>VXAL01012315.1:25647-76159 GCA_013399475.1 Chauna torquata
GTCCCTCCCGCCCCCGCGGGCACCGCGTCCCCCGGCGGCAGCGCCCTCCGCTCGCAGGTGAGGCGGCGAGCAACAGGCAGCCGGGCTCGGGGCTGCTCCTCCAGCAGAGCTGGTGAGCAGGCACCAGGTGCAGCGGTAAGAGGCTTTCCCCGCTGTCGCTGGCTTTGTCTGCTCGGCCTGACCTCGTCTTGCAGAGCGTGTTGGCACTGGAGGTATTAGTGTTGCTTAGGAGGAACTGAGAGCCGATCAGCTGAGTGGGAAAAGCACCGTTTTTGCACCAGATAGTTGATTCGGAGGAGGACCCGAATTTGCATTCGGCTGGTGATGCGGAATGAAGATAATCAGAGAGAAAACTTTATGCAAGATGTGCCGGTCATGATGTGATCGTAATGAGTCATGCAGTTGCATGGCAGACTGAGAAATAGTCAGAATTCTTTCATGAATGCTGGAGCTAGTTGGCAGATAAAGTAATCTTCGAGTTGTTTCTCAAGTGTAACACTAACTTTAGTATGCTGGAAGTGCAAGCAAAGCTACAAGTATAACATACCAATGTTTCAAGCTGCAGTGCAAGAAAGCGCGTGGCTCCCGTTTGGGGATTGGCAAAGCATGCATGCGTTTCTGAGCAAAGCAAACCTGTGAAGTAACCCAGCAACATAAACATACGAGGGACAGTCTAGGTGGAGTTTGAGTGGATGTGGAAGGCGATCTTGAAAGGAAGGTGGAGGTGGGAGAGCTGGTCTGACAGTAACACATCAGTCAAAGCAGCAGCACTGTTTAAGAACTTGTGTTGCTGACTTTAGTTCTGGAGTAGTGTCAGGTCAGGGTGGGCTAGAACCAGTAATAGTCCTAGTAAAAAATTTTCAGAGGAAAGAAGTTTTCTTTGGAAAATGCTTATTTATCAAGCCTAAGATGGTTTCTTTGAAACCTGTTAATGCTGATGAATTTCTACTGATGTAGAGCTAAGTTTGCCTCTGGACCAGGATTGCTGGAAACATCACAAGGGTCCTGGCTCAAAGATATACCCAAGGCGCCCAAGATAATAATACCTGCTGAGGGGTATTGGAAGCTGCCCAGCTGTGATCCAAACTGTCAGCGCCAGAATCCCTACAGCAACCCTGTAGCTGCGCTGTGAGAGTGAGAACTTCCCCAGCATTTAATTCTGCTGCAACTGCTGAAACCGATAGTACTCCTGAAGACTGAACAGCTGTCTCTTCTCTGGGGACTTCATGTAACTTTCGTTACTGTCTGATGTGAACTTAAAAAATTCAGAATTCACTGATTATTTGTTGTTGCGGTGGTATTTGTGGATATTTCTTTGACTTGGCTTTCTGCTAGCCCTGGTCAGCAGTCTTGCTTACAGAGATAAACCAGTTGAAAAGAAGTGATTTTTTGTTTTGGGACGTCAGATCGGAGGAAAAGCTATAACCTTTTTCATAACTCAACGTATGAATATGTGGTTAGAGTTGGTGGAGGTGTCCAAATGAAGCAGTTATTATTTTAGTACTAGGAAATCCACCTGTTCACCTGCAGGTTTTGCCCAGTCTTAAGTGTCATGAGGACGTATTAATTCAGCAGGCTCTTTGAACTTTCTATATTTTCAATATGATTTTTTTTTTAATTTCTCTTGCTATAGGTCTAACCCTTTGGACAAACATCTCTCCCATGTTCAAGGGTGAAAGGATTCAATCTTGCCAGCTGCTGGGGCTGTCAACATGTACTTTAGGCAGCATGCCAGAGTCTCTTCTCTGCCGGCCTGATTTCCTTATTGCTCTTCCAAGCTCTGTTATTAGTGGAGGAAGCAGATCATTGCAGGAGTGTGGCAGCTCCCGGTAGTAATTCCGCTCAAGGAAGGAGCGGTAAGTTCTTGTAACAAGTCCTAAATTGATTCTGCAGCCTAAGAAAAAGGACTCCCTTGCTATGGGTCTTTCTCGTCATACCTCTCAGAAGCTGTCAGCCCTAAGGTGACTGACTGATAGCCAACTTCATAAATAGTTATTGAAGACTAGAGTGAGAATTGCCATTCACCAAGAAAAAATGCAAACAGGAATAAGGTGTCCTCTTCTTTATTCTTTTTCAATTTTATTTTTTATTTTGTTTTGCTGTAGTGTTCCCCCTCCCAAGTTAAATATAAGGAACTCTTGATCCTGTAGAAGTGTCTAGTGAGTATTTTGTAAGAGGTTGTTGCTGGGCTGCTCTGCAAAATGAATAGGCTGTGAAGGAAAGAGCTTGCAGGAACCCTGGATGTCATTAGTGCTTGGACTATGTCTGCATGTGGCAGAGCTCAAAGCTCTGCAGTATCTTGTATGCAGTTGGAAAGATGGGGAGATGCTTCCCCTCTGCTGCAGAGAGAGGTGGAGTATAGGCAGTAAGAAGTATAACTTCTTATTTGTAGCCAGAGAGCTATTGTTTCAAGGGCACTGTGTTTTTATCATGGCACCTTTTGGAAAAAGTCTATTCTGTTTTTTTTTTTGTCAATTCTTACTGTACATTCTAAAATGTACAGTATGTTTTCATGGTATGTTCTAAAGAAATGTATAGGAAATGGTTCAAGTGCCTGACTTCTGTTAGAAGTCAAGGCAAGTTAATGTAATCTGTGTCTCTGAAAATATACCCCCAAACTTTAATTTCATTATCTGTTTATATATAAAGGTTTAGCCATCCAGAACTTCTGTAAGCAGCAAAGCAGAATATAAGACATTCAGAAATCCAGTTAAATCTCCTTGTGAAAATGCTGTCCTGTTTCCTTAATTATGATTGTTCTGGCCTCTGAGACCCTTGAACTGCTCATCCTCTTTTGAAGCACTGCTTAGGAAAATAGGTCATCTCTGGTCTTGCATTTTATTTGATTGGTTCATAGGACCCAAAACTGTTTGTTGATCATGGATAGCTGTCTTTCCTGGGTGCTCTCATGGGTTTGCATACTGGAGAATAAGAAGGCTCTTGTAATTCTTGCTCTTGTCTAGGTTTTGCATCCACTGCTTCCTCCCCTGTTTCTAAAACAAATGGGAGGCTAATTTGTTACTTTAGGTAGCATGGTCTGAGCAACATGAGGTTTTTCAGAGTAAGACTTGGTCAGGCAAATGTTTTAAAAATAATGTGTGTTGAGTTTGAGAGGTCAAGGACTGTCACTTCTATGGAAAATGGCATTTTCTTCATTTTAGGATATGCTAAATTAATTTAATCCACAGTATTTATGCATATAAGTGGTAAATAGAAAAGCTGTAGAGGGCTCTAAAGAATGGAAAACTTAAAGTTGGAAAACTTCTAATATAGGGCGTGAGGTATTAGAGGGGAAGTTTTCCAGGGGAACAAGCTATGTTGTTACTGCCTGCTCCGGTCCTTCCCTCTCTAAAGGATCTACGCTAGCTGCTGCAGGAACAGCACAAGCAAACCATATAAACCACACATCTAATTCACTGTATGAATTCTTATAGTGAGATACAGAAACAGCAGTATTCATAGAGCTTGTGCAGGGTTTGCCATGACTTCTGTTCTGGTGACTTGTGGCCGCAAAGATCTGGTGGCAGCTTGCTTTGGTATTGCAGAGCTGGCATTAAACTTGCTGGGTGGGTTTTGTTAGTAGTGAAGTTCCACAGCTCCAGGTCCTTGAAACCATCTTTACTAAGTTAGGGACAGTTTTACTATTTCTGTTGTCTGGCCTTTCCTGAAAACACCACTTGGCCAAAGAACTCATAATTTCCAAAGCAGATTCTCTTTCACTGCTTACCACACTGTTTTTGTGGGTCTTTTATCAAGGAATCTAACCACATTCCTGCAAAGCACTAAACAACCATTTAACAGATTACATTGTGTTTATTGATTCTGGGGTAGGTAAATGGACAAGATGCCCTTGTGAGGTCTTTGCAAGCACTGTTTTTTCCAACGGTTCAATGCAATTAACAATATGCTTTAAGAACTGTGTTATTCTTAAATGTAACTCATCACCAGACAGCCAGACAGTTGACAAACAGCTCAGAGATCTCAACCATCAACAGTTTCTAGTGCTTGCAATTTCTTTCCCCAGGGACCAGGGGAAAGCAGGCCTTTTCTCTGTGCCCAGCTGGTTATCAAGTTTGGAGTGTTGTGCAACGTACATGACTGTTCAACTTGTAGATGCATGTAAATGACTGTTCAACTCGTATATCATTTAAAATAAGTGCCTGTCTGGAGTTCACCTGTGAGATCTCCAGGCAAGCAGGGAAGTTTGGCGGTGTATCTTGAATTTAACCAGAGACCTGATATAATGTCATAGTTGATTGAACTCAAGTGAAAACAGTGTTGGAATTTTTGATGCCAGGTGTATGTCTAATAGGTCACAAAATATTAACAAATTCTAGAAACTGTGGCTGAGTGTTTCCGGTATTTGATGAAATGAGATGCTCGGTCAACTAGTAGATGAGCACTTTACTCCTTGAGACTCATTTAAGGATCCCAGTTTTAAACCTTGCAGAGCAAGTGGCCAAAATAAATACAGAACATACATATCGTATATATTGGAGTGGGTAAATCCTATGTTTCAGTTAGGTATATGTTGATATCTGCCCCTTAAAGTTTCTGTCCTTAAAGGGCACTAGCAGGGCAGAACACATCTCACCAGTCCAACGTGCAGGTGAGGCTGCTCATGAACAATTGCGCCAGAGTTTCTCTTTGGTAAAAGAGGCATTGGATTTAGGAATCTTATTTAATAGATGACTGAAAATGGCTAAGGCCAACTTTGTCCCCCCACTTTTGCCATGGTTTCAATAAGATTCTGTGTTTAGACACCAGGAAGTATAAGAAGTTCATTGCAAGGAACAAAAATATTCCCAGCTGTTCTTCCCTGAGCAGGCAGCTTGACTTCCATCTTGTTCTGGACATACGACAAGAAACATTTCCCTTTGAACTGAGAGGGTCAGTTGGATAAGACAGAGGAGAAGGAAAGAAAGGCAGAAGGAACTAGGGTGACACACCAAAAATGTATCCATATATGTATATATAAAAAAATATATATATATAAAAATAAAAGCTTACACACAAAGTTTCTGTGTTTTAGAAAAGCAAACCAAATCCCTGGTGCCTCCCTTCCTCTCAAATGTACTTTATTTTTAAAAAGCCTTTTGGTTCCTCTTTATTGTGTGTACTGTTCCTGCAAGGAAGAGTATCTGTAGGGAAAAAAAAAGAGGGCACTTCTTAATAAACAATTAGGCTTCCCTTTGGTCTGATCTGCTGATGCTAATGACCAGAATGATTTGTCACTCTGACTTACTCATTGTTAATAACTCTGTGTCATTGGTGCAGCTTGAGGATGGAGAACGTGCTTCTGTTCTTATCAGCAGAGTTGTTTTTTAAGTTCTGGTCTCTTGTTACCCAAGAATTTGCAAGGTGCTACTGTGGGGGGTCCACGCATTGCTGTGGCTCCTAGTTCTGAAGGTTATTCACTTCTTCACAGGTGAATTTTTCGATAGGTGAATTTTGCCTATAGAGGGTCCTTTGAGTAATATCAACTGAGCAGCAAGCAACTGACTACCTGCATACAATTCACCCTATAGCACCAATTAAACATTGAGGAAGTATTCAGGCAAATCTTACTACGGTAAGTGCTTCATGTGGCAGGAGGCATGAACCTGGCCTTCACCTTCCTATGAGAAGGAAGGTGATGTCACATGGATTATTAATGGGAGTGCCTCCTCTCCCAGTTACAGCAGGGATTCTTTTCTTTGATTTCATTCATGATGACCTTGTAAAATATCTCGTGCTGATAGAGCCTCCCTCAAAACCAAGAGGGGGCTGTAGCAAGATGAAGAACCTTCTTTGACTGTGTATATTTGCTTTCACTGTCACTGGCTTCTCATGTCATCCAGGACAGAGGATTAATCTCTCTGATCCTTCTATTTCTAGTTGTAAAAGCGCAGTGTGCTGTTGAGGGTGATTCACTATTAGGCCAATCCTTGTTATAATCTCTTGTAACTATGAATGTATCAGTCAGAAGAGGAAGGCTAATGGAAAAATGTGGTGTATTTCTCTGTAGACTATATATATGGGAAGGTGGATAGATGGTTTGGAACACGAAATCATGCAATGCAGGGCTCTGCCATGCTTTCATACCATGGGCCATGTTATAGCATGAAATTCTTGCAGATGTCTCATCTTGCCCTGAGTATGTTTTTGTCTCCTTCTCTCCTATTTCCCACGGCCACCTTCGGCAGACTGTTCTGAACAGCTTGATGAAATCTGCTACAATAGGTAGAAAGTGAAAGTTCGCAGTGGCTTTCCTGTTCTTAATGAGCCTGGCAGAGTCTGACGTATCAGAGCAATGTGAAGAGCACTAGGTAATAGTTTACCGTAGGTGACAGCAAGAGTGCAAAATACACGTGGGAACAGTCTGTTGGGGGGGCCGGGGAGGAGGAGTTACCACTAGGATTTGTTTTTTCCTTCCTTTCTGGTAAATGAACTGAGTTTCCCTTGTAGTTCTGCATGCAAAATATTGTCTGTTTAAATGCGATTATTGTCATCGTAGCTTTCAGGGTAATTTTCATATACAGCCTGCCTGCCAAATCTGAACTGGAGGTGCCAGGACTAGAAGGGACAGTTATTTTCAGTGGTTTTTCTCTAGCTCAGTCCGTAACCAGTCATTTACATTGAAGCTGCTTCTGTAGAGTATGTATATGTGTATTCATATATACATATAATATATAAAAAACAAGGTGACTGAAAACTTGCAGAGGAGTTGCTCCTCTTTGATATTGAAAACGATCTCTAGGTGAGAGGGTTTTCTTATTCCAAACAGCGTAAATGCATGAAGAACTAAATGCTGTCTTGCTGCAAAGAAAAAAAACTAAAAAGTCTACTTAGCTATATAAAGAAGAGGAAGTTCACTTGCAGCTAAAAGTTTGTTGTGAGAGACAGGAAATCTGAGTCTTGTTCCTGCTTCTTGTCTGTATTTTCAGGTCTAAGCTACCTCACCTATGCGTACCTTCGTTTTCTGCAGCACAGTTGTCATCTGTCCCGTGTGTTTTGTAATGTTCTTCAATTTTTTTTTAATTACTTTTTTTACTCTGCTTTCCAATGGGAAGTGTGCTTATGCAATCTCACTGCAAGTAGCTTCTGAATGGTGTTGGCCAAATGTCAGATGCTTGCTGAAACTGTAGCCATCACAGGAGGAAGGGAATGTAAGTTGCAATGTCATGACAGTACAGTCACGTACAGGCCAGTTGGCCTCACCTCCATCCCTGGAAAGGCGATGGAGGAGCTTATCCTGGAGGCCATCTCTAAGCGTGTGGAGGAAAAGAAGGTGATCAGGAGTAGTCAGCATGGATTCAGCAAGGGGAAGTCATGTTTAACCAACCTGATAGCCTTCTACGATGAGATGACTGGCTGGATGGATGAGGGGACAGCAGTGGATGTTGTCTACCTTGATTTCAGCAAGGCTTTCAACACAGTCTCCCATAACATCCTCATAGGCAAGCTCAGGAAGTGCGCGTGAGTGTCCACGTGAGTGGACAGTGGGGTGGATCAAGAACTGGCTGGATGGCGGAGCTCAGAGTGTTAAGGCTAACAGTGCCGAGTCTAGTTGGAGGCCTGTGGCTAGTGGTGTCCCCCAGGGGTCAGTACTGGGTCCAGTGCTATTCAACTTGTTCATCAATGACCTGGATGAAGGGACAGAGTGCACCCTCAGCAAGTTTGCGGATGATACAAAGCTTGGCGGAGTGGCCGACACACCAGAAGGCTGTGCTGCCATTCAGAGGGACCTAGACAGGCTGGAGAGTTGGGCAGAGAGGAACCTCATGAGGTTCAACAAAGGCAAGTGCAGGGTCCTGCAAGTGGGGAGGAATAACCCCAGGCGCCAGTATCAGTTGGGGGCTTACCTGCTGGAAAGCAGCTCTGCAGAGAAGGACCTGGGAATCCTGGTGGACAACAAGTTAACCATGAGCCAGCAATGTGCCCTTGTGGCTGAGAAGGCCAATGGGAACCATGGCCTGCATTAGGAGGAGTGTGGACAGCAGGTCGAGAGAGGTGATCCTCCCCTTCTACTCAGCTCTGGTGAGGCCACACGTGGAGTACTGTGTGCAGTTCTGGGCTCCCCAGTACAAGAGGGACGTGCAACTTCTAGAGAGTAGAGCTACAAAGAAGGGGTTGGAGCATCTGTCTTATGAGGCAAGACTAAGTGAGCTGGGCCTGTTTAGCATAGAGAAGAGAAGACTGAGAGGGAATCTTATCAACTTGTACAAATACCTGAGTGGACAATGTAAAGAGGATGGGGCCAAACTCTTCTCAGTGGTGGCCAGCGATAGGACGAGGGGTAATGGGTACAAATTGAAACACAGGAAGTTTCATCTCCATATGAGGAAGAACTTCTTTACTGTTAGGGTGACAGAGCACTGGGACAGGCTGCCCAGAGAGGCTGTGGGGTCTCCTTCTTTGGAGATATTCAAAACCCACCTGGATGCGATCCTGTGCAATGTGCTGTAGGTGACCCTGCTTGAGCAGGGGGGTTGGCCTAGATGATCTCTGGAGGTCCCTTCCAACCTCAACCGTTCTGTGATGACCTAGAGCTGTAGCCTCACCCTGCACTGAATCTCATGGAGATAGAACTCTTTTTTTAGACACAAGATAGTTCGCATGGGTGGGTGACACTTATGAACACTGCAGCCACAGGATACCAAAATGTAAACTACCAGTATGCTAATCCTTCTGTCCATTGGATGGCCCTCTTTCTTTGCAAGACATTTTTAGAGTGTAGGGGAAAAGGTTAAGAATGTAACTAAGTTAGAATTGGCACTATGCAGCAGACTTCACAAAATTAATGTTTGATAACATAAGGGGGTGGAGGGAGGAGAGATTCAGTTGTAAAATTACAGGAGTCTTGTCAGACTGGCTTAATCTTGGGAGTTAAAAAAAAGAAAAAGTAGCATGTTTGATTAAAAGATTGAAGAGGATTTTAACTTTGCTCTTGGCATAACAAAGTAGAAGCCAATAAAAACAGAAGGCTGAAATCTGAACTCAAAAGTATTGGTGTTCTTGTGCAGTGTGTTAACACTGTATTGTTGAAATATCTCTGCTTTTGGGTATGAAAATCTCTATATGCTGTTTAGCAGTTCCTTTGCATGAGAAGTGTATTTTGTTTCCGTGATTCTCATTACAGTAGCGTTCAGCTATTTTGCATGCTTTGTCCCCTATAGGGTCAGACCTGAAAGGAGAGGATAACTTCTGAGTGAGACCCCTGGAGTTAAGTCTTTCAAACGTTGTGAAAATATTCACCAAGTTGCTTTCACTATAAAATTGCAAGGCTTGAAAGGTCTCTGTCTTTCTGTACAAGCTGCTACATGCTTTGGCAGGTGGGTGAGGGAGAGCCATGCTTTGGTACACCTGAAGAGCTCTGCGGCTCCAAGGCATTTTAGAGATGAGATTCTTTTTATATACCTTCCTGGGAGTGTAGCAAAACTGCAATGTGGTGTTTTCCAGGCAAACAGGTGAGAAGGTGAGGTTTGCAAGACCCTGTTGTATTTTCCAAATGGCTAGAGTTTCAAAATTACTCCTCTTTGACCTTTCCTGATCCATCCAATTACTTTTTTTTAAATGAAGTATATATGGCTTTGTTTCTAGCTGGACGATGTACAAGTGAAAGACTAGAACTTCAGCATCAAAGCTCTGTGTTCAAAACAGCAGGAGACAGCCCTGCCAGAGCCCTGTGGCTTATACCAGGGTTGCCTAAGTGCTTCTTGCTTTTTGCTCCTCCTCAATAAGGCAGCATCTCAGATGCTTGTAGTAAGGAGTAGAAGCATGTCCTCTACTTACAGTGGGTTAGTCTGATGTATGCTTTGCAGTCCTTTGGTGGTTTTATTCTTCCCAGGATTTGAGTCTCCCATGGTAAACATTTGGTGTTTAGGGAACCCTGAGACACTTGTACCTGCACCAGGCCTAGGCTTTTATTCACTGCTGGTGTTGATATCAGCCTTAAGATTTCTCACTCATTTTCCTTCTTTCAAGGATATCCTGGCAAGAAGCAAGCGCAGCATTGTGTGGCCCAGCTGACAGAGCGCCTGAGCGCAAGGAAGCTGAGTCAGGATCGGTTCCTTACATAGAAAGGAAATTAAATACATCATGCGTCTGACTCTTTGCTTTGATTTCCTGTGTGTGTGTGTGTGTGTGTGTGTGTGTGTGTGTGTGTTAGACATTTGTTACAGTTGCTTGCTTTCTCTGTGTACTTGAGCTCTACTTGTCATCTGGGACACGTGTTCCATCTCTGAATGCCCCCTGGAAAGTATACCTGTGCAGTATTACAGGTGCTTTGCTCAGACTTGGTAAGCCTGTGATGCCATGAGGGCATCCTGCTGGTTAGGCTGCTGGTTGGCCGCTGTCAGCTGTCTTCTCAAGTCCTCCATAGCTGCTGTATTTAGGCTGTCAGGTTTGCGAGTCCTGCATGGGTTTGGCTGAGCCTGTCTTACCTGGCTGCGCCTGGTGCAGGGGTTGTGGGAGGAAGCTGCCAGGATGGCTCTGCTCCAGGGTGGGTGCTTTGCTCAGGGAATGTATGTTTACCAGTTGTACCTTAGTACTTCTTTATTATCGTGCTTTCCACGTGACCCCACAAACTGTATGCTCATTCTTTGTCACACAGTTGTAACTGGCATTATTTCTTCTATGAATAAGGGAAGGAGAAACTGCAAGTCAATCATCCAGACTCTGACTGTCCTGCTTTGAGCTATATCCTGTGAGCCTCATGGAGAGCTCTTTGTGACTGATGTAATCTAATGCATAGGAGAGACATCTGAGCCAGAATAGGGAATTTAGTGAGATGAGGAGAATGTTGGGTTTCTCGTCTGAAAGTAGTTCCTGTCAGCAGAGGATGGGAGTGGAAAGCAGCGTGACTGCCCACAGCACGTCCCACCAAGGCCAGCAACAGGGACAGGCCGAAGCACAGACCTGCTTTTCTGAGATGCTGTTTATTCTCAGTCTCCTGTAACCCCTGCGAGTCAAGGGAGAGCTGGCAAGTTTCTGAGCCAAGCCTTTCCTCTGTGTGCCTTTTCTTCTTCCTTTACTGGAATGTGCCAAAAAAAAAAAAAAAGTTACTGGCAGGCCAAGTCATGCTTTAACCCAGTGAACAACACCACAGTGCAGTGTGCTGTTGCTGGGCCTTCGAAGACCACTTGTATGGAAGGTGCCACTCCAGCATGACAGCTGCTGGAGGGATAGGTTACTTGAGCTTGTAACTGTCTTCACTGCTGTGCGAAGACAGCTGTACCTTTCCACACCTCTTTATCTCCCCTTGCCGTTCTTTCTAGGCTTTGAGTGAGAATCCTGAAGAAGTCTCTTCAGGGCTGAATGATAGCTTTTCTCTGTTCCCTGCAAAGATGACTGATCGGTGATGGCTTTTAAAGAGATACTAAATGTTGCATTGGAAGTTGGTGCATAAAATGTAGTTCTAGGAAAGGCTTTGACTCATTTGTACTGACTGTGGCACTGGCTCAGTTAGAAGGCTGCTAAAAATAATCCACCTGCTAATCCCATCATTGATCTCTAATTGGAGAAGTATTCTAATTTACAGCCTGTAGATAGGACAAGATCAGAGACTGAAGTGAAATCTCTGGTTTGCCAGTTAGGAAAGTCTGGGCAGACTCAGCAGTCGGAGAGGGAATTCTTGGGGGAGACCAGGTAAAAGTGATGGTGCTAACTTAGCACTGAACTCTTGCTGAATCTTTTCCCCAGCTAGATGCTGTACAGTGCTGTTTTGTCAGCGGCGTCTTTTTTCAGGTAGAGAAGATGCCCTCCTTGGTGTGCTGTCCTGGAGAAGATTCTTTGTTTCCTCCAAAACCCTGATCATGTAAACAAACCTTTCCACATAGTGTGTCCCTGGTACCCTTTTTGTTTCCTGCTTCAAACTGTTATGTAGCATTGGTTTAGAGTTATAAAGACAGCTGCCTGGTTTTGCTGCAGAAGCAGCACGTTTTGGCAAGAAGGAAAAAGGAGCCTTTTCAGCTGGGGTATTTAGCATCTGGTAAGATTGGGCTTTGAATACTTGTTAGCCTCTTTTTTGGTTTAGCTTCTAAGTTAGATAGTCACTGTCCTCTGTAATGGTGCAGTGAGAGCTCAGCTGACTTTGCCAAAGTGTGAAACTTCTGTTAACTTTGCAGAAAATGCAGGGGATGTGAGGTTGTACCAGATTACTTCTTCAACAGAGGATGGTAAGGGGAGCTTGCATAAGGAGCTTTTGCCATTGCCAGCTGATACTATTCAGTGAATAGCATGTGTCCCTGTAAAACAGAGGTGTATCTTCCTGCAGCTCCAAGGTTTAGTGCCTCATTCAGAGAGAGCACAGCTGATGCAGAAGTGCGTGAGGCAGTGGGTCGCTTGTGACGCGGAGGGGACGGTGCCTGAGACGCTCCCTCCAGCACCTGGAGTCTGAAGGAAAATGATTAGGTTCTCCGAGGAGAAATCAGAAGTGTTTTGGTCACTTGTGGGTTCCTATCCATATTCTTCATCTTTAAATACTTTATGACTGCCTTGGTGCCACTGTACAGCCAACGTGAGGGAGCCTGTACCAAAGATTGGACTGTCTCTGGGGTGGAACATGCCAGCTGTTTTAAGTGAGCAGAAAACTGAGGGGAGTTTGTCTCAATTCTCTGACATCATCTATTGCACTCGGAATAGAGAGTAGTTTTCTTTTTTCAATTTAAAAAAAAATCTTGCATTTGCCATTTAAAACTGGTTAATAAAGAAATATATCCTTATTTCTCTGTTAGGCTAGTTTAGCAGACATTCATGTTATTTGTCTGTACTAATTTTTTTATGTGTTCTTTGGAAGAGCAAATATGCCTGGATACTGTTGTAATTGTGACTACTTAGAGAAGGAAACCACATGATCACCAGGTGTAGATCCTGGAAAATATGAAGGAGAGTAGGGTGGGGTTGTATTTTTTTTTTTCTCTCCACTGCAGCTTTGGATGCAACTGATGTAAAATTCTGCTGTGACCTCAGAATGCTCCCCTCTGTCCGACAGTACACTTTCTTCCAGGACTGATGAAATTTCAGGTAAAAAAAAAAAAGTGACAGCCTTTTTCTTCTTGCCTTCAGTTAGAATAGATACCTGATAGAAGCTGCTGTTCCTTGCAGTTTTTGTCCTCATGAATGTTTCAGATTTTATTATAGGGCTCATGTGCACCAGAATTGCACAGGCCTTCTTCAGCACACTTGGCTCATCTTGCTGGCTCCTGTCTAAACTAATTTAAAGGAAAGCACATCTATTAGGGAAGAAGACAGAAAAGCCACTTATAAATGTGATAGGGTTGAAAAATGTGACGTCAGTTGGTATCAGTGATGTGGTCATGATCCTGAATTTTATTTTAAGCCTTTCCCTGTATGGACAACTTCCCATACTGAATTCCTTTGCTTGCCCTGTGGATATGCAACTGCATCGCAGAATCCACTGCATTGCCCTGGCTACTACCAGCTTCCTTCTAAACCATGTTTTGTCTGACAGTCTGTTGCTCTCTAATGGCCTAGGTTTCTCCCCACCTTTCCTAGACACCTGAAGATTGTTTGGAGCATCTCTTGGAGGAAAAACTAGAAGTCATTTAAGCAATAGGGCAGCAGAGCACTGTGACTCAGCAGGGCACTCTTCCCAATCAGTAAGAAACAGAGCTGTGCAATTCTCACGGTTTCTCATGAACAGGCGCAATTTCTGTTTACCTGGACGCTTTGCTCTGTCATAGCAGCCTCCTGCAGCTGCTGTGGTGCTTTAGCCTTCTGCTAGGTCTGTGCTTGACAGACTTAGTAATCCTGCTTTAGTCCTGGTGCTAGAAAGCTGCAATAGATTTTTTCACAGGATTGTATACAGACCTTGTAAGTGCATAGGAATGGATTGGTAGAATTTTGTAGTGTTTCTCTAAACTTCTTGTAAACAGTTTCTCTAAATGTCTTAAGTATTTGTAGAAACAAAGGGACTAATACGGGATGGGACAGAAAGGGTCAACACTCGGTTGCAGAACAAAGAACAAGGACAGAGGGTGAGGAAGTAAGCAGTGGACACTAAGTTTCTTGTAAATGTAAGAAAGGAATCCACAGTCTTGTATTCATCTCATGATCGCATGTAGTGACTATTTTAGGTACAGAGGGGATGAATGGCCTTTTATAGATCATGGTAAGGAGTGCCTTGTCTGGGGGGCTCAGTCATGCCAGCTCCTTCTTTTCTGGTGGCACAGAGCACCGTTGTGGGTGGAGGACACACAAACCCAACGTGCGCCTTCCAGCACACTTGCATGAAATAACTCGCTAATAAAAGGAAATTGTTTTTGCTGACACTTCTCTGCTGCCAGTGCATGTTGGTATCGTCAATGTGTCGCGTGGGGAGCTGGGATGCAGGAAGCCCGGCTGTTTGTCAGCCCTCTTAAATTGGTTGCCTGGTCTTTAAGCTACAGCAGGGTCGCTTGAGATAAGAAGAGAATGTGCAGGCTTTTTAATCTCCCTACATGCACCGTGACAAAGTTGCATCTGGAAGAGACTTTCTTGTTCTGGCACTGGAGGGGAGTTAATTCTGTTCAGACCTGGACCCTGTCTGCTGACTTTATACAGCTTTGCTACTTAATGATAATGCTTTTACACACAGGTTCTTAAACTCTTCATAGCGCAATTTTTGTGTTGAGATTGATGAGAAATACCATATTTGTGTCGCTACAAACTGTGTCAAATCAAGAATCTGGCAGTCCTGACCGTGCAGGTGTGAACCTGAATGACTGATTAATATACATCCTGCTGTTACTGCTGGTCTTACGGTAGCGTCTGGGATCTTGGTTGTACCAGATCCTGTGTACAGGATCAGGATTGCCACAGTAAGGAGCGATGCCAGCCTCACAGAAGTTGTCTATGTAGATTAAGCAGCCGGGAGGTGGGGAAGTGGAAGAATTGTTATCCTGCCATTGCACAGAAGTGACTGAAGTGAGGAATTTAAATGATTTGATTTCCTGGACCACAGCTAGTGAGCTCACCTCTGTATCGGTGATATTTGGGAGAGGGGGGAAAAAAAAAAAAAAAGTGGGCACTTATGTCTGTGGGGCTGTGGGCCACCACAGCTAATTCTTCTTTCTGGAGCACAAGTTCTCATGAAGTTGGCAGTGCTAGTCCTTCCTCTGGTGCTCTCTGGAAAAAGGGGGGGTCTTGTTGGATATTGGCAAACATATAGAGAAGGCATCGTCATGGAAAAAGACAAAAACAAAGAGCCATAACGTAGAAATGATATGCCTGAATATATTTCCAATAAAAAGCTCTCACTGAAAGCAGTTGTAGTTCAATGACCTGTAGTAATCCTCTGGATTTAAAATGTATTTAAAATTTAACACTCTTAACTTCAGGGGATGGCAAATGACTTCAGGTAGCTAGTTTTGCATCAGAAGATCAGGTTATTTTTAAAACATAGGAGAATATGGTTGAAAACAAAACTTACCAATGTCATGCAGGTTTGTGGAATAATCAGGTACAGAATGCTTGGTACATTGGCAGCCTTGCTTCATGCTTGAGCTTTTGAAGAAACTGGTTTGGGGCTCTCCAGTTCCTGCATTGTACAAGTTCTAAGAAATGTGGTTTATAGCTATTTCCTTAAAGAGCTTAAAGGTTTGTCATAATGATGCAGAAATCTAGATTATTTTTTAAAAGATTTCCAGAGAAAAGACATGTTGTAAGTTAAGCATGCATGTAAATAAAGAGTTATCTGAGATTTAACTCATGAATCATTCAAAAGAAATACATTCTTAAGTGCACCAGTTCAGAAATTTCTTATTCACCCAGGGACAAAGAGAAAACAATTTCATACTTCAAAGTACAGAATTGTTCAGTCGATGCTGTATTCTTTTTCCTCTGGCTTAGGAGGAACGGTTTGCCTGGTAGCAATTAAACAATAGTGAGAAACGTTGCTTAGGCACCTGTTGTTCATAAATAGCTTTCACAAATGTTATCATCTTATGTACTGGAAAATAAAAACGCATCATTGTTATCCATGTATAATACAGAATGTGAGCAATGTCCTCACTGAACAATAATGAGATTGTTTTGTTTCTTCACTATCTTGTATTGTAAATGTTTACACTGTATGAGAAACACAGGCTTTCATTATCTTAAATGTAAATGTTTTTAATAGTCTTTATTAATTTTGAAGATAAAAATATAAAGCAATTTTCCCCTGCATTTCAGAACTGAGTTAGTTTCATGAACCTCAAAACGATTACAGTAGAGAATGGGAGGTGATCATAAGATATAGGTGTTATGTTATATCACACGGACTTATATCCTAGACTAGAAACTTGCCTGCAAATATATTTTGGTGCAGACTTCTCTCACTGGTCTATACATGTGCTAGTATGTCCCTCTTTCCATTTCATTGCAACCTTCAGTAAAATTTTCTTTTAAAAATCATCAGTCATCGTAGGGAACACTTTCCCTAATCATACAGATCATGTGGATGGTTTGCCTAAGAGATTTCCTGTTATTCTAGAGGTCTGGGGTGTTGCACTGCCCTTGATATCACTTGCTGTCTTTGCCTGGCATGTCATAGTTTTGTGGGTTTTGGCTTTTGCCCAGTAATAGGGGAAAGGATGCACTTGTTGTATCCAACAGACGTGCTATGGACACTCTGTGCTGACTGCAGGGTGATGTACAATTGCAGGAGACTGACTGTGGTAATCTAAGTGGGCCATTCCCAAACCTGTGTTTGCAGTAATCTATGTTTTTTTATTTTCCTTTCATTTAAGAAGTTCAAATTGTATGAAACCTCACCACTGCACTCTCTAGCCATTTCTGTGGGTTATTAAGGAAAAGATGCAACGACCGTTGCATCACTAGCAAAAGCAAGCAGCCACCTATGTGGTAGAGTTCATGTAGATTAAAGCTGTGCAATGGTTTTGGACAAATAATGAAGAAGAAAAAACAGCTTTTCTCCAAAACTGCAGGACCAGGTGTGGTGCTGTTTTTGCATGTTGTTATCTGGCTGAATATTATGAAGAAGTAAGTCATTTTCCCTACCTTTAAGAAAATATTAATTTGAGCCATGTGATCAAAACAGCCAAATTCTTGCTCTGACATGTGGAATCAGTGCCAAATCAGAGGGAAGAATGTCTTTTCTGGAGAAGAGCATTAATGTCCCTGAAAGCCAACCTCTACTTATTGTGGGAGTTGATGGCATCATGGCTAAGAGTCATAACAAGGCAAGCCACGTGAATGCTGTGATATTACGTCCTGCTTGAAGCAAAGCTGTGAAGCCTTACAGATTGCTGCATGATCTGTGTGCTAGACCCACTTTATTTGGAAGCACCTTGGAGCAGGAAGACGAGTTGAATGTGAAGGGGTGAGGTGAAATGGTGATGGTCTAGGCACAAAAACAAGTGGCATCCCCTAATGCAAATGGGTGTGGAAATTCAGTGGCACAGTTAGAGAGTGCTATTTGCTGGCTTAGAAAGCAGCAGCCCCCGGCTGTTGATCTGTTGGCCCCCCCCTACCCTTAGGGGTTCCCCAGGGTGGAGAATGAAACTTCAGCTTTGCCTGTTACTTTTTGCTTGTAATAGGTACAGACTGTCCCAGGGATTATTGCTGATGTTGCTATGGGCTGTTTCATCAACACAAATTCAAGGGGAATACTTAAAAATGTGTACTACTTAGCAGACCGTGGAGGTAGTCAGTGAAGTTCTGCCTCTGTAGCAGGAGCTCCCTGCGTGTGCACTGCCTGGCTGTGTGTGGGCAGCGACTGGCGCTTTGGTGGTTCTGCAGGGCATCAGCAGTGATCGCTGGTGCTTGTGATGCAGGTAAGTCACTATTAGCAGGATAAGCGGACAATAGTAATTTCTGTTTTTCTCAAGGGATTGTAACAACTGTATTATTTTGTTCTCAGGAACAGAGAGAAGTGATGATTTCTTCTACACACTGCCAAGCTAGTTCGTAATCGCACTTAGCAACTGATTTGATTTGAAAGGAACACCTGAAGGAATCTGTTTCTGAGGTGCACATTGTCCTCAGCTCCCATTGAAGTCAAGGGAGTGGTTTGCTAGGAGCTCTGGGACCATAATTTACTGATCCTGTGGTTTAACAGCTTGTTTGTCTGGTTCCATTATGTAGAAATGTTTGTAAAAGCAATCATATTTGTATTTAGAGAGGAAGTCAGCCAGAGCTGGCAGATAGCACTATTTCTCTATGCACTGTGTGTAGTCTGCAACTGTATGTTCCTGCATCTTGAGAAGCTTTCAAAAACAACATAGGGAGCATGCAGAAGGATCTCTTGTCCCATTTCTAACTTTCTGCTCATTTCAACTAAATAATAACATGATTTAAAAAAATATTAGAAGAAAAATATTTTTAAGTCTTGAAGCTGATTATTTTTAGTACACTTGCAGGTGGAGGAAAGGAGGAACTGAGATAATAAAGTGAGAAGTTGCAGCTGAGTTAGTAAACAACGCAAGATGTATTTGCAGAGGCATAGCTGTAATTAGCAATAATTCAGAATTAGATCTGCGTAGAACAGGGTCCGAGTCCAAGGGTTCTTTTCACTTGCAGCATTGAACTAACCCTAAATTGTGAAAGGTACTGCACAGAAAGAAGTGTCAGTTTCTCTCCCCTCTCAGCTTAAGCTCTCTTGATTAGATTTGTTTGTCAAGTTATCAAAAGCATGGGAAGTGCATAAGCCTTTGATGACATCTCTTAAATGATGCTTAAATGTTAACAAAGTACTGATTAAGCTACAGTAAAACAAAATGAAACGCAGATGCAGGATCCTCTTTTTGAAAATGCACATCTGTCATCTCTAGAAGAGGATTATGTAAGCTACGTTAGTAGGGGAGGAGTCCTGACAAGCTCAAAATAAAATAAATAAAAGCTTCAGACTGGAGCCAACACAAGCTAATAGGATCGGAAATATTTGCAAATATGGAATATGTATTGTACAGGAAGTAGATGTAAGCCCTATCCAGTTCAAATGTCAAGGCAGGTAAGCAAAGTAAGATGCACACAGAAATTTGCTGTGCTCACTGGATGAGTGCTTCTGCTAACTTCTGAACAACAACAACAACAACAACAACAACAAAAATTCATGCTTATGAGACTTTGAGACTTCACATCAAGGCCTCCAGCAGAAAAACAGATTCCAAAGATGCATTAATAGATTATTTCAAGTCTCACTTGGAGAAAGTAAGCGTTACACCATCTTGCAGTAGTCAGAGGTTTTTTCAGAGGGTTTCCATTCCTGTTTGGGTTGGTTGGGTTTTGTGCTGTGTAGAGGGGAAGTTACAGAAGACTGGAGTTCATGCCAGTGTTCCACCGAGCCTCAGAGCAGCATTTTCCACCCTGCAGCCGGTGCATCCCCTGAACTTTACGGACTTCATCAGCTTCATGGCAGGGTATTCATGGCATTGCACAGTGCTGCAGTGTATGGATTGTCTGGACAGCAGCGATCTGTTTCTTTATTTTTAACCTGCCCATCCCCCAAAAGATTATCAGACCATTGACCTATGTCATACAACTCACTGTCATCAGTGGGGGCCAAAGGAATTGAAGAAAAGTGTAAGAAGTCTTGGGCCAGACAGTCAGGAATAACTCACAGGTGAAATTCCTTCAAGTTCCCTTTTTTAGCAACTATCATCTCACTTATACCACAGGTTGCAGGGTTTATCTCTCATGCACAGGAAGGCAGGTTTTTTTAATAATCCAGAGCACCTATTATTCTTTAAATGGGAAAACAACTGAAATATTTGGCTTTTTTTCTCCTCCTGTGAGCAATGCAAAGCATGTGCACACGCCTACATACATCCACAGGATGCTTTTCTTTTGGTACAGCCTGTGTACATCTGCAGCCAATGCCACTACAGCTCGAGGGCTTCTGAAGTTCTCCAGCATATGCTGCGTAACAAGGGAGTATGGTGGACTTTGAAGTTAGACCTAATAAATGACCTAATAAAATCTTCATACTGCTTACTGCTACTCATACTTCATATTTTTACCCTGGACCAGGTTACAAGCCTCAGACAGGAAACCATGATTTGTGTTCACTTGCCCCAGTCTAGCTGGGAATCTTTGGCAGGGAGCTGTTTAGCCTTTATTTTGGAACATGTAATGGACAGAAAAGCTGCGGTGGACGGCAGGTGGAGGATAGCAGAATATCTTTCTCCACCTTGGTTCTTCCAGTGTCACTTCTCACCGTAGCAGGCCAGCAATTTACAGAGTGTTAGGCTCATCTTATGGCTGACCTACGTTCTTGTTTTGTCAGTGAGGTCCTGATGGGGTGGATGAAGGAAATGGGGTTTCAAATGGTCTCCCAGCTGCCTTTGCTGTGGTGAGGTTACCTGTTGTTAGTTGTCCCCTCTCGTGTACTTAATGCCAATGACCCAAGGGAATCTAATTTTCTGTTGCTGTCAGGAGACGTACTGCTTGGGGGAGTGCCCCTGCCACCAGGCCCGAATCACGTGCGTGCCTTTCCTTCCTTCCTTCCTTCTTAAGTACCTTAAAAGACTTTGTTTCATTCCTTCCGATTCTTACTGATCTTGCCATGGCTACGTGGTTCTAGCAACCGAAGGAGGATCCAAGTGTTAAAACTGATGTGGTTCCAGGTGTCTGCTGGCATTTTTAGTTACTGTTTTGTCTGCCCTGCAGAGAGCAAAACTGGGCTACCCGAGTGAAATCTGTGCTCCCTTGAAGACTCTCCTGTGGGCTCCGAGTCTAGGATTTTCCTCTCTTTTGTCTGTCGAAATTATACTGGTTTCTGAAGGCTCTCCACAATGGCAGCATTGCTGGAATCGATTTTGGAGGAACGAGTGTGGCTGTAGGTGGGGGGAACAGTAGAGCTTCAGGCTGTCCTCTGTCCTGGCCTTCCCGTGTGCCCTGGACCAGGTTAGTGGGAGACCTCAGGCAAGAGCAGCAGTCTGTATTTGTGGCTTACTGGCTGTTGGCAGCATCAGTAAGGAAATCTCTCATGGGTCCAGCTGTGAAAACAGGCCTAGCTTATTATTGTTTGCTGAATGCTCAGACTCCTTAGAGGTTTTCTTGAAGTATTTTCCTCCAGTGAATGATATGTGAAACAGCCGTGGGGGCTGGAGAGCAGGATCCTTCATCCTTCACAGGCAAATGACTGCCCTGCTTATGGGACCTGGCTCATGCATGTGCCCACTCTCTCCCTCTCCTGCTATCCCATGATTACTTCAGCTTTCCAGGCAAAACAGAGCTGGAAAGTCCTTCCACCACAGACAGGTCAGTATCTACACCAGTGGTCATTGGGCTTCCCTTGTGTGTGGGGCTTATGAACCGAATCCTGCACAAGGAGGAGGAAGTTGAGCCCTTATCTGCCGCCTCCTGGGTGTGTGCGCTCAGCTGTTGGGTGGGTGGGGAGAGGTGCCGCAGCAGTAAGGGTTGCTCACTTTGTATGAGGGCTTAAGCGTCTAACTGTGCAATATGATTTACGGCTGCAAATCCTGAATAGAAGGGAGCACCTAGGAGTAGTCCCCTTGCCTTAGCATTGCCTCCTTGGGGAACCTTTCTGGCAGGTCCCCAGTTTGATGTGCCTGAAGTTTAAATCCTTGTTCTCAGGTGCCCAACTCCTCACCCCTGGATCAGGGAGCCCATGGTGTTAATTTAGCTGTGGAAAAAGTCCTGCGGAGCTTGTCACAATTTGTTTTGTATTGAGCGGCATTGCTTTTCTGGCATCCTTATCTGTTTGCACTTGGTACCACAGATGGTATGTTGATTCATGTAACTTTATCCTTTAATTAGCGCTGTGGAGCTGAGGCGCTTCAGGTTGAGACTTTGAGTCTTTGAGTGTGTGCCTTGTTAGAGACCTTCCAGGCTGGAGACATTACAGTGTGGCATCTGGGGTAAGTTTAGAGCTTTTTCTAAGCTGCCCTTGAACAAAGGCAGGCTTTGAGTGTCTGCCAGGCTTCTTTACCAGAGGAGGGCTGTTTCACATCATCTTTGAATATCTAATTGGATTATATCTGCTGGTTGAGTTCTTTCAAAGAATTCTAATATGCACTGTCCTCGAAGTACCTGCAGAAAAACTGGTCTGATATGTTTGTCATAATCAGAAGGGTTTAACTGTGTTTTCTAATAATTTTTCTTATTCTGTTTATGGTAATAAAATGTTCTTGCCTGCAAGCCCAGAACCCTTTCTAGGGGGAACACAGAACGGGGTCTGTCTCCTTGCCATCCCCCACCTTGGTTCAGCTTTTGCTGGCAGTAGCACGGAACATATTACCTTACATATTTTCATTGGAGCTTGGCGTTCTCTGGTTTTCATTTCCTTATGTCTTCTTGGGAAAATACCTTCCCTTCCTGCTTTGTTTGTTGCAGTTTGCTATTCCTGTCTCAGCCTTTATTTCTCCTCTGGCACTTATAGCTTGGCTCCTTTAGAGGATGAAGCTAAACAGGTGTGGAGGACCTGTTAATGTTCAGGTTTTTCTCTTTGTGCTAGAGCTGAATTTCAATAGTGCTGGTAAGTCCCGTGTTTGCCTCTGTACTCCAATAAGGAAGTGTCCTTTTTGTTGCTTATTCATGCATATAGATGTGTTTAATTTTTAAGATCAGTGATGTCTACAAGTTATGGAGGCATTGCCTTCAAAGTTTTCATGAGTGCTTTATGATGTCTTGGCATCGATGAAAGTAATATAAATCCTGACCAGGTGTCATTAACACTCTTGAATTTGGCTGAGCGCTCTGATCGGCAAATGGAGTATGTGATTGGGAAGCGGCAGGCATTGCCTTTGTTTTTGTTTTTGCTGGTGACCTGCTGTATGACCTCTGATTACTCTTTCCCCCTTCAGTGGAAAGAGGATACTGAACTATCATTCCCTGCATAAAGTGCCTTGCAATATGTGATATATTTTCCCTATTTAATTAAAAGCAGTCAAAGATCCTGCAGGGTTCCTGTGGAGCCTAATGGAAATAGGACCAGACCAACATCTTTCACAGAATCAAGAACCTAGGAAGCTTGGCCTATCTCTAAAACTTCCAACTAATTAAATATTCAGTAAGAACTGTATGCAGTATATGCTAAGGGTATATACTAAGTGCTGGGTTACACAGCTTCCAAATTGTTAAGCAGCATAATATATAGGCTATCTAGTCCTTGTTTTCTGCTGTGACAGATTAAAAAACAAACAAAAAGTTATGTTATGGAAACAGAAGAACCATACATTATCCAGTTACCCCACTTAGTATAGTCCCTGCTGTGTTAATTCCTCTCTAGTCCTTTCCTTAAACACAATTGATTGTGCCTAATTTGCGACAGGTTAGGTTCTAGCTAAACACTCCATGATCCTGCACGTTTCAGAAAGCTTTTTATTTAATGTAACTTTGCTAATCTAATAAAAGGTATGGCTAATTATGCCTGCCTTTCAGATTACGGTTGCCAAATTTGGCTAATTTATGTCTGTTACTGTCTTTCCTAAGTGTAATGGTCCCCTGTGTACAGTTGTATTAGTGAGGGAAGGATAAAGTGTGTGTAGTTCAGTGGATTCCTGATTACTAGCAAGGGATTTTGGTTATAATATTCTCCAATGGCCTTAAGAAAGCAAAAGCTCACATGATGTGTCTTCCTATTGCTGGTACAGGTTTGAATGAATGACAGTAGCCAAATGCAGACCACTGAGTGCTTTTAACCAAAGCCCTGGCACTCAGCCTGATTCGGAACTGTTTCTGAGGCAGTTTGATGCGGTGGAGCTGACAATCTAAGAGACTGCCTACACCATGTTTGGTCTGTGCACCTCCAGGTAGCACATTCCTGCTGTGCAGCATAGAGAGCTGCTCTTCCTCCTCCTCTTCCCTATCCACGTATACTCAAGGTTGAATTTTGCCCTCTGTCCTGCTCTTGGACCGCTTCCGGAACTGTTGATAACTTATTTATTTGCATAAACTGTGCTCTGACCTGTCTAGTTCTAGCTCTTGAAAAGTACTGTTTCTTTTCTCACCCAGCCAGTGCACTGAACTCTTTCCCATTCAGAAACCAGAAAGAGGTGCACCTTGGTCTAATTGGTAGCTTAGCTTTGGTTTAGAAATAACTGCATTTCAAGCTACTTTAACATCATGTTTGTTTGTTTGTTTTTGTTGTTTTAGGTGCAAGGCCTGACAATGGCACTGAATGAGTGCTGCCTTCAAGCCTCCTTCCTGTAAATGATAGGACCAAACAAGGCGGTGTGATGAACATGCCACTGCATCAAATCTCTGTCATTCCAGCTCAAGATGTTACCTCTTCCAGAGTCTCCAGGAGCAAGACCAAAGAAAAAGAAGAACAGGTAATGTCAGATAACTTCCTGTGAAAACTGAATATTTCTGAGCATAAAATGCTAGGAGTTATGATATCAGACCTGATTCTGATCCGAAGACCCAACTCCTTGCATAATTGCTGCTCTTAATGAAAATGAATGTTACCTAATTATCTCTTCATTCTAATGTTTGCCATTTCAAAGCAGCTGGCTGCAAAATACTAGAACTTGTCACTGAATAACTTCAGCAAAACAGAAACTGTGACCTTCTATTTTGCACAAGAATTCAAGGCAGATAGGGATTTTTTATAAGGGGTCTAGTAACATTATCGTGAAAGCTGTAACAGGTGTATTTTACCTTTCAAAGAGAAAAATAGTGTGGGGTGTGAACCCCTACATGCAGCCATGCACCCTGTTTTTCTTTGCAGCATCTAGTAGCCATGTTGTGGTTAGTGTTGACTGGAGTATCACAAGGAAGGAAATATACACCTATATGTGTATTTACTGTTTTGTTTCCTGAAGATATGGTTTGTATTCTGGGGAGCATATGTGTGAGTGAAATCACTTTGAGGTGTTGTGGTGCTAATGAGAAATGGAATGCAAAAATATCTGAAATATCTAATGACTGTGAGTCTAATAGAATTTAATTAATAGGCTACTTAAAAAAAAAAAAGCATATTGTTTCTGGTCTTTATGTGTCAACATTATTTAATCCCTGGATTGTGTCTCTGGTCAAGCTCAAAGATCTTAGTGTGCATCATGCTTTAGTTTATACTAAAGATGCATGGGATTTTACATTATCTGTCAGTTCCACAGAAACCTCTGTGTTTTTTTTAGCTTTACTCCAGCATAAAAACAGGCCAAGAGAATATTCACATTATGGAACAACTGCAGGGACTGGACTTGTTCTGTGAACTAGGAACATGTATTCAGCAGTGATCAGATTTCTGAGGACACCTAGAGCGACACTGGTATGGATTTAGCATAGCTAAAGTGTAAGGGACTGGAAGGGCATTGTCCTGTTATAGAAAGGGATTTACTAAGACTAACTTCAGGTGGGCTGAAAAAAAAAAAAATGTTGCTTCTGATGTGTTAACATCATCTGTCCTGACTACCCCTTTCATCCACCAGCTATCCAAATTTCACCTACCAAAGTCTGGTGAGTGAGTAAGAAATAAATTGTCCCATGGTTGTTTTTTGGAGTTGTCTTAGTAACAACTTAAAATGGATTCTAGCCCTTCAGTTTCTTAGACCAGTAATTAATTACCTGGACTCCTTAATCCAGGTAGGCTGGCATGACGCTGCTTTTGGTTGCCAGAAGTAGGCAAGAAGGAATCCCTCACTTTCCACCTACAGCACGTAATGGCAGTCTGTGAATGTGCTGGGCAGCTCTCTAGGTAAGAGGTGGATTTTTTTTTCTTCCCCCCTTTCCTTTTTGTCCCCTCCTACATAGAAACACTGTGTGCTGAGAGAGCATGAAATAGTTCCTCTGTAAATACATGGCTGTTCTGTGAATTGGCTACCCTCCAGTGGGGTCACGCGAATGAAGGAGGCCAATCAGATTAGAACGACTTGTGGTAACTTTGACTATGCACTGAGCCCAGAAGTGAGAGTCCCAAGTCTCTTTCTAAACCTGTTCTTCATTTCTGACACAGCAACTTCAGTGTTAACAAATCTTCCCTATGTTTTCTTAGAGATAACTAGTCAAAGGGTTGATTATTTTTTCTGTAACCGGGCTGCTGTTGTACTTTCATGCCTTGTGACGTCTGAAACAGAACAGAATATTACAATAAGGACTGGAAAAAGATGCTCTTTAAATATGCGAAATATTGCAGAGAAAATAATAGGGACTGAGACTATACAAGCAATAAATGAGACTAACCCGGAAACGCTTTTTCACAAATGTTGTCCTTCCTGTCTCAATCAGCATATTCTTTCATCCCCCAAGTGTCCTGTCTTCTGCCAAACCGTCTGCAGGAATGCAGGGTGAGCAGCCTGCCCTTGGCACGCAGCTGTGCAGGCGCTGAGGGCCACACACTGTCCCCTCTGCATTCTTCCCCTCTCCTGCAAACTTCCTTGCTTCCAGTGTTAACCTTTAATGGTCGATCTAACGAATGGGCTGGAGGGCAGTCAGGTTGTTAATGTGCTGACTTTGACCATCCAGTTAAATTTCATATTGCATCTGTTAGGACATCGAAGGCCACTTGCTAGTCACAGTCCCTGTCAACTCTTGGATGCAATCAGGACCTGCTGGCCATGACTGTGAGTTTTGCTTATATTTAAGTTAAAGGGGAGATAGGGTACAAGAAAAAGAAATTGTAGACCATTGCTGACATTTTTAAGCACTTCAAAATGCTTGTGCTCTGTTTGCAGTAGAAACCACTCCAAGATAAAAAGCATGATTCTATATTGAGCAAATCTGCTAAGCAGTTGTAGATGATTTTTGTGCCCTGAGTAACATCTGCAGTTCAAGAGAAAGACACTAGGTAAAACTGAGAAAGAAGGCATTTGCACTTCAGTTTTGTAGGTTTAGTACAAATTCAGTGTAACTTCTGTACTCTGAGATTTCAGTTCTAACTTTTCATCATGCAACACAGCTTGCAGTTATTTCTCCATGTTGTGGCTGGTCTAGACACAGTTCTCACATGGATTTCTATGAAAATATATAATGGTTTTTCAGGATCGAGTGAAACATTTCACAGTTTGATTCAAGTACCATGATTTTCTTACCTTACCTTTTCTAAGTAATAGAAACACTCCTTACCTTTTCTGTGTAGGAATAGCAGTAAGCACCTCAAACCATTGTGTACACTGTGGTCTTAAAAAGTTTTGAGTTGTACAAAGCCACTTGTCAATCTGAGCAAAATCAAACAAACCTCAAATCACAATCAAAACCAATCTTACTTTTTCGAAGATAATATGTAGGTTTGCTTTATAATACCAGGTTCTTAGACCAAGTGCATTGCCAGGTACATGCCTTGTAGCCTGAGCAGACTCTGTACACATTTACCTTGTTTATTACCAAACTCTGGCTAAAACCAAAGTGTATAAAGGTAGAATGTCAGCTAGTAGATCGAAGTTTGGCTTGCTTTTATTCTTGTTTTGGTTTACTTTTCTTTCGGGAACTTGATATTTCAAACTAGACAGCTAGCTTGTCTGTACCTGCATTGTAGCAAGCCCTTCAGAGAAAAGGCTGAAGAAGCACGGCAGTAAAAAATGAACCACCTATGTGCCTAGAGAGGGAACTTTGCCAGTATGAGAAAAATTAGTGTTCGACTTGCTCCTCGTAAGGAAGATGCTTTATATCCTGTTTGCCTATCTTTTGCAAATATGGATGTGTTTGTTTGTCCATATTACATTTGTAGTGGCAGTGCAGAGGAAATTTTCTTAAGCTGAATAGTTCAGGTCTCTTACTGTTTCTTCTCCTTCTTGCTTCTGGTCAAGATGTAGCTTTGATAGTTCAGGTTAAGGCTTGACTGGTTTTAGTAATAGTTTTCCTCGCTACAAGAACAAGTTTTCTGGGCTAATGATTTGGGACTAACAGTGAAGAACAGCAAGAAATCCTTACAACCATTATTGCACGACAGTTTTTCAGGCTAGATAATCTGTAGTCCCTGGGTATGTCTCGTGTATGTTCAACACCTGTGGAATTCTGTGGTAAAAATCCTACTGTATTTGAAGATGTGGTAAAATGCAAAGCACCTGCCTGCCATTTCTGTTTTAAGTCCTCAGAAGTCAGTGGTATTTATTAATAGTGGAGTCTGGTAGATTTGTATTCAGGTTAGTGTAATTTTCAAGGTTTAAAGTACTTGAAAACTATGGTTAACAACAGTCTTTGATGAAACTTTATCCGTTTTCACATTAAAAATGGGGAAGGTCATAAAGGGATTATTACTTTTGCGTTTAACTCAGATGAACTGTTAGCTTTAAGGGCTATTAATATCCATCATTAGCTTCTTACTTATCCTTCACTAGGAACAGCTTGATACTTACCTGATTTAGGAGAGTTGCTCTATTGTTTGTGAGGTGCAACAGACCCTGCCCATTTGGTGGGCATGCGCTGGCAGCGATGTTTTCTAATGTATCCTAAAGCTAACAGCCCTAAGTATTTGGAGTGGAAATGAGGCACTGATGCTGACATGTGATTAAGGTGTTGCTTTCATATTGTTTTGTAATGGAGCACTGCCTGTTTGAGAGTTTTGTGCACCAGAAGTTGTTGGTAAAAGTTACTGCAGTGAATGAAGTTCCTTGAGCAATAGTTGTTACACTGCTCTTCTAAAAATGTGTAACTTCACAACTGTGGCCTCGTGTGCCATGATCTTTGCAGATCTCATAAGCAGATCGGGGTCGACTGGATCAGTATTTGAAGGGGAGATCATGAGATGCTGGTGCAAAATCACTTCGGTGCACAATGGCCTGGATGTGGGAAGCAATACTGAGTTGCTCTCAAAGATCATATAGCAAAGATCATGTATCACAAAAGCAGATAAATATTCTAGTCAAATTTAAACTTACTAATTGCACTTGACTGACTGAAACTCTCTTCTGTCCTCTGTTCTAGAGGAACTACCTTCTTGTCTTTAAGTGCTGTGAAATAATTATTGGCTGCTACGTGCTCAGCAGAGATTTTATGAAAATCTCAAAAATCTCCAGGTGATTCTCAAAACTGCTGTCTTGGAGGTACTATGACTACCTAATTTGTCTGGATGAAATTATGGTGACAGAAGTACATTGTGCTACACCTTGCTAAATTTCTTCTGCCTTCTTAATGATCCCTTGCATTCTATAACAGGAAAAGCACTATGGCCTATTAACTCATATAAGCCATGTCATACTGGAGAAGCAGGACTTAAAAAAAGAAGAAGAAGAAAAAAGCAAGAGATGCGTTTACAAGAATTTTTAGTCATAGATAGTAGTGTAATATAAAGGTGAATGCTTTGTGTTGTTGAATCCAGTCTGATGCTTTGACAGCTATTACATTGTTCTTAAGGTACAGAGGCACTCCGTGACCTCTTCCATTCACTTTTTGGACTTTGAGCTCTGTATATGGGCTCTGACTGGCTGAACTTGATTCGAATACTTGTGCATTTGTAAGGCAGTGTGTGTGTTTGGTTTTGCTTGTCCATTGAACCAAACCAGTCATTAAGCAGCCATGCTGTGACTCCTTTCAGAATTTCCCCCCTTACTATTTTAATACTGAGATCTGTGTGTTTCTGTGTAGCTATGTACAATATTAACACTGTCTGGCATTTTTCCTTTGTTAAATTAACTTTTTGTAGAAACCAGTTAATTACAGAAGAACTTCTGTCCAAGTATCCTTCAACTCTTCTCTGGGAAGCAAAATGTGTCTCTTGCTGTAGTGCTTATAGGCTTAGCCTCAAAATGGGAATTGCAAAATCCATTCCTGACAATACAAACCTTGGCTTTTACTTAGCATGCTTTTCAGTGGATCATAAAGCTTCTCTTGGAAAAAGCTGGTATCACACTTTCTGCTTTTTAAAAAGTTACAATTAGACACATTTTTGTTGATGTAACAGACAACCTGTGGCAGAAGCACACTTCAGGAGCTGCAGTGAAAAATGCTTTCTTTTCTGCAGTCTATGAACAGGTAGGAACACTTTCAAGACCTTGTGCTTTGAGAACACACTAGAGGACTGAGGCAGTTGTAAGAATTGAATTCTACTCCTGCAGTGATGCTGTTGTGCTGAGTGGGATTTCCATGGCTGATTTCTGTGCTAAAACAGACTGACTTCTTCTGACATCTTAGTACATGTTTACGTAGGAGCATGTGCTGAATGTACTCCCACTCAGATTACCTTCAGCAGGTAAACAGTCTAGTGAGGAGCACTATAGGAAAATTGCTTGAGAAACTGCTTGACGCCTAATGCCTCTCTTTTCTCCAGGGGTGGGCTTGTACATATTCAAAACCAACCCTGCCTGGGTGATCTCTCCTTTCAGTTATTAGGAGAGTCCTTCTTGTGCTTGTCACAACGGCTTAGCTGTTGCTTGCTTCAAACCCCTGCTGGGCACAGCACTCTGTGGATCCTGCCCGTGCACCTGTCGACACTGGGGTGTTGTTTCTTTACTGCTACAAATATCTCAGTGTCTGGTGGTGGTGTGAGTGCCTGAGGTGGTGCTCCTGTGCTCGCCTGCCTTCCTTCTCCCAATGGGCACTTGCCACTGTTCCCATCCTTTGCCAGCTTCAGGACTTCCTTCTTTTCTCCCATGTATTGCTGGCAAGAGCACTGCTGACCTCCCCCTGCAGCATGGTACCTGGAAAGCTGACAAGAAGTGCAGCAAGTGCAGCCAGGCCTGGATTAAGCCACTGGTGTGGAATTCAGGATTTAATTTGTCTCTTCCTGCCCTGCTAGGTGGCATTGGGCAAGTCTGTTCAGTGCCAACACTATCCTTCCTTCCATCTGTGAAAGGACTAGCACTGCTGACTAGCTGACTGAAGCCTAGTAAAGCGCTTCAGCTCTACAGATAAAAGCTGAGGAGCCAAAAGCATTTGTCACCAGATCGTCTGAGATGACTGTGTTGCAAGGCACTTTGCAGCCAGTTGACTGTGACCTTCCCAAATCCAGGTAAATGCACTCTGCTCTCATTGTGTCGAGTGAAGGATGAGAAGCTTGTACTCTCCAGCCCTGCTCTCGGAAGCCAAATGCAGGAGCACGCTGCTTCCCAGAAAAAATTGACAGCAGAGGAGGAAGAGGAAACGGGAAGTGGGAGGGAGCTGCTCCTGCTTGAGCAGTCGTAACAAAAAAAGTGAGATCATGCAGTTTGATTCTGTATTGTGTTCGTCCTGGAGTGTGTGTAGCATGTGCTTGTGAGGAAAGGAGCAGATGGCTTTTGAGTGGAGATGAATTATGAAAGGCAAAATGTGGGAAGTGATTTCTGAAAGGGATTTGGGAGAAGAGGAGAAAACCCTTTATTTTAAAAATTCAGTAGACATTACAGAAACTACTAGCAGTTGATAGAGCAATAGAGCTTTATTTTATGTAGTAATGCTTCAGAGAAGAAAGTCTTGAAGTTTCAAGTTTTGCTGTTTGCTTGTAATTAGACTCATTTATATACAGTCTCATTTTCGATTTTTGTCTGCTGGTTGCATGTGAACTCCTTGCTTTGGTGTCTCAGGACCAGAAACTTACAGTTAATTATTATGATCTGTAGCTCTTGCATTAACCTGAGTCCTTAAACCATCTCTCTGATATTAACACAATCTCTGTCTAGTTTTTGCTAGCAGTTCATGTCAACAAGCTGAGTGTCATTAGAAAAACAAAATTTTTTAAAAGAAGTGCTAGCATTGTTTAATCATGCGATATAGTCAAGTGCATTTTGTTGGTGGTTTGTAGCTATGTTGCTGTTTTGTGATCCTAGAGTTTTTCTTCTTCCCTGGCAAGAGCATGCTTGCTTGTTCGCTTTCCAAGAAGCGTGTGTCAGCCATGATCCCACAGCCTGTAGCTGCATGTAAATGTCTGTGTCCAGGCAGAGTACCGCTGAAATCATTTTAACTCCACAAAGACGTGGGTCAAGGCCCTAATCATACTTTGTAGTGATTTTCATCCTCCAGTGGCTATACTGTTTCTTGGAAGTGATGCTGTCAAGCTTCCTGCGAACTGATTTTTAAAGGTCTTTGTTTATTAAAAGTAATTTCTGTAAATGAGAGATACCAGAAGTGCAGGAACTTTTTTTTTTTCCCTCCTGTAGCATGTTTTGCCTCATGCATTGATGCACAGTGGGTGTCTTTGGTTTTGCTTTTTCATACAGGTCTCTTTCTTTACTTGGTGAAGTACTTGAAGTAGGTTGGGTTTTATGTTGTTTTGGGCTTGTTTTTGTTTTGAGAGAAGAACAAAGACTAAAAATTCTGCCAGGGAGGCATAAAGTGGTATAGTAACCTTAAAGTATTTGTACTTTAGAGTTTTCAAAGCTGTGTTTGGCATTCAAGTTGCTGATTTAAAATTAAACTCCCCACCCCAGTTTTCTGAAAAGTTGTAGTAGCCTTAGATTTGCACCTCTGAATTTGAGCAATTCTGCATAGTCTTTATGCTATTTATGAGGAATTCTTTTGCTGGCAGGGGAGGGAAGACAAAAAAAAAACAACCAACACTTCATTCTTTAGAAATTGCTTCTCTGCTCTTTGCAGAAATCTAAGCTCTTAGGACTACAGCCTTCTGAGTCAATAGTCCTCACTCCTAGAAACAAAATCCACCTTTGGGATCCATTCAGCTTCTCTTGGTCCCAGAAGTGGTGGTTTCTCATCTGCCTCTAAACATGTTTGTCTTTGCTAGTTTACATTGCTGCTGTTTTAGGAGGTAGCTTAATGAGATTTTTCATGTAAACCACAAGTCAACATACTTTTTTTTGTTATTTTTTTTATTACTGAGCAATCCCAAATGTGTTTTTATGAGGTTAGTGGCCGAAATTCAGAATTTTGTTTTCTAGGAGTTGAGAACTGAATTCTGACATCTTCAAAGATAAAGGGAAGAATGGGATTATGTACTTGTGGAGGTTTATTTACAACCCAGGTTTTTTTTGTTTTTTTTTTCGTAAATGAGCACTACTTTGTTAATGCAAATGAGTGGAAGTGGCCCTTTTATAATTTTTTTCATATGTTTAAGTGTAGGATGTATCAGTTTCCTTGTGGACCTGTCGACAGGTGGCTTTGTGGATCAGAGAGAGGATTGTCCTCATATCTGCAGAATTTGGCTTAGCCTTTGTGCTACGTGCACTCTGTGTGCTCCTGGCACGTTTTTCAAGGGTACAGCGTGTGTGGTGTTCCTGGAGGCAATAGTTTGAGACCGTGCAACTAAATGCATTGCACACGCATTATGCACCTGTCAGTGTAACCACAAGTGTGTGTGTTTAGCTTAGATATTCGTATCTTCAGATTCTGAGAGTATGGAAGCAGCTTTTGGTATAGCTTTAATATTAGAACACTTTCAGTAGTAAGCTTCTATCTCATGTTTTGTTTTTTTTAGGGGGACCTTATGGTAAAGAAATGTGATGTACATCTTAATTTTTGTGTAACTTACTTGATTTTATATCAGAGGTAGGTTTGGAGATGCAGATTTCCAGTGCGCATAACTACCTTGAAGGAAAGTTTGCATTATTTGGCATGTTAACTAATTTCATTCATCTTTACTATATTTCTCTGGGTTCGTTTGTAACAGTGTTGTGTTTATGCTCCATCCCAACCTTTCTGGATAAGCCTCAGTATGGCCAGGAAGTGAGGCAATGCATAATTAAATACCTCCCCCTCACGCACACACACAATTTATCCACAACTTTTTCTACCGCTCCAGGATGTACCAGATTTCTGGTCTGCCTGAGGATAGAGAGGTGGGTGACATCTAGTAGATAGGAGGCTTCCAGAACAGGCGATACATGGAAGAAATCCTTGAGATGCTCTTCCTAGCTCAGGTGCGCTTTTTGGTGTATAGTCATGCAGTCACAGCAGTGAACTGAGTGGATGGTGAGGGCTGAGTTCTGAGTGCTGCACAGCCACAAGGCTAGCTCAGAAGAGAGGTGATGTCAAATGGCAAGGCCAGTCGAGGGGGCATTTCAACAACAGAAGTAGCAGGCTTGATCGTAAGGGGAAGTGAGAACCCAGGATGAACATTAGAAACACCTCCGTGTACCTGAGATCACGGCTCCTGGGGATGATGATTAGTTGGCTGTAATCCCTATAAGTATGATTAAATCTGACCTGATTCATGAGGCTGGTGAAGAAATGAGTCTTGGAAGGATTGTCTGCAGTAAAAGCATGTATGCCGACAGTCAGGCATGGATGTTTTTTCCTTGACCAACTGTTAGTCATGAAAATCTCTTTGCAACAAAGTAGTTGACCTTTCTTCTGCTGGTGGAGCTTTATATGACTCATTACATTAATTGATTACTTTCTGTAGAGCTGGCAAAGGTAAAAGTTAAAAGCTTGCACATGTTATACCACAAATCTGTGCAGAAGCAGGTGTGTTTTTTTTTTAACAGCGATTTTCTGAGCCAATGTACTAGTCTTTCTTCTGTATTTGGTTACTAGGAAAATAATAAGTGACTTAGAAGAATGGCATCCCATGCTGTCCCTTCTTATTTTTATGCTGTTTCAGGATAGCTTTTCAGCCAGTACCAGGATGCCTTTCAGAGGTGGCTACCAAGGTTGATCTGTTGTGAAGTATCTCCCACGCCAGACGTGTGCTTCCCTGTGGGGGGATGTTGACCCCTCTTAAACAGAGAAAAAAATGCTTACAAGAAACCAGAGACAGATACATACCTCAGGCATATCTTCTAGCATTTGAGGAGTGGTAGTATAGAGCGGAAGGCTGTAGTTCCCATAGTTCACTGCTGTCTTTTCCAGGGCAGACGTAAGCGGGCATGTCTGTACACCCTCTGAGGCCCCACGGGAATGGATGTCACACATGACAAGTTGTCCTATCACTTCAGTGTATGTTGATGCCAGATTCAACTATATAACCCACGGAAGTGACTAGTCTACAATATTTTTTTTAGCTTTTCTTTCTTCTTCCTGTATTTCCCATGTTATATTTTAAATCCCATGACGGCGTTGTTCAGAATTATGGATTGACATTGAATTCTTAAAGGAAGTATGAGATTATCCTTTTCCTCAGAAGTAGAGACTTAAAAATTGTAGGGGCTGCATCTGGCTTATTTGAATTCAAAGTGATCAATTGATTTNTCAAGGAAGAACCTTTTAACATACTTTGATAGCCTTTCCTGAATGGAAAGTTTCAGAGCAGGAAACTTATTAGTCAGCTCTGACTGGATGCACCAAACCCATGTCAATCGTAAAGTTTTTTTCTGGCAATTGTCTGCCAGCCTGTTTCTGGTAACTATTCCCGAGCAGTAGATGCCAGAAGAGGTGGTTTCTGGATTGGTCGGTTTGAAAAATCACTGTGTGTTTTCCTCAGCAAGTAGCTTACGTTGATGGTTTTTGGCATCAGTTTTTATGCACACCAGTGGAAAGATTTGATAGACCCCAGAGAATAGGAAACACTGGAGCTCTTTTTTTTTTTTTTTTTTTCCTCTCCCCACCCTCCCGAGTCCTCTAATTGTGTTTACTGTAATGTAGATGGCAGAAAGCACATTATTTGGGTAAAGATGGCAAGACAGGCTTGTATGCAACCAAATGAAACATCCACTAATTTTCACATCTTAATTTCTATGAGCTGGTTAATATAACATCAGTTAAATAGATTCATTCCACATGAAATGTTGTGTGACTTCCCCTTTGGCTACAGACAAGCATCAGGTGCTGTAGAGCCACTGGAGTTACTGAAACATCCACAGGCAGAAATGTTGAAGTTACCCTCTAAACAGGATGCTCTGTTTTCAGACACCAAGGTTAGGATACTCTGGAAAAGGGGAGCACAGCTACTGAGTACCTGTAAGCTTTAAACCATAGCTATTTTAAGTTAAGCACTTAAAAGAGAAGCATTAGGGTACTTTGCAGAAACATTTGCAAAGTAGGGCTACTGAGTACTTCCAGTGTTACGCTGTGCTTGAACTAATATAAGATACCCTCTCCCATTACTTTTGGGAATAGAGCAGAACTGGTTCTTTTCTGTGATTAATATGAAAAGCTTGTCTATTGGACTTACATTGCTTCAAGTCACCAAGTAAAAAATCTTTATCACCATACAATGATAACATATGTTGGTTTACACGGAAGAGGGAAAGGCATGCTGGAGTGGTTTTTTTTTTTTTTTTTTAATTCTATATCGTGAAATTTTTTACTGTGTAAAGCAGAATATAGCTATATAAAATAATTTTATGTACTTCTAGGCATTGGTAATAAAGGGCTGATTGTCCTCTAAACTGAAGTCTGCAGCACAAAAGCAGAACCTTCCACCCGCAAATCCTTTCCAATTAGTCAGGTTGAGAATGCCTTATTTTATTTTAATGACTCCTTTGAAGTTTGTGATGTTGAAGGCCAGTGGGAATGGTCACATTTGTCTTGCAATGACCTCTATTACAGGGCTAACCAGATGCAATGTATATTAAGCTCTTAGTATTTACAGGATGCACTTGAGCCAAGCCTCCAGCCTTGAGTTGAAGACAAGGGGTAGATCTTCTGATTTAGTTGGTAGTTTGTTTCCACGCCAACCACCATCACAGTTTACAGAAACCACACCTGACTTCTGTTTTCTATGTTTTCAATACTGAGTTTGTCTGGCTTCAGCTCCTGGCAGCTGGTTGTTGGTGCCTCTTTCTCCATTAATTGAAACAGGCTTTTAAATTGTGCTCTTGGACGTATTGGTGTGTTGCAAACAAGTTAGGTCATCCTCTTTTAGAGAAACTTACAGATAAAGTTCTTAAATCTCTCCCAGTAGGGTGTTTCCTGCAGCCTTGAAAATGCTGGGGGACAGGGAAAGAAATCCTTTTCTGTCCCCTCTCCTTCAATTTCAAAGGAAAGATTGGGATGCTGGAGGTATATATGCAAGAGTCTCAATTACATGGCAAGCTGTGCTTCTTTGCTGTTAGTGTTTTGTTGCTGCTGCTGTCTTCCCTTAGTTCCCCAGCGCTTTACTTTGGCAGTGCTGTATTTCATAGGGAAAATGATCTCTCATTGCTATAATGCAATGGTGAATTGCATTGATCTGGTCCTTAAGCTCAATTTTGGTTCTCATCTCTAGTTATTACTTCACTGCAACTTCCTAAATCCTTCACTGTACTCCTGCTTTACAGGTTGAAGCCTGTATAACTTCCAGTTGCAGTTGGTGTCACTTTGACTTGGTGAAAGTAAAACACAATTTGAGTTTGTTTTTTTTTTTTTTTTTCCCTGAATCAATTTCAGTTGCTTGGTGTCTCTGAAGTGGCTGTCAGCCTCATCATTTTTACCACCCTGTTAAGGTCTGTGTCACCTGTAAATGTAGCTGGCAGTGACTTTTCTACATTTTTTTTATTCATTTCCACCAGATTATTGAAAATATTGACTAATGCCTGGCTTAGCACCAATCTTGTGGAACCAGTAGGAACATCTTCATTTGTTTGTGTGTTGGCAAGGCCAGCTTCAGATCTGCCAGGAACCAGCTCTTAACCATTTAACATTTAACTGTTTAGTTTTCTGTTAGTATCACTTTCCATTTTTAGATGGAAAAATCACGTAATGTAAAGCAGTTGCAAACTTCTACTCCGTGAAATTATCTGCATTCAAAAAATTCATAGCTTTAAAAAAAGAAGTGGGGATCATTTGATAATATCTCTCCTCACTTTCCTTCTGTGAAGTCAGCTATGCCTGTAAAGAGTGAGTGCCCCTTTCCTGTGGCTGAGATGCAGAATGTGATGTCTTACGCTAATTCAGAGCTTTACTGTCTCACGACCTTTACAAAGGGTCATCGGGCACCCCGTAAGGCTTCTAGGAAATCAAGTCAAAGTCTCTCACAAAATCCTGCTCTGGACTGAACGGTTTTAACAAATACAAATCTAGACAGACTTACTGGTAAGTGTTTCATAAACACCTTGGACTCAGATTGCTCTTCTTCTTCAGGAGATATTCTTTCTTTTGAACACAGCAAATCAAATCCTCATTGTTTCTATTAATCTACCTTGGAAAATACTTCTAATAACATATATGGTTTCCTTATAACTCTTGTCAAATAGAACCTTTTTAATTCATGCTAGTAATTGGAGAAGGCACTGCTCTTTTCCTAGCTCGTAATATTTGCAGATTTCTAGGGACAGCAACTAGTTAAAGCAAAGACTGCAAAAATAAACCTGATGCTTTGCTGTATGCTGGGCAGCATCTGACCTTAAACTGTACTGTAATTTGTGGAATGTGATTGAGAGGGAACACTCCACCGTTGCAGACACAGTAAAGGTGGGAGTTTCGGTGAGCTAAAAGAGACTGCCAGGGAAATGTTAATAGGAGACAATAGGCTGGCAAAAAAACAGATGGGGAGAGCACGTTTCCAGCAAGACAGTCCTCACTCCCTGCTTCATCCTGCGCTCAGCTGTGCTGCAGTGTGTTTCTGCTGCAGGAGATAGCAGGGAGGACTTCTTGAGCAAGGTAACACCTTGCCCAGGTGTTAGGGCCTTCCTTTGTCCTGCTTGTTCTGTGTGTCTTGGAGTCTGAATAAATAATGCTGTTTTGAAAGATGTTTTTCGGTAGTTACTAGAATTAACTGATTAAAGTGTCCATACAGTTTCTATGGGAAGCTGGTACTTTCCCATTAATGAGGCTGGGGAGCAAGCAGGCAGGAGATCGGACACATCCTGCATGGCTGGGCTGTGTTGTCCCCCTCTGAGTTTTGGTTCACATTGTTTCATGTCCATGCCATGCCTTTTTTTGTTGTTCTTTTTTTTTTTTAACCCTTTATCTATGAACCTGTTTCGTTTTGAATGCAGATGCACCAAAGACCATGAAACACTGCTGTTGCTCCTGGGTTTATGAGCATTTTCACAGCCCCAGCCTCCTCTGTGACAGAATTGGTGTCAGTTGCTTATTGCCTGGAAGCATTCCCATTCTAGCCCTCAGTTCTGCTCCTGAACTGCCAGCAGTCCTCCTGCTGTCCCCACCCTCCTGCCAGGGCTGTATTTAGTTCTCCAGGATTATTCAGGCATTTGGGATGCCAGGGAAGCTTTCCTCATACGTGTCTCCGAGTTACTCTGTGACTGTAACTCTTGCTTGTGTTTGCATGGTGTAACCCTGACTTCACCAAGACCCTAAGGCTACCATGACATTAAATACTTAAAAAAAAAAAAAAAAAAAAAAACACCAGCAAAAACACCATAGTAAAGCCACTGGAAGCCCATCTCGCTGTGAGGTGGGCAGAGCTGATGAGAATGAAATGCCCAGATGAGGACCAAATCATGGCCTCAGCACTCTCTGGGAGCAGTGCAGATGCAGTCAGCTGCTGGGGACAGAGCTCAAAGTATGCTATGCCCTCATCAAAGTGCGCAGTGTTTTTGTTTGGCTCTGGTCTGATCTGTTTTGAGTCACTGACTAATGTGAAGAGAGCAGTACTATGTATTGAATGTGCTAGACATGTTCTCCAGCCCAAATATTTGCTTTCAAGAGCTCCAATATCTGGGTCAGAGTGTTTTGGCAACTTTTTTGGTTTCAGTGTGACCTTTGCAACATAAGCCCATCTGTAAAAATGGCTAGAAGATAGCTAACCATTAGGAAAAGCCCTTAAAGACTTCTTTGACCTCTCGCTACCTCTAGTGCTACAGGTGCTCCTTTAAGGGAATTGCTTTAAAAGTGCTGTTCCCCAAGCCCTAACCCAGCGAAACCCAGATGTGTTTTCTCTGCCCGCCTCTGAAAATGCACTCTCACTGTTCATCCTCTGCCAGCAAAGGTCTCACTGTGGTCTTTCTGCTCTGGTGAGTTGGCCACAGGCTCTGGTGCCCCTGCAGTGTCCACCAGGATGGTGTGGGGTAACCCACTGGGACACAAGAAGTAGATCGCTGAAGTCCTTGAAGACTTGCATCAATCTTGCTACCTGTAGTAAACCTAGCTGAGGCACGCACAAGTCTTAGTGGATTACAGGGTGAAGGAAAGCAGACGAGATCAACCAATTTTATGGCCCTGCTGTTTTTCAGTTCAGTTATTAAGACAAATAATTGTAGAAGTCTAAAGTTCTGGTTTATAACCAGAATTTTTGGAGGTGTTTGAAGCCCTGACCCCAAGTCTGTTGCATCTTCTCTGTTGAAATCTTGTGCAACATTTAGGTGGGTTTTAGCTGTTGCTGGGTTTGAATCTGATTTTTTGAGGGGGTGTGGGGCATGGGGCGGGGGGAGAAGTTCTGAGGAAGCTCTTGCAGTTCCTCTTTATAAGAAAGTTCTGTTTTCTACTTTTTTTCTTAGATTTCTCAAATGTTTGTGAAAGTGTCTTAACTAGTTCCTGCATGTGCAGTTTTTTTGGGCAGAACTTGTGTGCAGTCCACTATTGTGAACTCAGCTATGTTTTCTGAGGCCAAAAAGCAGAACAAGGAGCCAAAACTGTAGATGTGAGGGGAAATAAAACCATTCAGGAAGCTCAATATGCCCTTCAGTTGTTTGGCCTTTTCATTTCATGTTCAATCACCCAATTTTCTCTAGTGTGAAGTGCTTTTTGTGTGTTTTTCCTTCAATCTTTTAAGGCTTTTTGAAAAAATTCTACAGACTGTATTGTTGTATCCCAGTCTTGTTTTGTAGGTGACACCCACAGCACTTGGTAAGCACCATTATATTGCTCTGCAGAAGTGTAATTTTACTGCTGCAGTGACAAGTATTTGAACTGGGCACAGGCAGCAGCCAAAAGTGAGCTCCTACCCACAGGTGCTGCTATCTTTCTGCCTTCTGCATGGAAGCATGGGATTTCATGTGGTATTTGTTAATGCTTGGTAGAGAGTTTGAATACTGGTGCTAACTTCATTAAAAATAGATGTAAAGTCCTCGCTTCCTTTTTTCCACTGTGAAATTCACATAGGCTGGGAGAAACATCTGCTGGATCAAAGTCTGTTAGCTCCTTCAGTGTGCTCCCTGATTGCTGAAGCTCCTTCCAGCCTTGTTTGTTTGGAAATAGTCTCCAGTAACATTGGGTCTGCACAGCCTGCAGCGTTTCACAAAACAAGAGAGGAGCAGGGCAGCCTTGCACAAGCATGATCATGCAAATTCACAGACAGGAAACACAGATATTTAACATCTCCTTATCTGCTCTTTCCCTCCTTACCCTTGTGCCATTCAAACTGGTTCTTCCTTCCACCCACTTTTGAGTTTGGACTTGGGGAACGTCCATCAGCTGTAAGCCCCTCTCCCACTGCACTGGGGTAGGGTTGGGGTCGGACCATGGGTGGCAGAAGCCAAAAAGCTGGAGAGATGCTTGCGGGCGACACCTGCACTGCCCTCCAAGGCTGTGTAGAGACTCAGGCAAATATATACCAAGCTAAAAATGCAAGGTACGTTGCCCCTGGATCATGACCATCCTTTTCTAACATATGGCCAGAAAGGACCAGACATGCTTGTCTTACTGAGGGTGTATCTGCTGCTTGACACTCGCTGAAGAGAAATGACCCACCTTGCTATCATTATTTTACTGATCAGGTGATAACTTTTTGTAATGCAGGCTTCAGTTCAGAGTACTTTTTAAATTTTTTTTTTTTCAATTTCCCCATGACCACGTAGACATCAAAGAAGTTCAGATTGGCAGCTCGGAAAGTTGCGTAAGGTCTGAAAAGAGGATTTATAGGAAATGAGCAGATGGTATTTAAAAATGGGAGAAACTAAATAGACTGTACAAAATTTGACTGTAAAATTAACTGGCCAGCCAGTAGCTAAGTACTTAACCAAAATGATTCAGCTTGGCCCCTAGCATAAGCATGAAGTGAAGTGATGGGTCTTTGAGCTGACACTGCACACGTTATTTCAAGTTTCACATACTAAGCGCGCATGACTGAAAGATGATTGTGCAATGCACAGTTCTTGTTGTGGTGAGGCCTCTCCTGCATCTCTTCTTTTCACAGTGGCAACATCGTTGTTCAGGCATGCAGGAGAATGCTATGAAATGCTCTTCATTTTGAATGAAATGCAAAACTGTTCAACTGAACCCCTTTAATTTCTAAACTGCTCTTTCTAGCCTCATAAACATAAGAATGAATGTATTGGTTAAGTTTGAAGACTAGGAATTTGAAGACTAGGAATATTTGATTAAAAAAATAAGTTGCTTTATTTTGGGGACACAAGATTCAAGAATATGTGAACCCTAACTAGTCAAATGTCTCAAGTCACTTCAGAAATCCATGAACTCATGTCACTTTGGAGTTGTTTGCCATGTGGCATTAGACTTTCAATATTCATGTTTCTATTTTTTTATTTTCTTCCCCAATGCTGTCATACATAGGTGATACATAGAAATTGGGGGATTTGTGTGTGGGTGGGTGTTCTTAAATGGACAGTAAGATTTTTAGTTAAATGAAATGATGGATTCAGGAAAAAAGAAACAACTGTGTTCATTATTCTTTAAAAGGTTAGGAAAATGCTATTTTTTAACTTAAATCTCTATGATAAAGGACCCTTTCTAGCAGGAAGATAGGGTTGAATCCTCTCATGCTATGTTTTAAATTGAAATACCTAATGGAGAGAGCTGTCTGAAATAATAAACAGCATTTAATTACTCTTACATTCATCTGTCTGTGTTCTGGTTTGTTTCTCCCAGAAACGTACTCCTAACAGCCGGTGCCATGGGAGCAGCCCTGTGGGCCACGTGCAGACATAGTTCTGGGATAGTCCTTTGGCATAACGCTGGTGGATTAAACCACATTTCTCTTCCAGCTTTCTGTGTTTGCACAATTCTTCGTTATGGTAGCAAGATACCAACTGAGTTTAGAAACCAACCATTGTAACCTTTGACTTAACCTGGAGTACTAAGAGGAAGAGGACAAATATCCAAGGGATTATGTGAAAAAATGTCAAATTCTTAAATAAGCCTGTATGATGTATACTTCCCTGTATACAAAGTCTGACAACTGTATGTTTATGACAGATTTTTTCCCCTCCCCTCCAGTAATCCCATTAGCCTCAGTAAGTCAGAGCCTCTGAAAAAATCTCAGAACTCAACTCTAGTTTCCATGCTATAAGCATGGATATTAAAGAAAACATCTACAGAGTGAATTCGTGACAGTGCAGATGTCCAGACTGAGCTAATGCAGAAATTTTGTTTGCAAAGTCCTTGTTAGCACTGGTGCTGTGAGAACCAAACCCAAATGCTCTGCGTGCATGCAGGAGTCTGCATGGCTGACACTGAGAGAGAAGAGGATTCTGTTGTTTAACTGAAATGCGGTATGAAAATAGATGGGTTTTGAACCCTGCCATTGATAGAGCTAGTCTTGCAGTTTATATTTACTACTTGGTGGAGTATATGGAATCAAGTCAGGCGTATAGGAGTGAATATAGCACACCCTGTTTAAAAACTAGGAAGTATGTTGCACTCAATGATTAATTTCAGTTGTTTAATTTGCTACTGCTTGTTTATAGTGCAGGCTCCGAGTATGCCATATGATTGTTTTCTATAACCATGTGTATTCCTTTTGGCTTCCTTTGCAGAAACAGAAGATTTCTCTAAAGTAGTTTTCTTATCTGTCATATTCAGCACAATAGCTTACCTGGTAGTACATAAAGTGCAAGACTGGAGTCAAGCACAGACACTGCCTTCCGACTTTGGGCAGCCCTGCTAATTCTCTGGAAGCTTCTTCAATCCCATTTTTAAAATGCTGATGGAAGAGTTGGAGGAAGGCATTAAGGCCCTAGTTTTTAAGTGTTAAAAACCTTAGCTTCCTTGAGGTTTATCTGTAGATTTCTGAGAAGTGAAGTATTTTCATGGCCTTTGTTATGGATCTGATAATATTTATGTGGGTTTGATTTTGTACTGGACTTTTCCTTTTTAAAAAGGGATATTCAATCTGGGGGGAGGAAGAGAGAGGGAGTTATGCAAAATGCTCAGAATATGGGACCAGATGTAGTGGATGGGACAAAAGGTCTATCTAGCCCGGTGTGTTGTCTTTGACCATGGATGGGAGAAAGAATATTTATTAGAAACAAAGTGTGTACAGAGTGGTCCTGGCCACAAGATGCCTCCCAGGTTTGTACTACATGATTTTGTGCTAAAATGGAATTCTGGATGGGATGCAGTCATCTGAAATCCTCAGTTTAAAAGTGGATGTGGCAGGGAACTGATGAATGGGAGAAGATGGAGTTGGTCTGAAAAAAGTGTCCTTAAAGGCAAGGGAAATGCACTCCTCTGTGTTGTAGTGTGCATAGTATTTCCAGGGAGAGAGAGTATTCCAGGGAAAACAAGAAAATAACTGGAAATCTCTGGATAATGTCCTCTAGAGAGTCCTAAGGTTGGTTTTGACCCTTGGAGGAAGATCACCCTTAGCAGAGGTGAAAGAGGAGGCCTTTGAAAGTAAAAACCAGTCACAACCGAGCACTAGGTGACTCCTGAATGTGTCGAATATCATTTTCTCCTGGGTCCTTCTCAGCTGTCTTCACCTGCTGCTTTTCAGTTTCTGCTTAACTTGAACCTGGTGTGCTGGGAGAAAGCAAAGACTGACTGTCTCTGAGTTTCAATATGACCTGACAGATGTCTCTGACCTGAGAGTTATGTCCCAACTGAAGAGCCATGGTTCAGGGTTTAGGAAGTTGCACGTACTCTCTCGCTGCAAATAATACATTAAAGCTACGTTTCCTTTACAGGAAACTAACCACTGTGAGAGCCTTGACAGTTGTGTTTGGATGGCTCTGTCATTTGGATTGCACCAGGTAACTGATAAACAGATGCCAGATAACTTGTTGTGTATCTAAAAGAAGTCAAAGCAAAAAAGAAACTTCTAAGAAATAGAATCAGCAAGTGGCATGTATTGACATTTGCCTATCACAGTAATTGCACTTGCAAATAAAGTGCTTGCAAATTAGCCCTGTATTTGTTCACTTTTTGGAAGAATATCAAAGTAAGTGATTTTTGTAGTTCGTTTGCAAAGTTGTAGTAGATGGTAGCTGTAGATAGTGGAATTTATTGCTCAAGAGAAGAACCATGTGAATTTATACCCCATATTCTTCCACCCACTAAAATCCCCTAATCTCTTTCTCTGTAAACAGTCAACTGAATTTGCCAGCTAGAGCAAGCATTTATTTTTCCACCTTCTTTTTGCTGTATTATTTTCTGGCCTGTCCCACTCTTTCTCTGTCTTCAATGTTCATCTTTATATAGCATCTCTTATTTCCTTAGGAATAAGAAAAATTAGTTTCTAAGAAACCAAATGAATTTACTGCTATTGTATAGCCCAGAGATACAGCTCCGTGTTTATCATTCTTTCTTTGATTTCTACCTGCACTGATTTTTAGTATTTAAAAATACAAATAAAAGAAATCACCAGATCTATTGGTTTGACTAATAAGTAGAGGAAAGAAAATGGATCTGGGAGGGGCATCCTCTTTGCATACAGGGAGAATTGCTATGCTTCATAGCACAAAAATTGCTAGGGATTGCTTTTGGGAAGGGGGGAAGAGGTGGACATCAGCTGCAGCAAGGAATGGAGCGTGTTCATGGGACCTCTCATGCATTATTCATCACAAGCTCCTTTCACTTGGGTCAGCTGGAGGAAGTAGTTAGTCTAGTTTGGATACACTAGTATTATATTTAGGGGGCTTAAACAAGCCCGGGCAAGTACAGGACCAACTCTTTTTCTTCATCTGCAGGCAAATGTAGGGCAGACAGCAGCTCTGCTTACACAGCTCCATCTCTGTAATCTGGCTAACAGGAATCATGCAACCAGGGGAAGCTATACTGAGGATACACACATGCATTCGTGCTGGAAAATGAAGCTTCAGGTAGGCAAATGCCTTGTCAGCAGAGTATTGTGGCTTGCAGTTTATTGTAGGGATGCTGTTAAGCCTGGCAAAATAAATATGTATGTTAGGGCAGCCTGTCAAGAGCGGCTGCTGTAGAGACTCCTCATTAGAGTGCTACATGAACGATCCCTTTTAGTGTGGTACTTTGTTCAGTCCTAATTGTGAAGGTGCCTTTTTTTGCTGTTGTTGTAAAGCACCTTTCCTTCATTCACACTAACATTCTTCTGAAGGTGCTAGGTGCTGGTTATTAAAGCAGAGAGACAGTTTGCTGGTTTTTTTTCTGTTGCGGCTTTTGATTGTTTTTGTTTTTGGGTTTGGTTTTTTGGTTGTTTTTTTTTTTAAATTTTTTTTTAAGCTTGCTTTTTAATTGTACTGGTATTAGCATTTTTATTTGGGAGGAGGTAACAATAAGAGGTTCCGCTAAAACACAGCGGGGTGTGATAAGCCTTAGGCTCCAATTGTGTCCTTTCAGAGTATGTGCATTTGAATGGCTGCAGTATTTACTACTTTTTTTTTTTTCTCCCGAATAAGGATGCTTGGAAATTGGGGCTTGCATTCTCAAAAGCTTGTCTGTGTTTTCTAATGATATCAGTTCTAAAAGAGATCTGTATTCTTTCTCCATAAAAGCTTTGTGTATTTAAATCATCATGGCTCAAGCAACACTATAAGTTCAGTTTTAGACAAAGAAGGGGGTTTTGCAAAACCTTATGGAACAATAACAAAGGGTCTTTGTTCTATTCTGTGAGCGTTATTTGCTCTGTAATGTGTGGGTTTGTGCATGTGTGAGAAAGGGAGGAATACCAACATGTAATGTCATTTCGCAAGAATGTTCAAATGTTTTTTGTTTTGTGTGTCTTAAGTAAGTATGCTGCTTCTGGCTGCTCACTGCACTGATGCATGTGTGTCCTGCCTGTCTGCCTTGTCTGCCTTCCCTGGTTGGGGGTTTTGGTTGGGGCGGGTGGGGGGGGGCTTTTTGTTGTTGATTTGTTTTGTTTTGTTTTGTTTTTTTTCTGGTTTGGTTTTTTTTTTTGTTTGTTTGTTTGGTTTGGTGTTTTGTATTGGTGGGTTTTTTTAGAGAGAGATGGGCTGCTGAAAAGCCCAAACTTGAAAGCGCAAAGACTGAGTCCCTGCTAGACAACTACGACAAAATGGTATGCTTTGCTGTGCAGACAAGTTGCTTTCTTCTAAAAATGGTAGCTTTAAGTCTGATTCAGTGTTTAGTAAATAAGCATTGCTAGTGGAAGCAGAAATTGTCAGCTTTATGTGAAATCCCCCAGGGAGGAGATTAATGATCACGTGCTTTTGGTGAAGCTTAAATGTACGCTGCCTGGCAGTGTGTTTTCTTCCAAGATGACTTGATCACCTAAATAGAGCTTGCATGTACACAAGAACATGATCTTTAGTGACATTTCTGTTTTCCTTTTGCTAACAACTGGGAGTGACTGTATTTTGTCTCACATACTATCAGCCTGTGGTTTTGTGGGGTGGGGCACATCAGTACTTTTGGGAGTCCTAAATAACTTGAAATCTTTACTTTTTAAAAACTTGCAGCTCCTTTGGACTTAGTAGGTTAAAGTTCCTGAAATTTATATGTTGTACATGCAGTTAGAATTGATCTGTCACTTGAATTATGCTGATGCTTCAATACTTTTGTAAGGTAAGGAGGGGCCAGTCTAATGTTCTTTATTAAGATAGACTGTGACCTTTCAATGCATAAGATCCTTGTTTCACAGAAACTCACTACAGGGAGTCTTTCTCTGATTTCATAAGACTTATGAGGTTCCAGGCATTCAATTACTTGATTGAAGTCAGTGGAATGAAGAGATGGATTTGGGATTCTGTTATTTAAACTTTAAGGTTTTGTTTTGTTGTACATTACTAACATATTTCACTGCTGCACTACTTGGTTACACCTGTAGTCCAGAGTTGTGTTGTCTGTCATTGGGGGATAGGGAAGGAGGAGTTATTTCTGCACTTTCATGTTTACTGCACTGGGCTGATGCGTTGATAGTTTCTAAAAGCATCTCTGTGTTGTTCTGTTTCAACTATCAACGTTCAAGTTTTGCATAATTTTTTTTTTAATAATCAAATAAGATTGAATATTGTCACTGTAGAATAAAATGGCAATTACAGCCTTATTGGCACAGAGAGGACTCAAGCATGTTCATCTCTGGCTTAAACCAGTTTGAGCCCAGATAAGAGTGTCATCTTTGACATGCCATCTGAAAGGGCTCAGGCTTATGCTGCAGAAATTCCTGAAAATCCTCATGCAGCTGAGGCATAAGGGACCTGGACGGACTATGACAATCTCACTCTCGGGGAGAGGACGTTGCTTTATTCAGGTGCTTGCAATTTTCTAATTCACTCATTATTATTATTATTAATAAAATAAGGAACTTTCACATGTCTGGATCAAAGTATCTGCAAAAGTTCCCAAAGATTTGCTCCATCATCTAAGAGTGAGGAAAATACTCAGACTGAGCAAGAGCACTTCAGGCATTACTTACAATCCAGGAAGGTGAGAGCTTGCACTGAACAAAAAAGTTAACTAATGAATAAGAGGGAAAAAGGACGCTACTCCGGTTTTTGCTAATTCTTCTGTAGATCACTGTGAAGAACTGGAATCAAACCAGAGAGGGAAACATGATACTGTGTGTTCAGACTGAGGCGAAGAAGACTGAGACTTACTTGATAAAACTCCTTACCAGTTTTATCTCCAATCTCAGCACGTCTCTGTAATGGAATATAACAATTCCTAATGGTACAGTAAGAAATTCAATGAAAATATTCAATATTTGGCAGCAGCAAGAAACAACAAAAAATAAAATGAAAAGCATGCTTATGTTGGTATTAAAGTAGTGAATGGAAGAGGTGTTATTAACTAGTGCTGTGATGCAAGAGCAGCAAATTATTGTAACAACATCGAAATGAAACGGTTGCAGGTATGATGTCCTTGGGAAAAGGGAAAAACAGATAAAGCCAAGTATGGTGGCCTCTCTTTTGCATCTATCAAACAGTGGAGAAACTTTGTTTTTATATTTCTCAGCTGACAAGGAATTTTAAAGGTAGATCTATGGTGAGAACAGATGTACATTTTTTTTAAATACTTGAAGAATAAGTTTAGATTGAAAACCAAGTTTTCAGTAGCGCAAAAGGAAACAGCTTCTTCCCTCTGAAGTGCTGGAGCTGCTCCTCAGTGGGGCTGCAGAAGAGAGGCTCCTCTGCACATCCTTGAGGCAGCACCATGTGCCAGACTGGAGATCTCTGTACCTCAGCCTGGTGGAGGAGGGCAAAGGGGTGTCATCGTCTCCTTGTGCTTCAGCTTCAACAACAAGATAGAGTTCATCATGGGCGTGACTTGGCCACTGGTGACAAGAGAGGGTCAGTAAGAGGAGGGACAAAGGCTGTTTGCCCCAAACAACACTTCCTCAGACCTCTGTATCTTATTGTCGTAAACACTTACTACAACTTACTACAACCACGCCGTGTAGTGATACCATGATAACAGAGCAATAAGGACTGAAACCATGTTGTCCATCCTTTTCCTCCTTTCCAGCCCTCAAAGTCTTGGAGTCTTGTCAGGAACTGTGAATCTCTGTTTCTTGTATGTGAATCACATGTGTGTATTTCTGATTTAGAGTTAGAGTAGCAAATTTTGGATTCTCTGGCCATCCCCATGGCTACTAGGAAAAGAAGTCATACTCAGCCCAGACCAGCTCTCCTCTTGTTACTGGTGCAACAGATTTAGTCTTAAGACTTCAGTAAAAGCATGCTGAGGTCTTACTTAATATAGTTGCTGTTGTGAGGAGGGGTGGTTTCAGTAACAGCAAACTTTCATTCTGGGTTCTCAGGAAGAAGTGATATGAGCCAAGGGAAGGGTAACCAAGTGGGTTCTGCAGAAAGGACATGGTGGGCATGTGGCATAACAGTGATGGGACTAGAGGTCCTGGGTGGAGATTTTTATAGTGGATACACCACTTGCTTGTGATCTAATGGTGCTGTACAGCAGTAGAAGAACTTGGTGAACAGTAAAGTGAGATGTCAGTGATTGCCCGCCCTGCAGTTATTCTCCTCCCGCTGTGGCGGACCTACAAAGGTTACAGTAGGGAAGTGACCCTGTGTAAGGTATGGTGAGGCAACCATGTGCCTTGGCTGCAAGTCAAGCAAGTCAGGACTTGACTCCTGATCTAAGCAAGCTCCAATCCAAAAGCTGTGGAAGCACATTAGTGCAGAGCTTTGCCTAACCACGTAGTCTCTCTGAGGAAGTCTTGGGCACAGGTCATAGTGACATGCTATCTGGGTTATACAGCTGTGGTTTGGTCTGACTTATTTGTGCACTCAAAGTAACAGCAAAATCAACAGGTTGGAGGTAAAGTAGTGTTTTGGTGCTTTGCAAGGTTTCCTGTACAATAAATGGTAGTGTGTCACTGCGCTTGTGCTTTGGAGCTCCCCAGTCTTACATTTGCCTTTCATTGAAGTTTAGAGAACAATCTTGTGGTGAGGTAATTGTAGACTCACGCAACATCAGAGTTTAAAGCTAACAGAGAGACATTGCAACACAGTTTGCAAATGTTGGCCTAGGAATGTTTGCGACCTTGGGCTTAGTTACAAAATAATGACTACAGATAGGCCAGTTAGAAGCTGCAGACCCCTCCAAGTCAGACCACCTCCATGTTGAACTTAGCAGGGAGCTGTAGCCGTTGTGCCTTTCCTGAGTTTCTGGAGGAGTTTGTGTGAAGCTAGTGAACCCTGGCAGCTTGAAAGGCACTGAGAAAATGGAGGTCAGGAAGGAACTGGCAGCTGTTATTGCAGTTTGGCATTTGGGGAATCCATTTTTAATTTATCTTCCTGCAGTGGGGAGCACAGTCCTCTTTATAGGATTGTCTTAGGGTATTTTTATTTAACTGGGTCCTTGCACCGCAGGTAACTAAGTAACTGGTGGTGGCTTTTTTTTTTTTTTTTTTTTTTTTTTTTTCCTTTTT
>VXAL01012315.1:77175-134569 GCA_013399475.1 Chauna torquata
CTCAGATGATGTTTCTGTAAAATTACTTCTAGAATGAGAAGATTGTATTCCTATGTACCTGGACCCTAGCCATGTATGTGTAAAAACTCAAATCATCACATTTATCCATCCTGTGTTTCATCTGCTATTTTGCCAGCCAGTAAAATTAGTTTTTTCTGCACTTTATCTTTGCTAAAGACAGGAAGTAATCTTTGCTACTTCGGTATCTTGCTTTTCAGACTGTTTTATATTAACTAGCACAGGCCCTGGCATGGATACCTGTGAAACTCCACTGGTGACTCCCTTCTGCTGTGAAAACTTTTTTTTTTTAAACTTTAAAAAAAAAAAAAAACCCTCTCCTTTTACTTTAATTTAAAAACAAAAAAAAAAAAAACCCTCTCCTTTTACTTTAATTTAAAAACAAAACAAAAACTAATACCTCTCCTTTTACTTTATTCCGTTATTTACCATGTAAAAAGCCTTTCCTTTTGTCTGTGGTAGCTTAGAAAACACAGAACTAGTCAGTCTACGCTACCTGGATTGCAGAAAGACTTTGACAAAATTTCATGCCAAAATAATTTGAACTCTATGTGCTTATTGAGGTGCTTTCAAGGAAGAGGGGGAAAGATCCCAAATTATTTAATTTGTGAAATAACTTTCCTTTACAAAAGCTGTAATATATAAGATTTATTGGCTAGGCTGCTGGTGATTTATTCACTGATCTTGCGCAGTATAGAGGTTGACCTTCTTGCTCTGTAGTTTCCTCAGTACCTCCTGGTACCTTTGCTAGAAACCAGTATGACATTAATTGCCTTCCAGTCCCCTGTTACTAAAATAGTTTGAAGCAGGAGGTGACACTCCATGGTACTTAATTGAACTATTCCATCAATTCTTATTTTTAGGGCCAGGCTACTTTTAAAATGTGATAGAATTTAGAATTTGAAAACCAGATCTTGACAAATACTATTGATCTTAGAAATATCTTCTTGACCAAACATATTTGTGCAGATAGATACAACAGTCAAGTAGTTACTTAAAACTAAAATTATATGTCTACCAAAATGTTTGGCGTCTAACTTGTAGTATGAATTCAATCAATTAGTAGTATTGTGTTTTGTTTTTGTCTTTTTTGGCATGGGGGTGCAGCAAAAGTACGGTTTGGTCTGTGAAATATATGTGAAAACAATATGGCATGGGCTGTGTATGCTAAAGTTCTCAAGAGCAAATTCAAGTTCTAATTGAAAATGAAGCAGTTTCTGTGCCCTGCTGCCCCCGAAACACTAGCCTGGCAAGCCGTTTCAGCAGAAGGTTAATACAATCTTTGAACATACAACAAAGACAGAAGTTAATAGTTGTTTCTTTTTTTGCTAGTTGGAAGGGCCCTGTTTGCCTATTACAATCTCTGTCCCATAAAATGAGGAATCAATAATGAAGAGATATACTGACCTGGTACAAAACTCATCTTTTCTGTACAAGTGCCTTTCCTTCTTACACTAAGGTTGTTTTCACTGGGTTGTCGTTGTAGAGCTATCCGACACTATGCTTCTTTATAAATATTGAACGTTGGCATCAGTCATTGCAAGGTAATTCTTACTACTGTTGATTTATTGAGAAGTATTTCTTACCCTCTATGTTTTAAACTCTTCCAGATATTCCTTTGGACTTCTGACAGCCAGGCTCAGCTCTTAGTTTGGTTCTTACCTGTGCCACTTCCACTTTCTGGTAACATTTAGAGTCCCTATGGGGTTTACAGCAAGACTTCATTTAAAGTAGCTTTTGAGAACATGTACTTCAAGCATTTTTTTTTTTGGAGCTGTGGTGTGATATTGGCACTGAAGATCCCTCACGATATGTCTTGTTTTACAAGGTATTGTGGACATGTAGGAAAAGACCATCTTTGGTCTCAAAACTTTGTCTGAAAAAGTGAGCCCACAGGGCAAGAGAAAGTTTTGCTTGCTGCATTTTACATCTAAGGAACTAAATTACAAATTGAAGTGGCTTGCCCAAGGAGCATATGAAAGCAATGATGAAACCATGAACTGAAAGCGCATCTCTCAGCTCAAAAATCAATGATGTATCCTTTACTGCTACTTTCACTAGAACTTCAGCATACTTTCAGTTGGGCCATTTCCTTGTGAGGCCTAAACTCTCTTTCAGCAGAGGAGACACTAGGAATAACTGGAAATGGAGGGAAGGTGCTTATCTCCAGGTTTGTCTCTCTTCCTGTTGTTTAAGCTTCGTGTTAAATGGTCATATGTGATTAAGGTAACTCTTAAAGCTTTGGCACAGCCAGTATGTTGGTTTCTGAGTGGCACCAGTGGATTTTAACTGCACCTGTTAAAGGCAGCCTGGCACTAACTAGTATTGGTGATTCTGATCAGCACAAATTGTTGTCTCTTCATGACAATTACTCAACTATACTGCCTTCTGGCAACACTTGTCTTCTTTCAAGAGGTAGATGTGACCCCTTGGATTGCAAGAAGGATGTGTGATAGTATCCCTCTTCTCTTTTCATGAAGACACAATTGCTAAAGCTTTTGCAATGTGTGTGGTTTGACAGAGAATTCTCTCTCTCTCTCATATGCATCAGGACCATAAATGTTATAACTACCTAGCCATATCTTCTGTGCTTGTTAGTAATGCTTTGCATGCCACATTGAATCTTTCCTTCTGAGATGTGTCAAAGGACTACAAAGGTTTTAGAAGAGTAGAAATCCTATCAACTACAATAGAAATCAGTCAGCCTCAGTGGGGAAACCCTGCTTGACAATGTTAGAAGAGCATTTGGAGAAGGACAAAAATAGTCGAGACTATTCAGCCTAAGCTACAGAACAAAGCTAAACTTTGCCAAGTTACTATAGCGTTGATTTGCTGAGAAAAACAAGACCAGAAAAAAAAAAAAGAAGAAACCCTTCTATCTGGTCTTTAACGATCATAAATCTGTAAAGAACAGAGAGAATTTCAGATTATCCTGTTCTTACCACCACCTCTCCTTTTTGATGTCTTTTTGTGGCTTGCTCTCCTTCCCTTTCATGTCTTTTCTTGATGTGTTTTTGACATTAGCATTTAATTTTTGTTAAACTTCACTTCTTCTGGATATGTTGTTTTCACTTAAGGATTCTTTTCACTTGTTGCTAAAGCTACAAATTTCTTTCTTACAGTTGCAATTGCTAAAAATATTATTTTGTAATGTGTCTTATAAGCCATGCATTTCTTCATTATCAACATCCCTTTCTCATCCGTCTGCTATATATGGATGAAAGACAAAGATCATGATTAGGGGCTTTTCTGTTCCTACATTATTACATTGATTTCACGCTCACCAAATAACTAATGTTGCTAGACATATATGCTTGGTGGATGTTACAGGTTTGTGAGAATCTTACATGCGTTAAGCACAGATGATCAAGAACAGCATCAATGTCTTGCCAGTGATCTTAGAAACTAGGATTTAATGAGTTGGATGAGCTGAAGTAGCAGTCTGAGGACATTTGTTATGAAGTTCCTCTACTGCCCTTAGGACCAAAACCTGTGAGATTCCTATCGCCTTATACTCTCATTTTAGTTATTTAGTTTCATGCAAGACCAGTTCCACAATGAATCTGAAGGAAGTAGCACTCGTCTCTCTCAGTATGGCTTCACAGCACTTTCTTTATGAGGATAGCTGTGACTTAATCAGAAGGGCCCAGCTCAAGCCTTTTGTCATACAGCTGGACATGCATATCCCCAGATGCTGTTTCTTCGAAACTTTCTTTTTTGTTATTGTCTGCAGACACCAAAAAGGTGCTGTACAGATGGGCCTAAAGACATAGGATGCACTCCAATGAGCTTATTGTCTTAGTGAAGGTGAGATAATGAAGAAGAATTTTGCAAGAGGGTGATTTTTCCATTTCTTCAGTTAAGCAGCTCAGAGCTGAAAGACTACACAGGTTTGTTTATTTGTTTTCCTCTGTCTCATCCCTTATCTCTCCATATTCCATTGTTGAGGGACTGCACGTGAAGGACAGAATGACATCAACCCATTAGCTAGGTGGTAACCTCAAACAGACAGCCTTGTCTCTGTGAATGGCAGCCGTATTTGGTGTAAAAATCCAGAATTTCAGTCCTAGCAAAGAAAATGGTGATATTTGCCTAAAAACAAAACCCATACATACTGTTGCTTCTTCCTGAGATTCAGCACTTTTAAAAGCATAAGCTAAATGGGGATACTGAAATTGAGATGATTATATTAAAAGAAATGGTAATTTTACCTTGGGAGTGAGCACAGAAGCACCATAGCCATGCATCTGTCCTGCATATAACAGAAAGAAAGCTTGTGAAGATAAAGGTACTATTTGGTTTTTTTTTCCCTTCTTATTCAAATTTTTTTTTCCAGCAAATGTTTGAAACATGCTTTTTTTTTTTCCTGTCTTATGTAGTTACTAGGCAGTGTTGCTGATTTGTTTTTATCATGTGTATTTTGGTGTACTCAGCCTCTATGATTGGGAATGTGCACACTCATATTTGTTTTTATGAACTTTATGCTAATTTTATGATTTTGAAACTTGAGTCATATTTTGTGTGTATCAGAGGTTGACAGTGTTGAATTGTAGTTGTTTAAAAAAGTGGGGAACAGTTTAGCTTCTGAGTACTACAACCAGCAGTGCTTCAACAGCACTTTGGTGCCTTGAATTGGCATATTACTAGACAAACCTTATCCTAGGTCCCAGTCTGGACTGTGGAGATGCCAGAATCTTTCACTTTATTTTAGTGAATCTGAAGCTTGTCAGTGACAGACGTGTATTTCAAAAGACAAGAAGGCACCGAGGTAGCAGCAAAGTGTTGGGAAGAGGAAGAAATATGTTTAAAATGTTCTTCCAGGGCGTGGTTTCTGGCAGTTAGGTTGCTGTCAACATGGGGTTTTGTGTTTCTTTTGTTNAACCAATTTAAGCTCCCTAATGTTGACCTTGATGGTTGATTGGTCTTCGTATTGAGACGTTTTGTGGTTACTACACCCTGCTACTTCTTTCTCTTGACATTAGGTTAATAGTTTTCTTTGAATAGTTTTTGCCATTCTATCTGGTTTCTGTTAACAGCTAATTTTGTGGTTGTTTCTTGTCATCAGTTTCTCTCTTGCTGTCTAATAGGAAAATAGTGTTTTATGACTCATTGGGGTCCTCATTTTATCTTGATTGTCATTCACTAGTTAGCATTATGACTTTGAAACATAACAACGCTCTTCCCCAAGGAAGTGTTTGTCTGTCTCAGAGGGGTCAGATTAGTTTGAAGAACCAGATTTAATACCTTAGGCTATTTGAGGCATCAGCTGTGCTTTCAAATCCAGGCTGGGCCATTGTGGTTAGAGTAATAATCCCAGTGTTTTCTCTGTCTTCTTTATCAAGGAACTATGCTTCTGCTAAAACTTTTTGTAATACTTTCTTCTCCCATAATTGTGGCCCTGCACCCACTCTGGTTTCCATGAGAGCACTGACTATACATTGTTCTCCGTAAAAATATCCTTTGTTTCAAGTCAAGTTAGTCTCCTGACTTCTGTTGACTTCCCATTTCCCAGGTTATGGTCAGGAGTCAGAGTAGGAGTTGGCTTTCTGATTGTCTGTCCTGTAGCCTGATGTACGTATTGCAGTTGTACAGAAGCTCTTAAATGAAGAAATGATGAGCCTAGCTGCAGTCATCATCCCTGAAATGGCTTATTGAATGGAAAAGCTTGGGAGCTGCTGGCCTCAAAAGTCAAACAGTTTGCACCTGTCCCTGTTGATTATTCATCAACCTTGAAGTATGAATTTAGTGACATGCAATTGTTACTATACTCCATTATTGCTACATCAACATTTAACAAATGGGGACTTGCCCCCATTTGACTAGCTGGTTCAGGCTGCCTGTGTATTTCAACTGGAACCATTTTCACAATGAAAAGACTTTTTATCAATTTTTTCTTATAGCTGTAAGGGTAAGAGAGCTAAAAACCTGATCTGTACTTCTAAGGTTAACAATTTTACACAATACCTGTACACAAATGGCAAATACGCTGTAGGCAGGTAATAACAACAACAAATTCTGTTCATAAAGTTTATTTTGATAGGAGAACTAATACTGGTTGCACAGGACAGGGAGTATTGTGTGGGTATAAGTACCTGTTGCACCATCTTTTTTCCTGGCATACCTGTGACGTTTAAAAAAGTTACAGCCTTATCCCAGCTCTTAATTACAGATTGGACGTTTTTCTTTTTTGCCAAAAAATGCTGTGTTAAATGAAAAGGCAAGGTGAAAAGTGATGTCAGGACCAAGCCAATTCCTAAGTAAGGTAGCCTTAACTTACATGTAATCAAGAATAAGCATTCTGGCTCATTTCAAGCTTGAGTTGTTTTCTATAAACCTCTCTTCTTCTTCTCTATTTCCCTCAGCTATACTGGGGCAAAGCCCTTTTAGAGGTAAAATTAAGACCATCTCCAGGTTATCTAGCATACAATGTCAGTCTGTCACTGTAGCTCTCTGGGGTGGAGAGAAACAGGGGTAAAGAAATGTAGGTGATAATGTAAGAAACAAAGCAAAGATAGCCTTTTAAAAAACAAATGGAACAAAGACCAAATTCATATAATGCCACAGAAAAATCAAGCTAGTGATGTTCTGACCCAAAGGCAGACTTTTCTCTTTTTTTTGTTGTTGTTCTTGTTGTTGTTGTTAAGGCATTTTAATGCGTTAATCAAGGAACTTTGCATATTCTGCAGACTCACTCTGGAAGAGTGGTGGGAGCTGAGGTCCTTTTCCGGAAGGATTCCTGAGAAGCAACAGCTGTAGGAGGGATGTTAATGTTCTCATTTCTGCAGTCCATTAACTTGAAAGTGGGCAAGGTGCAACAGGAACAAGGACATTCTTTGGGTGGGAACAGCTAGAAAGGGAATTCCGCATTGTCCTTTGTTATTAGATATTTTCCCCTAGCACATGAAGAATAGCATAAAGCAGGCCCTTCAGTCTCCTTTTTGTTGATGCTTCAAACCATAAATAGTTTCTGCAACTTGTCCATCATCAGAAGACCTACATTTCTCATCCTGAATTCAACAAAGAAATATGTCATCTTGTCATCTTGCTATTTAAAAAAAAAAACAGGGAGAGAGAAGGTTTTTTTTTTTTTTTTTTTTATTCCTCCTCNTCCAGGATTTAAAAAAGGAATATTTGATCTTTTCATCTTTCTATTTAAAAAAAAAAACAGGGAGAGAGAAGGTTTTTTTTTTTTTTTTTTTTTACTCCTCCTCAATTGTTTTGCAAGCTGTATTGCTTATTACTTGCTCTATCCTCCTTTCACCTTTTGCTTCTGTTTTTTATTTGAGTTTTCACTTCTTCCATGCCATGCCACGTAGCAGCTGCTTTTGATTTGTAGAAACACAAGCGGAAGCCTTCTCACATGTTTGACTCCAGGGAAGATGTTAACATACTTTTCACTGAGAGGAAAAGATAGGTGAACACACAGTTGAAATGAAAACAGAACATCTGCAATATCAAGAAGTGTGAATTTAACAAGGAGGAAACGTGAGGATCCGAACAGCAGTGGGAAGAGAATTTAAGTATGCTCATTATAATACTAGCATTTTTGCAAGTTGTCCTCCATAACAGAGGCTTCTTTACCATTTATAGACATGAACTGGTTTTACAGTCAGCACTTTTCTGAGGCGAGCTCTGAATATTCTGTGCCACTCTTTTCAAATGGCAAAACTGAGATTCAGAAAGGTTTAGTATCCAAGGCCATAAAGGTCTCACCACAGAAAGTGCATCTCTTGGTTCCAAAGCCTGTGGCTCGCTCAGTGGTCATCCTAACCTTTGCTCTTATCCTAGGATGCTGTCTGTTTTGAGATCAAATGAGATCAACTGCCCTGTCATTGTAATTCAACAGACATTGCAGGACGTCGCTTTTGAGAGAGCTTCTTTGACTTATATTTTACTGTATCCCTTGGGATTCAGCCTTGTTTAGTGCATATTTTTTCCATTAAATGAAACCAAAATGTAGTTTGTAGGTTTATATATGTAATATATATATACAAACACGTACATGTGTGTATATATACATATATATGTATTTTTTTAATGCATTTGACATTAAATATGCCTGGCTGCTTTTACTCAGATCTCATACGTCAGTGTCTGTCCCTCTAAGTGTTTGTTGTCTGGTTGCCGTAGTCTTTATATTCTCTTGTATTGGCTTATAAGCTTTCTGAAGCAATTCCAACCTTTTGCCATGTTTCATAATGCCTAGCACCACAGATCCCTGATCTTGAATTCTGTTCTTTCTTGAAAGCATCAGTTGAATTTGGCACGGTTTTCTGATTTCTAAATTACATCCAGATAGGATGTTCCGGTCCTGCTAGACCCTCTGGCATTTGTAACTCCTGTTAGTGAGTTTAACTCCATATCTTTCAGGGAACAAAACTCCTGCCTCTCTAAGTATTTGTTAGAAGGGCACATTTAACTGGAAGCCAAATCTAATGCTTCACCTTTGAGGAGTGTTAGCTAGCATAAAAATGAAATCTTCTTGGATTTAAAAATGATTACAGTCTGTTTTGCTAAAGCTTACAGGAGTTCCCTTGTACCCAGGATTAGATCTTATGAAGACAGCTATGTTTCTATCTGTTAAAGTTTCTTGATATAGAAGTCACCGTCCTTTATATAGTATTCCTATATACTTTTCTTGCGTGGAATTGAAAAGTATTTCCAAATTGTTTTCCAGTGGTGACAGGAAATGACACAATAAACCAATATAGATAAAAGAAGGGAGAAAATGGCTGGTTCATCTGGTTGAAGCTGCAGCTAAGAAGAAATAAGGGTAATAAAAGGCACAAAGAGACAGAGAAAATGCAAGTATGATATGAGCTAAGATGGTGCTGGGGACAGTGGAGGTGGCTGAAGATGCAATTTATGTGATCACTGGTTCATTTTCTTTTCTGCTTGCTGTATCTCGTTGCTGCTGGATGATACAAAGCGATGCTTACTTCCAGGCAGTGTTTATGTGTGGCCTTTGCTATTTCTTACCCTGTCACTCTCAGAAGCAGCTACTATCTTTTTAATCCCCTTAAGCCTCTAGTCTCTCACCAAAACATGACCCTCCTGAAATGTAATCCTCTTACTTCAGTTCCACGGTTATACTAGTTATGTATGCGTGCTTGGGAATGTGAGCAGCAAGGTTTCTGTGTTTGCCAAAGGCTGAAAAAATGAAAATATCAACATAACTAGATGAGGACTTCCCACAGAACTGTTGTCCAAAGTAGTGTGTGTTAGTCTTGAATCCCAAGATCCCAAATACCATCTTTTTGTAGAAAAGCCTGTAGATGCCTTATGCTCTGATGCCACGATAATCTTTCACCTGTAACCAAAAAAAAAAAAATTAGACATCATTTGCACATTAATTTATTATTTGTGTTACCCTCAGTTTGCTTGCTTCCATCCATGGAAATGAGGGCATGGTGGACCACCTTCTGCATTCTCATGAGCTACCATGCTGAGAGATCTGAAGGCCGTTGTACAGCCATGGAAGTGCAAGGAGAATGTGAAATCACATTTATAAGTGAAGAGGACAAACAGTAAAATTCCAAGGAGGAAGACTGGTGGGATGAACGAGACCATTCTTCTGAATTCAAGGAAGAGCTTAGTAAGGTGTAGTTGTGCTTTACCAGATGGCAGCTCTTCAGGTAGATCCCAAAGTCTGATACTCCATGTGAAAATCAATGCCCTGACAAGTTCCAGGTTGGAGACTTATGTCCTGCTACTGAGACAAATGGAAGGGAGAGATCCCAATGACAGTCTTCTTGCTTTGGCACAGCTTCACTATACGTGAAGCTCACCCTGTGCAAAAGTACTGTGCAAAATGCATGCAGTGTTGAGCCACACACCTATTATGGGACAGAGCTGCTGCCTGTGACTAAGAATCACCTACTGTGTGTAGGTGTAGGACAAGGAAGGGTGAATTTCAGAGGGCAGCATAATTTCCCTGTGCCTCAGGTTTCTCATCTGCTAAGTGACCATCACCTTTGCCTACTTCAGGATACTGGTGTAGGTGGCCAGCAATATATGTTGCAACGGTCTATAAATTGCAAACTGGCCTCATAATTTCGCTCTTACAGTTTATCGTGTTGTTCAGTTCTTATTTTGAGCTGCTCCCTGCTGCTATTCAGCACTAACCAACTGCGGTATTTCACTTTGAATGGGCAATAGTGTTTTGTAAGAAAGGTGTTAAACAAGAAGCACATTCATTCTGTGCTAAAGTTTTAGCCCTGCCTGTGGTACAGCCTTATTTACAGTGATTATTTGGGTGCATTACTTAAATGCATACTTGTATTATGAGAGGTTCTTCCAATTTTACACCCTCTTCTTGGTATCATCCATTCTGTCCTCCAAGGTACTAATAGCAGATGTTATTAAGGAACATCACAAGAAAAGTGTTAGATTTTGTTCTTAGAGAAATGGCTACTTGACCCTTTGAACTATTGCTTTAGTAATTTACCATTCTGCTGTACTACTTTGTTCTTAGCTGAAGGATAAGACTGCCTGTTTCACTGTTTTCAGGAGCCTTGAGTTTTGTCCAGCTGTTTTCTTCTCTTCCATGTGCTGAATGAGAGCTCACAAGGGAAGCTTATTTAGATCCTACAGGGAGCATTTTGAAGGAACCACAGGCTTTTTCCAGACCTTGTATTTAAATATCCCCATCTCCCTAGTTTAAGGGTTATTAAAAATTCGTTGGTTAAGATTCACAGGTAGTTGACATAACTACAGGCCAAACTGTACCTTTTGACCTGCCTTTGGTCAGTTTTTCAGTGGATACCCTTTTGAGGTGCCCATCCTTCCTGCCTTTTTCTCTGAGTGGATTCCCATTGTTCATGCTGCTTGTTTTGTTCCTGGAATCCCTGCTCACCAGCCTCAGGTCTTGCCTGACCTAATAAATGGTTTAATCCCGTTGACGAATTTCCTCCTGGATGCCTGTGAAAAACCAGTGACTTCCTCAAAACAAAACACTTAATGTATGGGATTGTGACAGAGAAGCAGAGGGTTCAAATGCAAAGGACCTGGCATAAACCATATCTAGCCCTTAACCTTTCCGTGCAAATTCAGATCGGTCTCACTCACCTTTTCTAACTGTCTGTATTAAAACACAAAACTGGGAACCTCCAGTATGGGAGAGTCTGAATTTGGACCAAGATGTTCTTCTTTGAGTACCTTCATGCTTTTAAGTCTTTGCATTTTGGAATGCAGTCCAGTTGTTCTTGCAGGTTGCATCCATATCCCGTGCTACTGTTTCATCAGTCCAACTGCCTGCACTGCAAGATGCAGCTCAGCAGCATCTAAGCCTTCCCCCTGCTCTCTTGCCTCTCCCCAGGGTGGTTATCTGGCCACATCATCTATTTCATCTTTTAGAGAATGACTGCGCATTATCTAATTTTTCTTTTTCACTGGATGCCTGCTGAAAGACCCATTTAAAACTAAAATCTCAGGAAGAATTTTGACATCTTGTAAGGTCTAGATAGGCAATATTGCTTGTCTGGGTTTTGGCCCTTAAGGAACATAGATTTCCAAAGTAGCAGTTACTTACTCTTCAGCCTCCTGGAAAATATTTCTGTGGTCCTTGCAAACTGGAAGGATAGTATTCTCATTTCGGGGTAATTTTATCTTTTGTGCTTTCAAAAGTAAGAGAAATCAGAAATAGATGTTTCAAAAAGAAGTTTCAGTTCTGGATCAGAACTTTGCTGTAATGCGGTCAGCAAAGAAAGTGTCAATATGATCCCTGGGGCATAAAAGCTTACAATCTGAGGATCCTACCCCATGTATGAATCTCTCTGCTGGATTCTGGAGCCCGTGGTGAGCCCCTTTTATTGTTTTAGCTTCTCATTAGCTCAATTACAGGTTTAGAGCGTAAGAGAAAACCTTACCTCCCTAGAGGTCTGACTTCATGTATTTTCAGAAGGTATGCAGAAATGCCTTTAGTCATTTAGCAGTTCTTTGTGCTCTTACAAAAAGGTTACTTCTAAAAACTACAAAATGTATTTTAATAAAATCTATTAACTTCTAAAGCAACTGCAGATTTCATAGGTGTACAATATGATTTCCACAGATAATGAATGTGTACAGCAGCGAATAAAGAGAAGATTGAAACTGAATTTTTAAAATCTGGCTTTGATGGCAGTAAATTTAAAGGCAGTTTGACAAAAGCAAATCATATAAGCTAATACGCTTTTTCTGAAAACTTTGATGCAATTTCCTGTGACCAAAAACTGCCCTAGCTCAAAGCTCTAGGGAATGAAGGGCAGGAGATTTATTGTGAATATTGGACTTACTTATAACCCTTTCCCCTTGGGAAATAAACTTAAGAAAATGCTGTGTCAGCGTGTATGCAAGAATGCAGTACAGTCCCCAGTAGGTCAGGCAGCACTCTGACAGCTGCAGCTCATTTTCTGTTTCATATGAATAAATGTGAGAGGCAGAGAAGCCCAATGAAGTGAATTGTTTAATACTACTCACATAGTATCAGTATTTTTGAGCTGACGTGCCTGTGTTTCCATAAAATAAACTCTGAAACCAAGCAAGATTTTACTGGAAATGGAGCATGAGAGTTGAGGAAAAAGAATGACTGAATGTCTTCAGTTAAGTGGAAAAGCTTCTATTTCAATAGGCTAATGGCCCTGAGATTTTATTTTAGCAGAAAATTCAGGCGTTCCTGGGACTGTGGTGATAAATTTAGTTCTTACGCAGCTACTGGCATTCAGCTCATTCAGAAGACACAAAAAAAACCCAGCCCTCCTTATTAGACTGTGACTGCGCTGAAGTTTCCCGACTGGGTGAAGAGCAGTGCTCTTTTGGAGAGCTTCCTCTGCAACCAGGAAGTTTTGTTAGTCTCCCATCTGATTGCCTCAGACAGTCTTCCGCTGTAATCTGACACGACGATTTTAGAATGATGGTGATGGGAAATGAGGACGCCTACACAGAGCGTACCCTTTTCAGTTACGGCAGCCCTGATCACGAGTGGTACTTAGAGATGCTCTGAGCACCATGCTCTGTGTTCACACCACCTGCTCGTAAAGCTTCATTCTTTTGCTTACTGGTTGCTGGCCTTTGGGTTGTCTGCATTACTGTGCTGGGTCTTTAAGCTCATCCCTGCTTTATTTAGCCAGCACAGCTCCGTTGGCTGCAGTGTTGCTCAGCATCAGCAGCGCACAGCAGTATGTTCCAGCATGGGGTTCCTGCTTCTCCCAGCTGAACATCAAGCAAATGTAGATTTCCATGTGCAAGGCAAATGTGTTTTTCTAGCTAGCTCTTATTGCCATTTCTTCTTTCTCTGTTTCTCGTGCTGTAAGGGAAGTTGGTATTTTTAAAAGTACTCTAGGCACACTTTAGCAGATTGGGACCTAATGCCAGTTGCAGTTTCTGAAATACTTTTTTTCAGATGAGGATTTTGGTCATGGCTCAGTCTGAGTCTTCCTGAAGCCAGCAGGATTTCGTATTGGCTTCAGTGGGACCACTGCGTCTACATGGAGAGCTGGTTTATTGCTTCCCCCACAAAATAATGCTTGATAAGACACAGCAAATGTATGTATCTTAGCCTGCAAAAACTGACTTACATCACCTGCTTCCTGGTGTTCTTCTGAAGGCGTGGGACACAACTGTGAAGTCTTGTTACTTAGCTACATGTATTTTCTTCACCTTATTTATTTACTTTCTCTTTCAATAGTGTGTTGCTTCAACTGTCCTCATATAAAGGCATCTCTATATTGTTGATCACCCCAGTTGTTTGTTGCTCTGAATTCTGCATTTCTGCCATATCTCTTATTAACAGAGGCTGATCTCCTGACCTGATTGACGTTATTGGTGGAATTTCCACCAGCTTCCATAAAGCCAGGACTTAATCTCTAGCGACTGTACACAAAAGCTGTTGACTTGCCCTTGTTTTTTCTACTGTTTCAGTATTCATTTCCACCCATTCCTTCTGTGTGTTGGCATTTCGTTGGCTTTGTTGACTGCTGCTACATTTTGAAGAGAAAAGATCTGGTAAGGTCTTCTTTTCAAGAAGCACTACTGCTGAATACAAAACTGAAAAAGATGCCCGTGATAGAATGGAGCTGATCATTTTGCTTTCCATGCCTTTGTGGAAGATTTTCCCTTTATTCTATAAGGCCATCTTTTTTTTTCTGCAGTAACTTCTTTAAAAAAATATTTGAAATGACCTTCCTAAGCAAACATAAATCTCCTGTAGAATTTTGTTTTCATCCTGTTTTCCTACTTAGAAAAGATAAGCATAAGGCAAAATATCAAAAATGTGGAGAATCTGAATCTCCTGAGTGCTTGTCTTCCACCAAAAGGATTTCTGCAATTGATTTTCATTTCTGGGGATAAGCTATTATGACAGACATAATAGAGAAGATGGGAACATGATGTATACATATCCCAGTGATCAGCATCAGTAAACTGGATAACATCAACTGTTAGGTAGACATGGATCTAGGTGGTGGTAACTGATTTGCAGATAGATGCTGAATTCTCTTCCTGCTCCTCTATCAGGGACCCACTTAATGAATGATATACGGGAAAGAAAAACAGAACACGCTAAAATTCTGCTTATGTCCTTTTCTTTCCCTGCATTTTCTTTCTTTTTCCCTTGGTATCTCAGATGTGTGGTGCTGTACTTTCCCTATCCTTACTGTATGGTTGGAAGGTAAACAGAATCAGCAGGATTTTCTCCTGTCAGTAACAGGTCCTAAACATGCTTTGCATGACAGAGTGCCAGAATATCTGCTTGCAGATGAGCAATGCAGTATTTCTCAGTGCACCCCTTGTTTACCCCTTTCTGAAACTTGTTTATTTGTGACTCTTGGGAACTCAGCACTCTCAATTCCCTTAAAGTTACTAAATATGTTGATCTTTCAAGTGCAGCACCCTGACTGTTACGAAGTAAGTGACTACAGATCTTTAGGCTACAGAAGGAGAAAGTACATTCAGAGCATGTTAAATCCTCTGTGTTTAGGGAGAAGAGGCTTTTGCAGCTTTTATCACCATGCAAATGATAGAATTACTTTCTGTCAGTGAGAAACAGTGAGTCTTGAGTCACTGTTGTTCAGACAGGATCGCTAGCAAAGTGAATAGTCCTGAAAGACAGGGCTGTGAAAGCAAGCTAGTGCACTGGCTAGTTCAGGTCTGAATTTTGCAGAGAGCCCTGAACAGTGCAGTTGCAAAGACTGCCCTGGCCGGGCTGTTCCCAGCAGTGCCCTGGCAACCGCTGTACCTTTTGAAGCACTGTGTGTGGGTCTGGCCTGTACTGGGAGCTCCAAAGGTGGCTTTCCAGTCTCTTTTAGCTTCTTTAAAGTGTGACACTTGGACAGCGTTGAACCGCTTGAGAGGGGTGTTTAGTGTTGGTACAGCAGGCTGGGGATGTACCCAGGAGTTTCAAAGCCCTGTCTTACTCAGCCCTTGGGGTACACTGGTAATGTAATAGTATGTTGACTTTAAATGTTCACAGCACCAAACAGTGCAGACTGCACTGCAAACAGCGCACTGATTCCACTGGTAGGTGCTCATGAATGATTTTGCCTCTAGCACTAGTCCTCTGCCTGCTCCTGTATAGCCTTCTCTGGGCATGCACTACTTGCCTGCATCCCGAAGCATCAGGTGAAGCCCTGGGTGAGACCGGCTGTGCTTCCCTGACAATGTGATAAAGTGCTCCTGCGTCACTGGTTGAAGTAGCCTGCTGCACCTAGACTGTTCTTTGCTTTTCTTCCTTGTATCAGGGGCTGTGTTTGAGGAAGGAAAGAGTACTTGGCTGTGTGTGCTTGGTGTCGTTTTTTTAGTTATTATTAAGTTTTAACCTGAAAACCTTAATGTATGTGTGTGTGCATTCACATGTGCATGTGTATGTCCTTAAAATGTTTGGGGGTAAATAATCAGTTGACACCTGAATTTCCTGCATAATTATCTAGGAACTCTGAAATGGTCACTTAATGTAATTATTATTAGCAGAATTTTGCTTTAAGAGATTGTTGTTCTGCAGTTTCAATGTGTTACCCTTTAAATGAAGAGTATACCTTTTCTCTTAGCTTAGACATCTTTCCTCCTAGAGCAGTTTTCTCCTTAAGTAGTTTTGGTTTATTTATGTAAGGATGGTTGAATGTTTGTGGTTTTTTTTTTTCCTTAGATATTATTGTTTATGTACTCTCTCTCTTTACAAACTATTGTTGTTAAAAACAATGTGCTTAAAACTCTCTGGAACATCACAGGTCAGATTTCTACAAGGATCTCACTCCAGCCAGTGTTTGGCTAAGTAACTTTAATGGGATCTGTAGGGCCCAGTTCCTCATTTAGCTAAATTTTTGTGGTTATTTAGCACTGAGTTTGAAATGCTGTGGGTCAGAATATTTTGCAAAGTGCACTGATAAAAATGGGAAGATGAAATTTCAGGCAAAACCAAACTGGTATGTAACGAGTGTGTATTATTACTAAACAGGGCCGATACGTACAAGTGCTCTTTCAGGAGCTTTTTTGTAGCTGCTTTTGGCTATATCATGTTGAATGTTACCAAAATATTCTGAACGCTTTCCCAGTGTCATTTTGGGAGGTTCCACAGGATTAGCCAACTGCAACCAAATACAAGGAACGTGTGGTAGCATGCAGCCTGTTTGCTCAGCAGACAATTGAACATGCAAAGTTATGTAGACACTGAGAAAAGTCCAGTTCTGCTGAGAGTATGTGGGCTGCAGGTTTCCTATGTCTGTTGGCAGCTTGAGAAATTCCAAATTACCAGTTGCCTAGAGGGTTTTTTAATCTGTGAATGTTTAAAATAGTCAATTGCTTTGGCATGTTGACATGTGTAGTGTACCATGAGAATTCCAGTAGCTGCATCAAATGCATTTACTCTACAAAAGACAGAATGTTATTCCTTTTAATCTGTTAATAATTGCGGGCTTCTTGTGTTTGTATCCCTCTTTCTACTGTTAAATACATGAAATTGTTTGAAATGGCATTTTCACACAGGTAAGCTTAATGCATATAGTTTCCGTTGCCAAGAAAGGTGTATATTTTTGGATCATGTCTTTTGTAGTTCATATAATTTGTTCCCTGAGGGAAGGATTCATTTTTGTGTGTTGCATCCCATAGACGTGCATCCATTTTAGACAGGTTGTCTGGCAACAGCAAGATAAGAACATCCATAAAACATCTTGGATACCAAACTCTTTGCAGTTTACTTTTTGTTGTAAATTGGGCACGTGGCATGTGAATATAGTAAGTGCGCAAATGGATGCAGTGTTAGTGAAATGCACCAGACTGATGGTCCTGTGCAGAAATGAAAATTTGTGCTTTCAGACCAGGCAGCCTCAGCTCAGTTGAGGTAATGTCCAGAGGTAAACACTACACAGGAGCAGAGATGCAAGGTTCAGGTGCCATTACTCTTCCTTGCGTTGCTCTTCTAGCTGCAAAAATCATTGATGAATCTTGATGATATCTGATTGTATTTTATGGATAAAAATTTGAAAGGAGCAAGGTCTAAGAAGTTTGCCAAGCACTGGCTTTATAAACTGTTAGTAAGTTTGTTGCTCTTCCATGGTGGCCTGTTGACTGCCAAAGAAATAAAGGCGGTGTTCACTTGATACGATGTAAAATACTGTTTCCTGCTGAAATAATTAAATGTTGGGTTCTGTCAGTCACAAGATCTAGTGCTGACAGAACCTTTGTAATTTAACAATCCATTGGCTCTGACAGGCAACGAAAATAATTCACAAAGCCATCTCCCATTTCTTTCCTCTCATGCTATACGCTTTGGACAATTAAGTGCATGTGCTGATATTGTCAACAACAATAACCTCCCAGCTCGAACTAAAAGCATAAGTTCTTTTTACTTTCTACATTTCAGGTATAGGATTACAGTGCAAGATTGCGTAAACGCTGGGAAGTGGTTGCTTGGAAATCTGATCATGGTTATGAAACCTGAAACAATACCTGGGTGTGTATGGCTCTGTGTTTGTAGAACAGCTGAGCATTCATGCTCTCTCTCATCATGGGCTTGATGGAAGAACCGAGTTTCACTCCTGACTGACTTGCAGCTTTACTGTGGAAGGGTCATTCAGCAACTCAGTCCCGAGTAGTTTTGAAACACAAAATCCAAATCATTTCACCAGGATATTTTTCTCCTCCTAATCCTGGCAAGGACATCCAAGTTGTATTTCTTTAGGGTGCCCGCTTGCTAAGGCTGCATTAATTCTGCAGCTGAGTTTGGAGAAAGGGTGGCCTAATACGTTGGTGTTGTGCGTGCATGAGAGCAGCTATGGCTGCTTGAATTGCTGTCAAGGAGTTGATAACCCTCCTGGCTCAGGCAAGAACGGGTGTTTTGGGGTTCACATGGCTGTATGAATTACATAGCTGTTGTGCTTAGTGGAAGACAGATATGTTATGGTAGGGATGCAAGGGTGAAATAACTTGAAGTGCTGAATATAGAAGACTGAGGTAAATAGGAAGATGGAAAGGAGGTGGCAGCTTTGAAATCTCTGAAGTGAACAGGGGAGAGTCATTATGCGAGAGTAACTGAGGAGTGGTGGCAGATGGGAAAAGGAGCCAGCAAGGTGGAGAAGGCAAGGTAAAGAGCCCTGCAGGGGAGCAGATGTGAGCCGAAGCAACTATGGAAGGAAGGAGACAGCTCTGCCGGCACAGTAGGGAGCAAATTGAAGGGGTAGAGAAAGAAAGGAAAGTTGGGAGAGGGATTGAAGCAGTAGCAAGCAATTGTGTCCAGAATTTAGAAAAACGTGCCATGGTAGGAACTTTTAGCAGTTTTCCTGTTTTTAAATCATTTCCCCGCCTCCTGCCTTCCTCTTTTTTCTCCTAAAGTCATGCTCTAATGGGGACCTCAGAGCAGCAGCTGGCAGTGAGTGACTTGGGAGAAGTTAAGTCCTTACTGCACTTGTAAGCTTTTACTATCTGGATGATACATAGTAAAAGCTTACTANTATGTGAGTAGGATGAATTCTGAAAGGCTGGATTCCCATTATCCCATGCAGAAAGACTGATCTGCTAAAGGAGAACCACACTTGCTTTAAGTGGTGGTAATTGTGTGGTCCATGCTGGCAGATGTTGCATTTGTCTTGACCTTTCTATTCAAGTGCAAAGACTAATGCTTTTGCAAGAGGGAAGGAAAGCTTGTTTAGAGCTGTAATTACAGAACTAGAATTTGTCTTCCTGTGCAATGAGAACACACTGGAAATAGTCTCTGAGCACCTTTATTTGTTGGGTAGCAAAAGTATTGTAATGGAGGCTTTGCCTTTCCACTCCCAAGCCAATGGTAATTTGCGAATGATCCAAAAGATCCCGGGATGAATGTTTTGGTGATGGATGTAGTGTGAAAGGTGAGCTTTTGTTTGTTTGCATTGTGCCTGCCATTAAAATCCATCTATTCCACGAGCTCCTTCTATGGCTTTACACCTCTTTTCTAGCTTAACGACTGGAAAGCGTACAGTATTATTAATGTATTGCAGCATGGGAAACACCATCAAGTGCTGTCTCTATTTAACATCTTCCATAGTGCTTCTTTTCCTTAAGGATAGATTTTTATTATTTTTTTGTAAAAGAGAATTAAATGGCACAGCTAGACCTTTTGAAATATATTACTTAGAGGTGTTTCTTTTGCTATTTGTTGATGAAAAAATAATCTTTTTGGTCCTTTGCAGAGGCTGGCAAAAAAGCACTATTAGTGCATTCAGCGGGGATGCTAGTGGTCACAGTGAACTGGAAATAGCTGTTGCACAATGAAATTCAGTTATTTAACTGTTTTCAGCCCACCTTATTTTAAAGTCTGCATGCACGTAAACTGTGAGACTCGGAGCAGTTGTTTCAAAAAATATCTGATTAGAAGGCAGGTGAAGACAGAGTCAATTGGTGACTGAAGGCTGAAGTGATTTTAACCAGGTGATGGAGTTGCTTGGTAGTTGATAAGCCAACCAAACTGGAAAAAACTGTGTGTGTGTATTTGCAAATCCGTGTTGGATCTTGTAGTGGCTATTGTGTCGGTTGTCACTCCTTGAACGTATGCCTGAGTTGATGTTCCTCGTGTTTGTCAGTACAAGTAGTACAATTCTGTCCATAAGAGGACAGTATTTGGCCCATCTGAGCTAAGACTTCAGTGAATTTCCTGTTGGCTTTATGGACATACTAGTTTTATGTGGTAAAGGAACAGAAACATAAAAGAGCATTTATGTGGCTGAGTCCTTTAGAAATATCACAGATACCTGAATGTATGTGTTCACGCACTCTCTGTATATATGAATATTTTTTTAAGACCACTGTTTGTTTAGAAATGATCACATTTGCAATAACAAAACCAACTGTTCACAGTCATATACTGACTAGAACCTCTGCTAGGTGCATTCCCAACAGTAGATCAATAAAGATGATACGAGCATCTGTCTCTCACACTGCTGGCATCCATCAGATAAATCACAGTCCTGGGAGCAGAGCAGAAAGACTAGTTTCTGGGGCATGGCTCAGAGTATGTTTGCTCTGCATCATTTACTGTGCTGTGCAAATACAGCTCTTGTCCTCCAGCCTCTTCGTAGTTATTTTATTTTAGCACATCCTTTTAAACACAGGTGCCTGTATGCATTTAGTCATGCTCCCTTGCAGGCATCTTCTTCAGCTAGACAGCAATATTTGGGGAGTATTGAGTTAATGTGAAGAACCTCTGCTCTGTTTAAATTTGTCTTTAGGAATTTCACCTGGAAGTCTTTGATGTCTAGGGCTGGATTTGAGACTGTCATCTGCATAGGGCTGTATGTGTTGCTTCAGGCAGACTTCTTGGCCACAGGTCTCACTCCTCACTACCATTTTTTCTTGTCCCACAGCTGTGCTTTGTTTACCTCCCACGCATCCCTGTAAGGCCAAGCAAGTACAGCCCGGTTCCCCCTACACCTCACGCATACACAATGACAAGTCGATGTGCTTTCCAACTTGTGTTGCTCGCTCTTCGTCATATTTTAAGAATATGTCAACATGTCCCTGCCCCCTTTTTCCTTTCTCCTGTATTCTGTAGCTTCAATGAACTTTTTTCTGTTGCTATAGTTACAGTGTCTTGATGAAATTAGCTGGGTCCTTCCCTTACAGTTGGAGTCAATTCTTAGCCGTGCTTGTTCTGGCAGTAGCCCAGTCCAACGTTAGTCATCATAGAAGCATCATGCCCATATTCTTCGAGGGTCTTTAGCTGTTTGTTTCTGTTCCAGGAATACTGACGTCCACATAATAAAAGCTCATAGTCATCTCTAAAATCAAGCTCAGCCTTGCAGGATGCAAATTTGGCATTCAGGTTGATGATAATTTACGCCAGTTATTCCAGACCTTAAATTGATCCTTGCTGATTTTTGATTTGACCATCAGTCAAAGTTTGACACTTCTCTGTTCTTCTGAAAGACTATTTCACTGCCTTTTAGGTACACGAACTCCTACATACAGAGGATTTCAAAACACCATATTTGCTTCCTCAAATTCTTAAAGGAGGAAGTACAGTTTGTATCTGTCAGCCAAGGCAGCGCCCATGACTGTGTTGGGAGGCAACCAGTGTTGTAAGGAGGAGCCTTCCTGCTTTTGTAAGCATATACTGAATTTTTTTGCCTTGCCTTCTCTTTTCTCAACACAGAGCTCTCAAGCTACTCTAGGAATGTGCTGTAAGAAGAAATGTCTGGGAGCGCAACGATCTCAAAGTGTGGGTGTAGCATCTGGGTGCCCAGCCACCTGGGCTGACTTGATATGGGGTTTAGTTGCTGAAGGTCACTTGAACTGTAACAAATCGCAAGCATAAGATCTGAAACCAAGCGTTGTATCTAAGCTGATCTAGAAGCACCTGTGGTTGGCTGGTTTTTTTGTTTGTTTGTTTGGTTTTTTTGTTCCTATTTGTTACGTATGCAGGACTTCTTTTCTCAGGCTCTGTCTGATCAAATGGAGTGAATGAGAACTGGAAGAGGGTGCAATCAAAGTGTCTCTCTTAGGTTCTGGAAATACCAGATAGAAGGGTGCACTTTTAGAAACTCTTACCCAGCATGGAGCACATAGGAGAAAGTAGTAAATATGCCCTGTTTTGAGAGGTTTAAGTCTCAAACAAATTTGCCTCCCAACTTCACAGACTTAGAGAAGCATTGATACAGATCTGTAACCACACATTATGACTTACTCTGTTTGTAATATTTTCTAGAATAATGTGTTTCTTGTTGGATTTTATTCAGAAAATCAAGCAACAAGCCTTTGCAGATCAGTTTCTAGGTTCTTACCAGTGGAACAACCATGTCCATTTACATTTAGGGTAAATTGATGTTCCGAAAGCAGGAACCAGTAAAGGATGAAATATCTTGGTGAAACCTACAGTTTATTTTGGAAGGAGATAAGATTGTCATCCTTATCAGTCAGGGCTTGTGTACTGAAAAGTAACATACATTCATCACTGACTTCAGTTTTAAGAATTGCAGCTTCTATATTTCCATCTTGTATGGTATTTCCAGCTTAATTCTGAGTTCTGTGGTAGATAGGAAGTTGCTCAGTAATTCTGCTTCGTCTCCTGAAATGACGTGCATGTGGTTATTCAGAACTGTTTCCGGACATCACTGGGATACTTTTCTTTACATCACTGGAATGTTTTCTTTAAGCAAGAGCTTTCAGTTTTAGTGGCTGGATGTTTGCCTTTAGATATTGATGAGGCAGGGCTGAGAAGTATCCTTTCCAAAACAGATGGCATCTGAGGAGCGCTTTGCAGTACTGATAGAAGACATCATTGTTCTAGTATTTCTCAGTTAGTACTTGTCTTGCCTATTTGATTTTCAGCCATGTAATATCTAGTTAAGCAAACAAAACAGCTTAGTAAATGTGGCAAATCAGGCTGATGTCAATAGAAGCAACATCTTTAAAAGTCACAGCTGTAAGACTTTCTCCATGATATTTGGTTTCTAATACCAGCTTTAAAATATCTTCGTAACTGTGATTTGTTCCTGCAATGATCTTCTTCTTCCTCTTTCAGAATGAGAAGGCTTTGGGCCATTCTGTGAGCCGCTCTAGTAACATCTCAAAGGTATGTTCCTCGATATAACTCAGTTTTTGATAAATTTGGGGATACTGGGATTTCTTTCATTTCAAAATTGGGGTGATACATATGACAGTGTGACCAGCAGAAAATGTTGCTTGTGACTATCTGTAGATGATAGTCACTCTGTTGAAACATCAGAATTCTCTAGTGTTGTGCAGATTGTCTTTACAGGTCAAATGAAATGGAAGCTACATTAGGTTTTCTTTTTCACACTGTCAGCCTCCTTAGCTTGGTAGGAGCAAGATAGATGACAGATGCCTGAGATTTTATCTTGGGAAAGAAATTGCTCCAAAAACATCACTCAAGTATGTTCTTTTTTTCCATGAGCTGTCCAGTATAATGTTCTCTGTAAGAAACATGTAGCCATGCATCCCATAATATGTATCGGATACATACTTAAGCATTATTTTACTCTCACTTCAACATGGAATTATATTGCTAGTGTCAAGAAATGCATTGCTGTCAGGGTATGGCTATATAAGTATTTTAAAATGTTTGCTATTACAAGCTCTGATTTTGTAAGAGAAGGCGTGATGCACTACCCGTTCTAGTCACACTTCAGTATAACAAATGGACGCATCAAAAGCACAACTGCTTTGTTTTGTCATCAGAAAAAAAAAAAACCTTCTATCCAAGACAACTTATTGCAATAACGTACCCTGTTCCCACTTCTGCTTTACAAATAAGTGGACTTTTAATTACCTGAAATCTAATTTGCTTTCAGTTTACATTTTTGCTTACATGAGTACAATTGCTTAAAGCCTTCATGCAAGCAACACTGTCCAGGCTGACGGATATTTTTCATGGGGTGCATAAGCCTTAATCCTTCTTTTTCACCATTGTTGTTGCTGATAATAGTGACTTTTAATGACAGACTGAGTCGTGGCTGTGACAGGCTCAAGTCACTTTATTCCATTTTGGGTACTTCAGGATATATGAAGCTATTCATGCCTATCTCCAGCAAAGGAAACAGTGGCTGCACGTAATTCGTGGTTTATATGGGCACAGACAACTTTTACTTTGGAGTAGAAAGGCAAGGTTACTGGGTGTCTTGAATAACAAGCAGGGCAACTGTCCAGTGCATAAGGTATTGACCAAGCTGAAGGTGTTGTTATAGAGGAGTGATGCAGGATTGTGTTTTGCATTCAGCTTCAGAAAATGTGTATTCACAGAAAGGATTTTGAAGTAGACATCAGGTGAGAGTAATTTTTGATTTGTACTTTTCCAAAATAGGGCTGTTCCTATTTCTTCTTGCTCTTGCTCTTCTCTTCTTAGGGATCGTTACTTGTTTTTTCAGGCATTGTTCAACAGAAATGGCAGTTTTTATCAAGCATCATTGTACTTTTCTCAGAGTGTGTGAAATTCAGCATAACAAGCCTTTTTTCAGGAGCAGTTTCATTCCCATTAGATTGTTCTCATAGAGGAGCCCAATCCCAGCAGAAGCAGCGTATACAAAACTGGCTGCACAGTTGATTCTTAATTGATCAAGAACTGGTAGTGTGGTGGTGCGATAGGAAGGACCTTGTACTCTGGCGAAGTTCTCCCTGGGAGCACTGGCAAGTGAGACACCAATATTTGCACTCTTTTTGGAACACTGAAATGTTCAAAGTGATTGCTGTGTGTTGCAAAAGGTAAAGTTCTCAAGGGGAGCAAAAGTCATCTGTGCCAGTTCAACATGTGAGAATTTTTGGTTCCAAACATGAGCTTCCCAGAGGTGCGAAAGTTCTTACTGACCCTCTGTCACCTGTGTCTGATCCACTCTGTGCAGCTACTTCTCTCTGGAGATAGCTCCTAGCAAGGGCAGGAGGTGGAAGTCCTGCCAGTGAAATTAGTCACCAAATTTGCCTCTTTTATCCAAATGCTGCCTTGTGCATCTAGACAACTCAGTGCTAAGTTGCAACAATTTATTTTGCTGTCCACAGGTGGGATGGCTGTTACAAGCAGTTTGTGGGGCAAATCAGGAAAGATTGTAGTAGTGGGATGCTGTGAGGAAGCTTGAGTATGTGCAACGTTTTTCATTAGTTGTGAGGTTTAATAGGAAAGTGTCTTTTATTTCTGTTTAGAGTAGTATGACAACCTTAGACAATAATGCAAGTCAAATACATGTAGAGGAAAATGTAAGAAAATGCTTGGCTGCCTGTATAGCCCTTCCTGCAATCCTCAGAGCTTGCTGACACTGCACTATTTTAAGCTATTTAACTGCTATTTAACTAAAGTTGAGTTTAATCGGTTATATGCTGCTTTTCCAGATATGTTGGAGTGTGTGTGTGTGTGTGTGTTTGCGTGTGTACAGAAATAATGATCACGCTTTCTGCAAATGACTGTTTCAGCTATTATTTTTTCCGTACAAATCTAGCTTACCAAATAGCAAAGCTGCTACAAATGTTTGGTGCTGGCACTTGATTCAAAGCCCTTTCTGGTGCTGATATGTCATTATGAACTTGCTGTGATTATTACTGTGTGTCTTTCCACTGTTCTTAGTTGTACAGTACAGCAAGAGTGGAAAGGATTGAGTCAGAACTCAGCCTTTAGCCAAGAGAGGATGCTGTGTTACTCAGTGTGACCGAGGAAAGGAGTCAATGCCCTAGGGCTATAAGTGATCAAGGGTGGAGACAGACAGATGGTGCCATGGAAAATGAGATCAGCTGGTGAAGGTAGCAGGACGTCTCCAAACATAGACCTCAAGTGTTGAGGCCAGGTGGAGCCCTCCCTTGGAGGAAGGGGCAAAAAGGCAATCCTCCAAGAGGCAGGTGCTAAGAGAGGCTGAAGAGATGCTGGTACGTGTGGCCAGGCCAAGAGAAGAGAGGAACCTGAACGTTTGACTAGGGATGGAGGTCAGAAGCAGCAGAAAAAGAAGTAGGGGATAAGATGTAGGAGGATCTTCATATGGCGCTATTAGGTTTTGTGCAGTCTGTTGCACACTGGGGGAGGTGGCATTCCTCCAGGCCCTTCCTTGCTTTTTTGGTGTATATATTTCAAACATTCCTTTTAAATCTGCTCCACAAGAAATATTTGCATTTATGGAATATTTTCTATGTTTGCTTTGAAATTTAAAAAAAAAAAAAAAAGTGTTGGAAGGGGCGTTAAATTGATTTAGTCATGGGACTCAAGCAAGGCCTAATTCCAAACTTATCCTGTTCAAGAGCAGTGACACTGATTGAAACATTCCTGACTGGCACACAACTACACAGGCTGGGTTCAAATCTCAGCTGTGTACCCTAAGCCAGCATTTTTGCCAAGAAGCCACCATTCATTAGTAAGTGCCTTCATCATACAAGCCACACAGAAATAATTAAGCTTAATAGAAGCTTCATCCTCTAAATATGGATAAAATTGACCCTAAAACACGGCTGGTCACTGAGAGTAGCTAAAAAAAAGGGATTTTCACAGCATTGATAATTCACATACTCTGCTCTTAAATAAAGAGATTGTGCTAACAAGCAGATTAAGTGGGGTCACTAACAAAGCTGGTCTGTAAACAGTTGCCCTGAAATTAGTGATATTGCTTAGCTTTAAAAGTGTCTGATAGACCCTGAAACTGATTATGTGATGTAGGGAAATATCTTTAGGTCATCTGTGTACTTTTCCTGTCATCTGGTTGCTCTGGAGGGCTGGTTTTAGCATAGTGGGGAAGCACTTTGTAGTCTTATTTTCACAGCCCTCTGAGAGGTAAACTTTGAAAATGCTAATATTGGGATTGCAGCAAAGGAATCAAAAGTGCACTCCTTAAAAAATGTAAATACTTTGTCTTTTCTGAAGGCCTGCACAGCTTTATCTTTTGAGCAGAAGCACACTGTAAAGTATTAAATTATTCTTGGGCTGAATGGCAGCCAGTGCAGATGCAAAGTGGTAGCCTAAGCTTGCTATGAAATTTAAAATCCATTTAGGCTGTTCATCAGCTTGGAACAGATTTGGAAAAGCATATGAACACACATGTCCACAGTTGCTTGAAGATTTGATGGATTCAGTGAGTGTTCGTCCATAGAAAAGCAGTCCAGGTTTTTCAGTCACTGAGCTTAGCTGTCCTATAGTCTATCAGATGACCAGGGCTTACTGAAAAGGTCTGCTGCTCAGAGGTGTTCTTTTCAGGTACATGAACCTGGGGGGATGGGAATAGGGAAAGAGAAGTTGCTTAAACAAAATAAATCCTGATTCTACTGAGCTGCTAGGGATAGGAAAAGACAGGAAAAAATGCACAGTGTGAAGATTAAGGTATGCTCTTTTCCCCACTCAGAAGAGCAGGTAAGTTTGTCCGGGGCACAGTGTAGTAGTGTTGGTAAGGATGTAATAGTCTCCCTGTGCTGTGATGCCCATCCAGGGGCTGGATTCTTACTTCATGTAAGTGTGAAGGGCACCCTGTCAAGAAGAAACCTGCACGAGTTTCTTTTCTCCAGTCTATTCAAGGTATTTTGAAGAAGATTTTAAAGTTGATGGGCTATTTTATTTTTTCTCCCTGCAGAATCTGTGTAGTTATTACTGTTTTCAGTCAACATTAATCCTGTGCTATAAGCAGGCTGAATTATGCTTGGGGACATTTTGAATGGATAGCCTCCTTTGTGTTGCCTATGGCTCTGATATCTCTAGAGAAAGTTCCTGCCACAATCCGCCTTTAGGTTTCTTGGGTAGGTGTGAGGGGAAGCTGACTGCACCATCACTCCTAGTCTGTAGATGTAATTTTAAGTATAGTCATATACATTGTATGGAACAAAGTCTTTCCAGCAGCCAACTGCTGGTTCCTGTCAAATTGTTGCCAGAATTTCATTATGGAGTTGATTATCCTGAAAATTTCAGATACCTCTTTCCCACATCTTCATAAACAGTGTTTCCTCCTACGTCCTGAACCTACATTTCATCCTCATTGACTGGAAAAAATGCATTGATAATCTAAGATGCTAATATTATGGAGCATTTGGAACAAACTTAGGAACCCCTTTTTCTTTGGCAGTCAGATAGGTTTTATCAAGCAGTCATTGGTGAACTGGTTTTTTTTGTTGTTTGTTTGTTTTCAGTATTTTTTCTTACCATTCTCCATTCTAATAATGCATCTTATTACAGTCACAGAAACTTGATATTAATACACACTAGGCGTCAGCATGGCACACATCTGGTAGGGGGAATTTGTGTAGACCAGAAGTTACTGATGTTTGATCCTGCGATGCTAGTATTTAGGAAAAGCTTTCAAAAACAGACTGTCAGCTAGGGCTGTCTGCCCTTCACAATGTTGAGTCTGCAAGTAGGTGGCCTGTTCTGGCTGTTTCACGTGTCAGGTTGGTTGCACAACCAGTTGCTCTCATCGTTCTGTTGCACTGCTGCCTGGGTGTGCTGGTTCAGCCGGAGGCCTCCTTTGGCATGTGTGCAGCAAAGTGACCATGTCTGTACGACAAATAAGTGTTGGAGACTACAGCTGCAGTGCTCTTCATCAGGAGCCCTCAGCCAATGTGTACAGGGAATACAGCACTTGCTGAGAACATAAAAACACAAATACATTGCATCCTTGTGAAGGTGGATGGCTGGAGCCGAGCAATTATATTTGTTCTGCAGTGGCTCCAGTGTAATGATGGACGTATCCCTTGGGTTTAATCGAGATTCCCTGCCAGCCCTCAGCCCAGGCTCAGGACTTCTCAGGCAAAGCTGAATTTTGCCACTGTGGTTGAGATGGGGCTAGGGCAAAGGAAGGGGCAGAGAATGGTGCAGAAGTGGCCCCCAAACAGAAAGGATTGGGAGGGTGAGGTGGAGGAGGAGTTAGATTGGTTTCTCCTGCTGTTTCCGTCTTAATACAGGAAAAAGAAATGTAGCTGTCAGACCAGCACAAAGGTGAGAGCTGGGTGTTTCTGAGCAATGGCTGTATTGCAGAGCACAGATCGTAGTTAGCTGCCGTCTTTCTTGGCATGTTGTGTACTTCTGTAGTGTACAAAATGGCATCTCCTTGAAGAACAATAGTCAGCTTCCCTGGGTCTCTTTGTAGATGTTGTTCAAGTATTTGAAGAACAGCCAGGCTACCTATGGAGTGCGTTGCAGTGGCACTTGGTGCCTCTTTTCACAAGGTCACCATCACTGTTTTCTTTCCTAGCTTCACTGACCGTACCTAGATCCTGCCAGGGACAAGATATGGGGTGGTTGGTCCTGGTTTCCATGATGTAAGCTAAGGAGGCAGCAGAGCCTGGGGCTTTCACTGCCTCTGGAGATGTACTATGCAAGATAAGTGTCTGTCATGTCCATGTCTAGCAGCAGCATTGCCTTTTTAATACATGTTTAAATGGGATCTGTGCAAGAGAGATAAGATAGCTCTTTGACAATGAATTCTTCTAAAACACAGTGTGATAACTGTCCCGCTGAATCTGTCTTTCCTGTGTGTTTCTACCACATTCATCATTGTGATGTGTTATTGCCAGCAGAGATGAATCTGATTCAAACAAAACTCCCGGTGGGCCATTGCAGACAGACCACAGATCTCCATGCTGAAAAAGCATCACAATGCAGAGATCGTTTGGGGTGGGGAGTAGTGCAGTGGGGCTAGGTCACCAGTTGTGCTTGGGACACAGACGACTCCAATGCAGTGATGGGAGATGTCTCCCCTTAGCCGACATCTACAGTGATTATCTGTGTCTCTTTAGCCCCCAGAGGGCCTGGTGGTAGTTGGAGCTGGCTCAGTGGAGAAGACTATCACTGTGCTCCTGTTTTTCTTACGGGGAAGGGAGACAGACAAACTGCTGCAATGGTCTGGTGGCACTTGACACATTTTGTAGCATCGGTCGTTTTGACAGCAGGTGCACTGACCTTTTAAAGCTTTTTATTGCTCCTTTTTTTTTTTTTTTAATCAGCAGAAGAGAATAGTTTCGAAATGGGTTCATCACAGTGTAAAATAACGGCAAACCCATAATCAAAATGCCAGGTTGAAATTTGGGTTGTGGAGTGTTTGGCTGCTTGCTCTATTGTTAGATTTGTATTTTTCTGAAACTCCTTGTGCTGCAGTTCCTCCTGAGTAAAAGGCTTAAAGTTGTGCTTCTTTTCTCTAACTCTTTGTCTGCCCTAACATCAGTTGTACGCCAGAGGAAAGGTGTGCTCCGTTATAAAAAACATGTATAGTGCTTAGTATGTTAGTTGCCAGGTCCTTAGCTGAGACTTCTGGATGATTTTGTGGTACAAATATTAGGGCCTCAGTGTTAGTCCTATTCATGTGGCACCTAGAAATGATAAAGTTTGCAGGTGTGGGGGAAACCCTTTCTTCACTTCTGTCAGACTTCCCATCAGTGGAGGAAATCTTCTGGAACTAAGTTGTTTTTAGCTTTCTACCTTCAATGAATGATGTAATAAGGTTGTTAAAATGTGTCAGGATGTGTTCTTTAAAATGAGGTATAATTACTAGTACCGAAGGGCAGCCCAGAGTGAGATGGCGGCAGCTATACCCAGAAGTGCCATCTCTGGTAAGCAGGTTATTTTGGAATATACCCAAGCCATGGACATGTTCGCTGTGGCTCACTTCGAAGATGACTTTATTTTCTGAGGCAGGGTGGTTTTTTGTTGTTTTTGGTGTGCTGCATGTAGTCACAAGTAGGTAATCAGAAAAGATCAAGTTATTTCACCAAGCGATCACAGTTTGTGGAGTAGGGTGAGAACGAGAACAACCAGCTATGGCTGCGCACACATACACACACATTATATGTATGTGTGTGTGTGTGTGTGTGTGCGCGTGTATATATATATATATATATATCTTCTTGATGGCAACACTACAGGAAGCTGTAGGCTTCCAGGGATTGCTGCCTTCAGAATTACTGTGATTATCCAAACACCAGTGCAGAGGGCCACACTGTGACCTCGATGAATTGCATTAGACGGGAATGTCAATGTACACAATTAACTAACAATTGACCTTTAGTTCTGAGCTATTTTAGGCCACCAGTCTGGCTGCACAGGGCAACTCTCTAGCATGTTACTCCTAGGGCTTGTCATTGGAGGTGATATTCATTTAGAGTGAAGGGCATGAAAGTCCACAGACATTCAGCAAGTGATTCTGGGGTGAGAAGGATCAAATTCAAGCTTAGGATGCCTGTCAGATAATGAGCATGGCAGAAACTCCCTATGATAAAAAGTGCTTTAAAATGTACTACTGCTGCCCACATCATAAGTAGCTAGTTTACCCAAAGATGCTTGGGAGGCTGCTACTGGGGCATTAAGGATGGTGGTAAAGGCTTTGGTTGCTTATTTTCCCAACCTCTTTAGAGCTGAGCCTTGCATGGGAGAACCGTAAGTGCTCCAAGTTAGCTGGATCCACCTCTCTGACGCATTCGCCCATAACATCACCTCTTCTTTGTCCTGTTCTGGCCCAAGGCTGCCAGTGTTTCTTCCTTTCTTCTTTCCTGTGGCTTTCTTAGTTATTGGGCTCTGGGCAGCAGCTTGCATTTTACTATACTCTTCCCTTGTCAGAGAGTTGTGTCTCACCATTGGAGACTCGTTGCTGTAACCAACTAATGTTCCTCTGGCAAATGAAGCTGGGGAAATGACTGACATTAAACAAGCTCAGCAACATGAGTGGTTAGTTTTTGCCCTACCTCAGTGTCCTAATCTGATCTGCAGTGCAGCTGTGTAAATAGTTTCACAAGCAAAAAGCATGGGAGGAAAGGAGAGTGGGAGGTATGAGAAACTGGAGGTGCATTGAACCGTGGCTTTTAGTGGTAGCCACAGCTTACATCAGCTTCAACTGAGGGTGGGGTATAACTTCCTCCAACATTTTGTTGTTCCACTTTATGGTGCCTTTCCATGTGTGTTAACTTATGTTCATTTTTTTGGTTGTATTTGCATTTTGTCCTATATAAGAGAAGCAGGAAGATTAAAAGAAAAGGAAAGCTGCTTCAGATGTGGGGTGTTTTTTTGTTTGTTTTGGGTTGTTTTTTTTTCCTGTGTTTTTGTTTGTTTGTTTTGTATTTGTTCTGGTGGGGGTTTTGTTGTTGTTTGTTTGTTTGTTTGTGTTTATTTTTTTTGCAAGCTATCCTGAACAGTGCTGGCATTTAGATACAGAATAGTGATCTTGAAATAGAAACGAAATTTCACAATTTCTTGCCTGTCCCAGCCTTTTGATTTCCCAAGCAGTGAGACTTTGGCACTCTATCTTGGTACCAGGCAGTTAGATCAAGGAACCGGTAACATGAGTTCAGAACGGAAATTTTGGATCATTGAATCTAGTCATCTGCTATTAGACTGTCACATTGTATGCAAGTCTGTCTTATTTTGGAATGCTTCATTTCTAAAATGAAGGAGTAGAGGAGTAGAGAGTGGATTCTTTATAAGCAGGTTACCTTCTGTGATTTGATCATTTAAAAAAAAAAAAAAACTGAGACAGATTTACTAATTGATTTGTGACTGTAGTTCCAGCAATATATGGCTCTATTTCCATGGCAGAATGCAATGTGCTGTTTTACTGGTTCAATATTTTGTTTTTAGAGGATTGCTAAATATGTCTTTTTAAATAATTCATTACTTAAGTCTTATTAATTTTCATTTGCATAATTATAGCAGCAGATTATAGTGTCAGCTCTTTCACTAACTTGTCTTTCTTCTAAAAAAAAGTAATTACTGCATTCTTTTTAAGAGATATGAATTAGTCAGACGTACCTGCTTTTAGGATAGGTTAAACGTCAAATAGAAAACTTCCAAATAATAGCTGAATTCACCTCACTTATTTATGATAAGCATCCTATATCATTAGCATGTGCAAGTGGTGTAAAATATAAGAACTATACTTTCCAGGATAAAGCCAAAACTGATCTTTACTTGTTTAATTTGTTTTGTCACAGTCATAACATTGTTCAGTTTGCTTTCTGGAACAAGGTTATCATCTTGTTTTTTATTCTATGTACGTACTTGTCTGGATAGGACGGGAAACAAGCTGAGGCGTCTTGCTGCCGATGGAGAGGTGTGTGTTTGAGTCTTGCCCTTGACTCTTGCAGACCCAGCTGTAAATGGATACCTGGTTTTTCAGGCTTGGTGCACCTGAGACATCCCGATGCGATGCCAGGCACATTGCTCTCTTCACTGCTCTTGACTGGAGAAACAAAACCATAACAGATGAGTCATGTAACACGGCAGATGATAGTTGTGTTGTATTTATAAAGTAGCATAAGTCTCCCAGTATACCCATCTTCTCTCAAAAGAATATATTGTGCAGCATATATTGTATATTGTAAAAGCATGCAGTGGCCCTGGGGGTCTTTTAATGTATTAAATATAGAATTGAAGAGACCTGAGAGAGCTGTTGTGTATGTGTATATACCAAGAACAGATCTACAAGGCAGTGATGGCTGGGCTAGCTCTGGAGCCTCAGGCTGAAGAAGTGGGCTGGGCACTGTGCTTCTGTGGCAGCACAGCTTTCATGGCCTGAGGTGTCTCCCAGGCTGGCTTGGTGCACTTGCCTGTACCCAGGTCCATGCTGGCTGTGCTGGTTTTAGACAGTTCAGCGCGATGGTGTGGTGTTGGCAGTTCTGATTGCATTCCTCATTCATGATTTTCAGGCTTTGCTTGGCAGATCAAAAGAGCTATAAACCTTTGTTTGAACTGGGAGATGGGAGCACTGTTTTGCAGCAGTGGGTGAGGTGCACAGCATATCCAACAGCTGTGGAACATGGGAAAAATGGGTTTAGAGATTCTCTGCCCATTAAGGGGTTATCGGTGCCTGTCTCCTTCTCCCTTAAACCTTAGGGAAGTGTTCTGAAGTTTTGATTACTGACCCCACAGCGTTTAGCAGCAAAAAAGGCCTGTAATAATAGGCCGTTAAGTCCCAACTCTGAAACAAGATGGTTCTTACCATATTGTCTTTAGAGGTTTGTCTATGAAGTGCTAAATAAGCCAAGAGCTTAGCTTTTTTGCCTTTTTTTTTTTTTTTTTTGAGTTAGTTTAGCTGAATTCTGCATTCTTCACGTATTCTATTTCACACTGTGATCTTGTCAGGTCCCATAAGTGTGACTGCTGCTACACCTTTTCTGCAAGTAGGTGGAAGACCCTGTCAGAGTAAGAGCAGGATGAAAGGCCTCATGAAATACAAAGAGTACTTCAGGGAATGGTCTAGTTTGTCAGATGGTGCTCATGTGCATATGCTGGTACTGAAAATACATCCCCAAATAGTGCCTGAGTTGCTGAAGGTACTGATGCTGAGGTCTTGTGGGGAGAAAAAAAAAAAAAAGCCCCGATCTCTTTTATTCATTGTGAGTGGAAGGATTAGCTATTGTGTGGTAGCTAAATTACGACTACTCTATATACACACCTCCGTTGAATTAGGCTAATTACTGTAGCGTTGCTCATTTCCTGAAGTATTGTTCTGTGCATTGTCTGACAGCTGGCAGGTTCTGCTCCAGAGATGGCTGCATTTGACCTTGGGGAAAAATGTTTCTGTTTTGATTTCTATTTTTCCAAGGATGAGGCAGTGTGACCTCCCTTCTTAGCACTTGACAATGAAACCTCACTTTCTTGCAACTAGCCCTTGAATATCTGATTTAGAGTGATATCTGACTCCATATGCTGTGTTTAACCCTGAAAGTGAAAAGCTGTGCCTACCAAACTCTTCCAGTTTCTGATTTGCTTATTTTTGTACGTGTTTTTTTTCTCCTTTGTTTTTATTTCACTGCAGGCTGGAAGTCCAACCTCTATCTCTGCTCCTCATAGTTTCTCTCGGACTTCCGTTACACCATCCAATCAGGACATCTGCAGGTAAAGTGTGTTGTTTGCATGGCTACAGTGAAATTCGTACAAGGTTCAAGTTAAGAAAAAACAAAACTGAAAAAGCATGTGTATGGGGAAATAAGCAATGCGGGGTTCTGATCTGAAGTGTCCCATATGTTTGACTCAACTGCTGTCTAACACTGCTTCATTGAATCCCACTGACTGTTTGGCCCGCTCTGTTTGCCATTCCCACACTAGCCATAATTCTCATTTCTTCACTTTTAATTATGTGTTCTCTTATGTAATTGTGTTTTACTTTCTGTGCTTTTATTCCACTGTTCTGCATGCAGTTCCAGTGCAGTATTTTCTGAATGTTATCATCACAGTCCAGTGCAGTCTGCTGTTGTCTTGAAAAATCCTCACTGCCAGAGCTCTCTGACACAAGGGGTCACTGTGACAGTGATCTGTCAGGACACGTTACATGCAGCAAAGAGAAAATCCCGTGGGCAGGATCGGGGCCAGGCACTCAGGTCTGCTAAGAATGTAAAGCCCACCCACACTCTGAAATTCTCCAAATCCCTCAATGACGTGGACCAGAAGGCACAGAGCACCAGTGAGTGCTTTGACTATGTGGAGCGAACGTGCTCGGAAGGCAAATTGACCCCGACTCAAGAGCAATGTTTCAGGATTAACAAATTTCATCTTAAAGAGAGGAAATCGCTGAATCTCAGGCCTCTTTCTTTTAGCAATTCTAAACACTCCTACATCCCTTCCCTTTCCAACTATTCAAGTGCGTCGGGAGGAGCAGAGAACCACAGCGCTGTACATATCCCCTTGCTAGAGGACAAAGTGGACCATGACACCTCAAGAAGCAAAAAACTGTTGCGTTACCTTTTTTCCTTCTCCCACACGTCCAGCACCAGCAGCCTGCATAAGTTCCATGAACTGGAGAGCTATTCCAGTCACTTCCAAGCTGAGAAATCCCCCAGCATGCTGGTGGAAAGCACGGACTTCTGCTCTGATGATATGGGAGATGATGACGTCTTTGAGGACAGCACCTCAGTGAGACTGAAAACAAAAGAGCAGCGGGCGCCGCTCTGTTCGGTTGAGAAGGACAGTGACCTTGACTGCCCTTCTCCCCTCTCAGAAAAATTCCCCCCTCTCTCCCCCATGTCTACATCAGGGGATACCTGCAGGTTGGTTTATCAGAGAACCGCCTACCTTCGAGTCCTCCCGTGTGCAATGGTGACAGTTCTGCTTTCCCTGCCTTTATGCTGTTTGTCTTTTCTTTCACCCTGTCACCTTGCTTTAATATGTGCAATTTGAAGCATGCAGCCTTCCCTCTGCTTTCCCGCACCCCTCTGATGCACTTAACAAGTCTACTAAGCAAAAGAATTTCCTTGGGAGTCAAATAAATTGTCTTGCAATTTGTTTCAGGTTTAGGGTTCTGAGACAGCATTTTCTCTCATCAGTGCCCAAACTGGGAATATCATGAGAGAATCAGCTACACATAATAAAAGCCAAACTAAAAATTCCTTAGCTTTTAATGAGCAATGTGTTTTCCTGACAGCCACTGCTGTTTTTTGTCAGAGGGTGGGAAATGAGGAGGAAAAGAGACTGCTTGAATATTGGTTCTGAGATCTGATCAATATAGCTTAAGATTGTTTTTTAACCTTTACCTCCCAGTTTGTATCCCACCATGCTGTTTTGTTTATGAAGGGCTTTCTAGGTGCCTTAGTTGAAAGGGAGACCTAAGCATTGGGTGGTAGTGATAAGCCCATATGATGTCTGTAGTGTGAGGTCCAAAAAAGGATGGGGTGTCCTTGTTCCAGCTACAGAGGATTAATTATATATGCAGGTCATAGGAACATGCTGCTCTGGACTGTCTTCGTGGTGAATTGTCTGCATGTCTGCCCCATCCCAGCTCCAGAACATGGCTGAGGAGCAGCAGACAGCAAGTACAGGAGTAACTGTCACATCCTTCTACCTAGCAGTTTTACTATCCTAATCTTTCTCCTCCCTGACACCACTTTCCAAAGATGGCTTTGTTACTACCTGCCAGTATTTTTTGATTCCCCCCACGCCCCATTACCAGCAAAATCTAGTTCCTTACTGGCTTGTAAGCTTGTCATCAACAAGATGCTCTTGTAATCCACCCACTCCTTCAGTCCCACTTGCTAGCTATCAGCAAGGTCGCAAGAGGCAAGATGCTACACATCAGTAAGAGATTTCAGTAATAGACAGGGATGGCAGCATGCCAGGATGTACTTCACATATGCTTAGTAACTTATTTTCATTCCCTGAGCTCCTTACCATCCCCCTTTCAATTCATGACCTCTTCCACATGGTTAGAAGGACTTAGTGATGTTTGATACAGCCCAAGTGCTGTGTATAAATTGAAGCTGGAAATCAAATGCCAGCACCTGGTAGTAGCACTGTATCAGGTGTCCTTGCTGTCTGCACAGTTAGGCGGTGAGGGAAATTGGGAATTTTGCAGAGCTGTTGCTTCCTTAGCAGCTCTTTGCAAAGTAGGAATTGCAGAGCAAAGCCATTAGTCCTTTTAGAGTAGGTGTATTTGGGGAAAATCGATGCTGTAGCTTTGCAGTGTGGTTCTGTTTCTTAGCAATTGGCAGTAGAAATACTCATTTCCTTGTGCAAAATCCAGGCTAAATTAACTCTTCATGATACTAGGGTGGGCTGTTTCACAATTCATTTGGAAATTTTATTTTTATCTTCTATGTTAGATTGTAATCCAAGCTGTATCTCTGCACATATTTTGTCTTGTGAAGTGCTGTCTGATCTGTTTAAATGCTATTTTCAGTTAAGAGCTATTGTTCTAGTAGATGAAGGGTTGTCATTTCTTACACTTTTTTTCTTTTGGATACCAAATTTCTGTCAGGCTGTGTGTGTCTGCCTCGTCTATTAGAAAGCAGCTGCCTAGTTAGCAGTGTATGCACTCAATTATTTTGTGTGTGTGTGCTTGTGCAGCAAGGGAGTTCTTTAGTTTTAGCTCCTTTATGAAATACATTCCTTTGATATGTATGTCTTAGGATCCTCAATGGACAGCCATGTGTGATCACAGATATTACATGCCTCTTCCATATCCTTTCTGCTTCCTCTTCTCCTAATGAGCAGCTTTGCTTCTGATTCAGGATATGTCACTGTGAAGGAGATGATGAGAGCCCTTTGATTACCCCCTGTCACTGCACGGGAAGTCTTCATTTTGTGCACCAAGCCTGCCTGCAGCAATGGATCAAGAGCTCAGATACGCGATGCTGTGAACTATGCAAGTATGAGTTCATCATGGAGACAAAACTGAAGCCTTTGCGAAAGGTAGGCTTTGTTAAACATACAACTCTGCTGAAAAGAGGCTGTCCTTGCCCACAATCCCACAGAACCAACATATTTATCGTATTTCTGTGGCTCCTTAGTAAGTGCTGGTCAGTTTTGTGTAGGAACAGAAGGATTTAAATTGCTTAACACTCAGCCTCGCAAATTCAACATCAGTGGGATCCAGCTCTGAGAGGTAGCATTTTTCTGCTTTAACTTCTGTCATAATAATTCTGCTCTGAGAATTCAAGGTGGGAATCCTGTTCAACTGCCCAAGCCAAAAACGAGTCCCAGTCCTTTCTCTCATTGCATTGCAGGAGAAAAACAGGAGAAAACATAATTGAAATTTGTGATAGCCCAGCAGCGCTGTCTGTGTAAATGTACGTACATACGTTCTCGCTCATGCATATGTGCATGCAGCAACCTGATTTTTTTTCCTTCACAGTTACATTTCAGAGCTGATGCACAAAGGCATTTGATTTGCAGTTATTCATTTTGGGTTTTTTGTTTTTTTTTTTGAAATATTGAGTTTTGCATTGCTGTTACCTGCTTTAGTTTGCTGTACCGAGATCTACATGGCTTTTAAATTCTCTTGAAAATATGAAGATCTCAGTTTAAGCTTCCTTTAAATCATGCTTTCTGAATGTAATTTGGTTGAAATTTGTAGCTTTTTTTTTTTTTAAAGAAACCTATTTCAGTGTGAGTAGAAGAAGGTTCACTGATAAATGTTTTCACTTTTACCTTTTCTTAGATTGTGCATAACTAGGTTTTAGTACTTCAGGTTGCTAGAACCTCTGTTTTTGTTCTATAAAAAGAAGTACCTTTCATAAATCTGGTGATTTAAAGTATAGGTACTTAAATGCTACTTGTATTGTAAGACCAGTTTTGTGCTTGTATTCTTTTTGTTCTCCCACGTCCTCCAGGCTTGCAAATTCGGTTGGTCCTTACCTTCAGGGTTTTGAGGTGGAAATCACTGGTATTCTTAGCACAGACAAATCTTGCCACAACTACCAAAGTGAAAGAGTTTAATAGCAATAACCTCCATCTGGAGCTAGAATAAATGAGAAACATCGAATTCAAATATGATGATCTTAATCGTGTACGGTGGGAAGTCCAGACTGCAGCCATCTGAAAGCTGCTATGAGAACTTGTCTGATTTCTAAAAGTGACTCCTAACAGAAAATAGAGCAGATTTCAAACACTTTTTTTTTTTTTAAACAGAGGTGTGCAATCCACAAAATGTATAGCATAGAATGTTCTGTTGACAGGATGACCTCTGCTTTTGACTGCAGCAAATCATTGCCTTCTAAGAACTGTAGCTTTTTCCTTGATAGCCCCTTAGCACAGAGCATAGTAGCTCTGAGCTGCAGTATTGGTTGTCATAGGCTGTTTTCTGCATAGACAACTCTTTGCACAGCCCATCCGTAGGACAGGAAAGAAATTACTCTAGAGAAGCCCAAGTAAAAAGAGTTGCTGTAGGTGACAATTAGCTGCTGATTTTTCTGTGTTTTCTCTGCCTGGAGTGGGTGGGAAGCATTTTCTGCATATTTGCGCCCTTGAGAAAAAGCTGTTGGGCACCTTCAGAAATGAGTCATTCGGCATCATTAGTTATATCTGAACAGGTCATCCATGGAAGAGAGACCAGATGCCAGAAGGTAGGGACAGAGCCATAAGCAGAAGAATAAGAAGGAATTTACCTTTCAAATATATCCGAAGAGTTCTTTTAGAGGTTCAGCTGCAGCCAGAAGACAAGCTGCCTCTCTATCTTCAGCTCCTCGTTTTACGGTATCCTGTCAGTGAAGAGAAAAGAGTCTGGAAATGGTGATTATGAACAGGATGGGACAAATATTAGGGCTTGTGCTTGTCTGTAGGATAGAAATGGAATTTAACATCCTGAGCATCTTAAGGCTGTATGGCATCGCTGTGTATTGGCCTGTGACATGTTTAAACACTTAGTTACAATAGGAGGAGAATGAGGAGCAAACCATGTCATGGTACAAGTGAAAGTGAGGGGAGACAAGAGAGGGAGGCTCCAATTTAAAATTTAAATGAAAAAAAGAAGACAATTAGACCTGAATTTTCTGAGGATTTTGTTTGTTTTGTTTTAGCAACACTTCAAAAAAACAAAAAAACAAACAAAAAAAAAACGCTGACTATTTTAATCTGAAATGCCGTTTGCTGTGTCATCGGAATAATGCAGCAGGGACCTCTGGATTCTAGTTTCCTCTCTGGGTTAGGGCAGAATAAATAGTTTGCAGAATAACTCCTCTGCTGTGCACTTCTATCTATCTATAGAAGAGATGAAGTGGTGTGAGTTGGTTTGGTGGCTCTGATGCCGGCAGTTCACGGGAGATACAGTCCAGCAGAGGAGCTCTAGCTGCAGAACAAAAAAGAGGAATACAACCTAGTCAAAATGCAAGTCCTTGTGGCTCTATAAAAGCATTCTCACATGCTTATATTTTGAAAAAATTAATTAATTTAACACCTTTGTTTAGATACAAAATCCATTTCCTGTTTAAAACATAGCATCCAAAAGAATGTTTTGTCTAGTTTTTTTCTAAGAAAATTGAAAGAATGTAGTTTACTAGCATGACATGATTCTAGCATATCATTGCTGGAAGTCTTCAGTTCTTGTGCCATGATGGGACTTGGATGCCCATTGGTCTAGAAATGTGGCTTGGACTGGCCAAAGAGATTGCTTGTTGGTAAGACAGAGAAGATCACAAAGTCTCTGTTCTGTGGTTCAACCATTCTTGTATTTGTAGCAGTGGTCACAATAATTCAACATGATGGGTAATCTCAGTCATACCAGTAAGGTCATCCTCGTTATCTTCCACACTTTTCCTTCTTTTCAAAGTCAACGTTTTCTGTGAGTTATTCCAGGAGACATCAAATGCTGCTCTCTAGAACACATAGGTATGTATGAGAAGCTTACGCTCCCTGGTATATATTTTGTGGAAATGTGAGAAAAAAACATCTTAACAGTCTGTTCCAAGCAGATATGCTGAGGGATGTGTAACATACCTGCAAAAGCTGTTTTTGAAAAATACCGTGTATATTAGAAGCATCTATAATAATTGTCTACTTTCTCTGTATCCTTCCTAAATGGCAGTGACCTGACTTTGTGGTTTCTATTGGGGCTGTATAAACATTGTTGATAGATGCAGGTCTGGGGGTTTAATTTCCTGCATCATCTCACTTTCCAAAGCTGCTATTCCAGTTCTGCTGTGTATTCTTAGGGCACATGTGTTTAAGTGCACTTGAAACACTGAAAATAAAGTATGGGTGTCACTGTTGTAAGTAGCATTAAATATATGTGAAGATTGAATGAAATGTCCAGAGGTAGGAGGTGAGAACTAAACAGCCTTGAGCTGAGAGCTAAACAACATTTACTGTGCACCCGGGGACTAACAGCTCAGAGTGAGATATCCTACACGTACTGGACGATTGGATCATGTACCACTCTTACTGTGGTGTTTTATTGAATGCCTGCCTGAGCAAGGATACCCTTTTGCCCTTCATGATGCTCATTTCTGACTGTGAGTGCCTGCTGTTCAGTTGTGAACACACTGAGGAGCAGCCTTCCTTGTGCTGTGTTAGGATCCCTCTGTGCTGGAGCCTGCGTGGGCAAGCAGGGTGCAATGACTTTCTGCTAAGGCTCTGGATGGGAGCTGAGCATTGATGTTCCTCTCCTGCGCCAGGACTGATTGCTCCTGTCACAGTAGAGTGAGCTGCCAGCTGTAACACGCATGCTATGGTCAGAGCAATAATAGTGTGACTTTTAAAACTTAGGAGAAAACTGGTGTTCTGCCTGTTTTTTTGTTCTTATCAATGTTTGCTTTTCATACTCTCTGATAACTATGATAAACACTTAATCTTTTGCTCTGCTTCTGGATTTCTTGCCAGTGGGAGAAGTTGCAGATGACAGCCAGTGAGAGGAGGAAGATCATGTGCTCTGTAACATTCCATATCATTGCCATCACCTGCGTAGTGTGGTCTCTGTATGTCCTCATAGACAGGACTGCTGAAGAGATTAAACAGGGACAGACTACTGGTATGTTACTTGATTATCTTCCCACTTATTCTCTTGGAATAATTATTTATCCTGAATGCAGAGAGGGTGCGGAACATGACTGTGCAGGTAATGCTTTTACTTAGACCAGTTGGCTTTACCCTGAGATTGGTTTGGTTTAAAAGCACAGTTCTAAAATGATTTAGTTAAATTGGTGTAAATTTGCCTGTGGGTGCTTTTAAGTCAATTTCATGTCAATTTATTTTGCACTTGTGAAATGCACAGATATGAGAGCCAATCCACTGTAGCCAGACACAAAATTGCACTGGCTTAGCTAATTTAGTTTTAAACTGGAACACTTACTGAGCAGATAAGGATGTAATAAGCATTTGTTTGCTGCTATGGCTACCTTTAGCTGAGCAAAACGAGAACAGTTTAAAAAAGAGAAGAAGAAAGAGGAACCTAAATCCAAGTCTTTGAGCTAAACTAACAGGATTATTCTTTCTATTCAGCCATCTGTGAGATGGGTTAGCACAAGTTTCCTGTGAGAGACATGTTCAGCTGGAGAAACTGTAATGAGTGGTGGTACATGAAGCAGATGAAATTCAGGTTGATTCTTAGGACTCTAATTCAGGCAGCTGAGATAAGGCACACTGCAGTTCATGCAGTGGTTGCCACCCCACTGCAAGGATGTCTTAACTTCTTGAATAGTAGGTTTTCTTCAGTATGCTAGCTGTAAACTTACCAAATTGAAATCTGTTTGCCCTAGTGTGCTGGACTGTGAATTTGCAGCTGTCGCAGAACTGTTTCTCAAGCAGCTGAGCTCCCCCTGAAGGTGGAGATAGGAGGGACAGGGTATATACCAAAGCTGGGAGCCATTACGACTGTTTCAAGGCAAGCTGTCCTTGCTCACAGAGCAGAGTATTGGATACCAAGTTGACGTGCAGTTGGAAGCTGTTTGGCTTGTGATTGAAGATCATCATCTGTGGAGGCAGCTGAGCATCAATAAACCTGCAAATCCACAGAGCTGTTACAGTCTCTTCAGAGCAGAATCACACTTCAAACTGAACAGTTTTGCAGTCATTTTTCATTTTATCTGTAGTTTGATTGTTCATAGCTTCAGTCAGCTGCTTTCAATGAAAGCTTGTAGTTTCTGTTCCATCCAACACCATCTCTTCCATGTATGGTGAAAATTGTTGTTCTTTCAGTGTAAGTTTCCATATGATAATGAAAATGGTAATAAAAAGCATATGCTTTCAAAGATTTATAGTCTCCAGGTTATTTTAGTCAATAAATATATTAGATGAACATGAAAAGGAGGAGTAGTGGAATATATAGTACTTTCTTTGCTCCCTTCATTTGGATTCTAAATCTGGGGAGTGCTCTGAGGAGCTGGGGTGCATGTGGGGAGTGTGCATGCGTTTATGCATTCATGTCTGCACAGCAGCAAGTGTAGGCTATTGCTGCCTACAGATAGAATCAGATAGCTTACCTGTGAATCAGAGGTTCAAATATTAATCACTGGTGGGATTTCATCAGTAGTCATGTTGCAGTGCCCGTTGGGTTTTGGGACTAAAATATTTTCATTCTTCCTACACTACCACGCATTTCCAAAATAACAGTGGCCTCTATCTCGGTAAAAACTTCAAAGACTTTGCTGTGATTTTGCTACACTGCTGCTAATTCTGTGAGAAAACTGGAAGTAGGTGATTCAGCATGGTTTCATATCCATCTTGCAATACTTATCTTTCAAGAGGAGAGAGGCTGAGTGGATGCACGACCTATATCAGCAGAAGATGTATAAAATGAGTAGTTTCTCATTTAAAAGTAGGGGATAGAAATATAACAAGATCCAATGGCTAAGAGTTCAAGCCAGACAAATTCAGGAAAAGTACTGGTGGTCATTTTTAATGTGGTAGATAAGCTTGCTAGAACTCTTCAGCAACTCCAACACTTGCCATTTTGCATCAGCAGAGATGCTGTAGTTCAACTAGAAGTTACGGGGTCTGATGCAGATAAAATTGTCTGGTCTGCATAAAGAACATGTCAAGCTAAATGGTAACAATGGTTCTCTTTTGACTTCAAAGACTATGACTCTGTACTGTGTGATGACAGAGCAGAACAGACTTCTTAGGTCACTGAGTCTCTTGCTATCAAGAGGAAAGCATGCCATAGGATCCTTTTCATAATCTGATCCAATTTGCTTTTAAAAACAGGTGTAAAAGGACCTAGAGTTATTACTGGCTGTTGTTTTGATTGTGCTGCTCAAGAGCTCAGTCACAGAGGATGTATTGTTTCATTGTTTTGGGGGGGGGTTTGTTTTGTTTTGTTTTTCTCCTCTGGTGGGTGAGAATAAATATGTTATGTGAACTCAACAAGCTTAGAAGCCTGCATGTGTTTAACTTGAAGGTGAAAAAAAAGCAAAACAAGCAAAATGGCAAAATAAGAACTCTGTGACTGTCTCCTTAAGGAATGTTTTTGAGACACCCAGTGTAGTCTAGCAAATATTGACCTGGTCCTTTTTGTTTATTCCTTTTTTTTTTTTTTTTTTCCTTTCTTCCAGGGATTCTAGAATGGCCATTTTGGACTAAGCTGGTGGTTGTAGCTATTGGTTTCACTGGAGGACTTCTGTTCATGTATGTACAATGCAAAGTGTACGTACAGCTATGGAAGAGACTTAAAGCTTATAACCGAGTAATATATGTACAAAACTGTCCGGAAACTAGCAAAAAGAATATTTTTGAAAAACCTGCACTAATGGAGCCAAACTTCGAAAGTAAAGAAATGCTTGGGGTTCACCATTCAGATACAAACTCTTCACATTACACAGAGCCAGAAGACTGTGCTGCAGAAATCCTTCACGTCTGATTGCTGGGTGGGAGGGGTGTTTCTGTATGTCCTTGAAGATTTAAAATATCATTGTTTACTGCAAACTGCTCTACCTTTTTAAAAATGGCTAACAGCTGAGGACTGGCGGATGAATTTTTTTTACGTTTGCATTTTGTTGGAATTTTTTAAAATCCCTTCAGCGGACCTGTCAATGTTATCAGGTTGTATACCTCTCAACATTTTGTCTCACATACTGGCTGATCAAAGAGCCACAGGTTACTGGGTAGAATGAGCCTTGGTTGTGGTATCAAGCAAGCCGCTAGTGAACTGTCATCAACTTCATGGAGTCTGTTACTTTAGAGGATAATTCTAAATGATTCTGGAAGATGTGTAGACTGTGTTTTTGTTGTTGTTGTTGTTGGGGTTTTTTTTGTTTCGTTTTGTTTAGTTTTTTCTTGTAACACAACATTGTGTTTTTTTTCTAAGCATGATGAAGGAGGTTGTCCCAGATGCTGAGGGAAATGAGACAGCTAGAGTCTAATCTATTGCTAACACTGCCACTAACATTTTGTCTTAGGCAGCAGGTGTAAAATTATGCTTTACATATTGTGATGAGACTCACAAAGCATATAGCACTTTTAAAAATCTTTATTTTGTAATATGTATGTCCAAGGAGAATGAAACTTGAAAGAATGTGTCATTTTCAGAACATTTCTTCATTCTTTACCCCATCCATTCTACTGGAACATAAGCCTCTTGCCTTATTTAAAAAAAAAAAAAAAATTAAAATTCCAACCTGTGATTTCCAACACAGGCCCACGTTATCTTACTACACATAACACTAAAAAAACTGCCTCTTCGGGTTTCGTTTGAGGGGCAATTTTTTTTCAAAGGATATTGCACTTGTGTATGGGGAGTAGTGGATGTGTACAGTGTTTGTTTTCAATGCGTAATGGTTTCAATGCTCTGTTTTGCATTTGGTTTTGCTTTTTTTTTTTAGNTCCAAACCATTGGTAAAGGGTTTGTTGGTACATTGGTAAAAATGTGAGCTGTTATGGAAAAAAGATACTTAGTCAATACAGCTGAAATTGGTTTTCCTTCTTTAGTGCTGTGTCATGTGTGAATTACCCAAGAATTTGACATTGTGAGAGGACGTGCTAAGAGCAAAACTGATGAAGTAAATATTGCATTAAGTGGATAAGTTTAAAAATACCCACCTGGTTTTACTCCTGACATGATGAATTACATGGTCAGCGAATCGCTTTGTCTGTTGTTTTGAATTTGGGACTGGCTTTTTAATCAGTCATCGTTAACGAGAAGAGGGACAGTTTTAAAATCAGTTTGCAGAGCTTTAGACAGACTTACCCGCTTACTTGACTGGTCTGCTTCACTGAACCACTCAGCCTCGAGTCTTCATTTAACCAAAGTCTTGCATCAGTGTGACTGGGGTGGGCACAAAGCCCCACTAAAACTCAGCACACGAGGCTTCTGCGTTTGAAAGCTAACTTTCTCTACCTGAACCCAATCTATATCTCTGTAAAGTTGATGTTAATTTTCTGGTTGGTATTAGTAGGAGTTGCCTGGAATTCTCAGTTAGGTAAAAGCTTCTACGTGTCGAGATACTGAATTAAATCCCCATGTCCAGTTCAGGTTTTACTTTGTCCTTTTCAAGTAGAACTTTCGTTGGGCATGATCTTTTCATATTAAAATCAGTTGCTTTACCATTTCCCAAAGAATAAAAGATCAGCGATTTTTTTTTTCTTAAAGTGTAATATTAATTTATTTCTGAATTAATCTTTAAAAAAAAAAATGCCTGAGAGGGGACCATGGTAAGAGAACACACACTAAGAGCTGTTAGAGAAAAAGTACGTGTGTGCCTCCGTATGATCTCATGCTTGAAGCGTACTGGCTGTGATCTTCATGAACAACACGGTACCTTGTTCTTGAGATGTTTCAAAATACACAGACCTCTAGACAGTCCTAGCAAATCTGCACTGGCATGGGTTTGCATACTGTGCTAGGTGTCAGGATGTTCCATGCTTATGTGATAAAGGCAGACAAGCCCTGCATACCTTGCTGGTACCTAGGCAGCAGTCTTCATGACCATATGCATATAGAGTTTGTTGCCTACATTTGCCATATTTTCAAGTGCAATTACTTGGACCCTTTCCTGAACTCTGATGTGAATGATCATGTTCTGAGAACCCAGATAATATTGTCTTTTTGTTGTTGTTGTTCTGTGAAAAGGGTTACTGGATAAACTCAGGTGGGTTAATCAGGTCTTACACATCTTCATCATTTTCTTCTGAAATGCCCAAGTGCACAAGGCTTTCATGTCTGCAAGATGCACAGAATCAGCTGCATACTGATGCTATGTGCATTCTCATCCAATCTGTGGCCTGTAGGGGAAATGAAAATGGACAAGTTCTGGTATGAAACCTGTTTGTGCTCCCGCTCACATCTGAGAGGCACCAGTGTCTGACTGATGTTCTGACAAGTGCCAATATGGCATACTGTAACATGCTGGTCCCATTTCAATTACTGTCATAAATGATTCTTGGTGAAATGTTGTGAAATATGATTTGGCATTATTTGGCATTTTAGAAGCTCCATGCAGCATGTGCCAGTTCAGCGTATTCAGGATACTGAAGGTTTTTCGCTGTGACCCTGTGTATCTTAACTTGGGAAGAAAAACCATCTCCAGTAAAATCATCTGGGGAAAAATAATTGCAGATAAAACTGTTTTAGCCAGAGTTGCTGCTAATCATTCCCTTTCCACAATACTTTTTTCTGAAAGAAAGTAAGGCCTAGTATTTAAACTCTCTGTACTGCTGAGGATTGCTCAAACCAGGAAGGGCTGCAGAAGAGATCCATCCGTAAGGATTTTTCATTTATGCTGGTCACGCTTGTGCTGATTCTTGCGTGATGTTAACAGGGGGCTTCTAGAGCTGCAGTTCTCTGCTTCTGCATGGTGCTATCAAATGGTATAAGGCTGAATGGTGCTTTTTCCTTCTTTCTCCTTAAGGAGATTCGGTTGACTTGTTTTCAGCTTCTAGCTGCGAGGCACTGATGCTAGCTCAGGTGAGCACCGTCCTTCCTGCCCGGATGTCAGTAAGGAAACAACCACCCCCCATCACATCAGGCATTCCAAAACTTCCTTTTGGCAGCTTTTGAAGTGACTGAAAGTCTTCTTTTTTTTTTTTTTTTTTTGTCCTTTTCCCTTGACCAACCTTAGTTCAGATTACCTGGCACTTCTCTGAGATGAGCATTTAAATAGGAGGGAAGATACACTTAATACCATCTACCACAGCCCCTTCCCTAGGTTGCCAGAGCCTTTACTGATATGGCCTATGCTCTAGACATCTGACCAGACTCCCATGCTATTGGTTCTAAGCCCTGTCCAAAAAAGAACTGGCCATGCCAAGGAAATCTCCCTGCTATGTTATATTCGGTGCATCTGCCAGGTCATGAACATGCATTATGTTAGAAATACAGGTATATGCTACAGAAGATTGCTCCACTTTAAGAGATCATGAGATGTTAAATTGCTATAATTCTCAGGACTTTCTTCAACTGTAATCCAGTATTTTGGGAGGGGGTCTTAAAATGTTTGCCTGTGCTCTGAAGAGGAGGCCAGACCTAGAGACGGTGTCATCTGGTTGAATGTCATTGAGGTTGGCTTTGCTTCAGTGAGTGATTCAACAAAGGTTACACCAAGCCTGCAAGGAGTTAGAGAAGTGCTGGGCCTCTGTGCCGCAGCCTGAGAAGTCCTGGGAAGCAATAGTAGCTCCCTGTCCAGCCCTCCTACTGCTTCCCGTGTATTGATCAGGGCAGCCAGCCTACTTGTGCTGGTGCTGTATCAGGAGCAGATTCCTTCTGCCCTGTGTTTGGCTGGGTAAGCATCTATTACAAAGTGGGACTCAGATCCAAATTTCCCGTAAAGCTGACGTGTGTTAAGATGCAGATTTCTGGTGTAGTCTGCTGCAGAGGTTGTGACCAGCAGTGAAAGGGAGGTCTGTGATTCTGGGTTGGGTCACTCTCAAATATGGGCAAATACAAAAGCAAGGATATTGCTGGCTGGATTTTCACAGCATTATATTAGATATGCAAAGAAAACTTCTAAACAGGACCTTTTATTTTGTGATTATTTTCTAATTTTGAGATATTGCAGTGTCTGTGTATTCCAATGAAGTACTGAAAGCACTTGTCTTTGTATAGAAGATAACTGTTTAAGAAATTGCAGCTGATCTTGTATTTAGGTAAAACATTTGTAGATAGGTAATTGTGTAACATTAAACAACTTTACACTGGCACGTGTTGTATAGTTTCTACAAGACACTTCACAGTTCTGCAGAATTTTTTAGTTAGTAAATTTCTAGTAACTTAAATGTATAGTTTTGTATCCTTTCATGTATGTTCATTTTCTCAGTATTACCACTTGCAGAATTATTTTTAGTTTCTCAAAATGTAATTGGTTATTTGTGTGTGATACACAGGGTTATTGACTGCAGCAATAAAGTGTTTCTATAAAAAAAAAAAAAAAAAGGCAGCATAGTATCCATTTTGTTTCAAAAAGTATTAGCGGTGCAGCCTGGAGAAAGGTTGAGCTCCCCAGTAGTGAGATAATCAAATGAAGTGAGTTACTTTCACTGGAGTAAACAGAGGACTGCATGACTCTTCACTGCAGAAGACCAACACACGGTAGAATCCATGACAATTTGATGTCATGGATCATAAAGGGATAGTTAACCATCAGAATAAGTGGGTGACTCCTTCATTGCAGTGAGATAATAAAACTGTGCAGGTACTTCGGGGGCAGGGGCAGGAATCATGGGAAGAGTTTTCTGGTTTGTGCTGTGCAGGAGGTGGAGAGAGGATTCCTATGGGCCTTAAAATCTGTGGAGCTTCTTGTGAATTGACAGTGAGTGTTGCTATGAATGCTTCATGTCTAATGTCATGCATTGACGCAGAGCAGATGATGCTCATTACAGTGATTCATGTCTAAGAAGAAAATAAGTATGAAAACATGGAGTGGTGGACAACTGCAATAACCCTTCATTGCTGATAGCATGAGCACGATTGTAGTGCTACATGCGCTTTCGTGCCAAGACTGAGCCTCAGAACATGAAGTCTTCAGCACTTTTTCATGAATTGCTTTCTAGCACCAGTAGGTCAAGGAAAACTGCTATCTGCACTGCTGTGAGACAGCTTGTAACAAAAGCATAAGTGCCAAAGAGCAAATAAGATCTGGAAAGTTGTAACAGACACAGAGGGGTCTCAAAAAGGCTCTTTTAATTTATCTTTCTTTTTAAGGAGTGATTAGTTTTGAATTTTATTTCAGGTAAGAAATGGGAGGGAATTTTAATACTGCAACCCTAGAGAGGTGTTTTCCATGCAAAGCACAAGGCTCCGTGTCCTGTATTCCTCCGTGGAGCAAGTCTGGTTGTATTACATGAAGCTACTTGTATAAAGCTTGCTACGTGCACCAGCAAGTCCTATATACAAAAATACCTTGCTGGAGAGATGGTAAGATAATTTCCAAGGGCTTGATTGACAGTCTCTGGGATGAAAAGTTGAAAGGCTGTTTAACGAACAGAGACTGTAGAGCCATCTGGCCTCTGGTTAAAGAGTGCTCTGCATCTTAGGTTCGGGCACCTCAAATTAATTATAGAATAACTTCTTCCCTCTCGCACACCTTTGATGTGAGAGGGTCTTGCTGTCACCTTGTGAAGTGCGTCTATCTCCAAGGCAGAGCTGAGGAATGGCTTAGCAGCAGGTGGCACAGCTGTGACTCCAGGAACTGAATTTATCAGCTGACTGCAGGAGCTGAAGTGATGTGGTGAGTAGTTACTGTCATCTGATGGGCAGGTCAAGCCTGACTTGCCTCTCGGACCAGGACAAAGAGAGGCTGTACAAGGCAGGAGGGCAGCAGCAGGGGTTGGTAAGATCCAGCTGAGTGCCTTCTGGAGGCTATGGCGGTGTCAAATGGTGTAACTGCAGCTGCTGACTCTCAGCTCCTCAGAAAACCAAGCCCCAAGGGCCTTGAGAGCCAGACTTGTGCCTGCTAACCTGCTCTGGTGGGAACCCTTGGAGAGAGGGCTGAAGGAAGCAGAGGGATGAGGTGCAGAAAGTGGGGCTCACAGGATGTCCTGGCTGAAGAGGAGATCATCTCTCTGCAAGGGCTTTGTCAGGAAGCCAGGGGAGGGAAACCAGCTGTGGTGGTGGTGGCTGTGGCCAGGTGTTTGGAGCCCACAAGGTGTGAGGAGGAGGAAGCTGTGCTACATTGAGTGAAAATAGCAGGTGGGCTCTTGGAGAGGCTGGTAACACAGCAGAGCGGGCCGGGAGGCTGAGTGGCCCCAGGGATGAAGCCTGCTGCAGGCACAGGCATTTAAAGACCACGTGTAGCCAGTAGCATGAGAAGGACCATGCACTGCTGTTCTGCCCATCATGCAGGGACTGTACATCCTCCAACACGCCTCCACGCAGCTGCCCTGTGGACTGCTGTCCAGATTTCCCCATCCACAGCCTGTTCACCCATATCATAGTGTTTGCCCCTTCCCATTCATTCTACTCATGCAACTCGAATTTCCTTTGCCTTCCCTCCAGCCCTTCCTCTTTCACCACTGTCATTTTCTCAGTCCTCAGCTTGCCTCTGGGCAAAGTTGGGCAGAGAGGGTTGTGCTGGGATGAACCAATTTATATCAGCATGTGATTCACAGGGATGACTACGGAAGTACCCAAAACTGGCATTGTCTAAATAAAGCTCAATGTCAACCTGCCATCCCAGTTTTTCCTGAAATCCTGTATTTGGCTCCATTCTCTGCTGTGTAGGATGCTCTCTGATGTTTTGGGATTGATGGGGTATGGTGTTACCACAATTCAGCCAGTCAGAAGAGGATGCTTTTTCACAGCCTTAGGATGGATGGATGACATCAGAAAATCAAACAAAAATATCACATTAAAGAATAAGAACTGAACAGAGGAAAAAAAATCATTCATCCTGGCCTCATGGGCCGGGGGAGTAATTCAGAAGGGAGGCGGGAGGTTTTTTAAAAAATAAAAAATTGGTGGAGCCCCGGAAAAGGGTAAAGGAAACAGGGAGCCAGTTCAGTGCATCAATCAGGACAGAGTAATTGAAAATGTAATATTGCTCAGAGAGGGTCAAATGATGGCAGACTTTAAGAATACTCCTTTAAAGTGTATTCTAGGGAAAAGGCAAGATTGGTGATAGAGGAATTGGTAGCTGAAAATAGAGAGGAGACTTTGGCTGAGAGCGTTAAGGGGCTGAATGAAGTCTCAAAGGCTTTAACATCAGAGGAGGGTTTGAAGTAACTGAATAAAACAACCAGGAGGCTGCACAGACCAGAGGAGGCAGATCATGTTTGCTAAATCCCCAAGCTTCAAGGAATCAGGCTTGCACTTCCTAGCAGTTTTAAGACTTCACTAAAATTAACCTCCCAGTCGTTTTTGCTGGGAGTCCCTTGGTGTGCTGGTTTGCTCTGATGCTCTCTTCCTCAAAGGCCACCTGCAAACAGGGCAGGCCCTCATCACTGATAGAGCCATAGGATCTGGTGCTGGGGTCAGCAGGTTCCTTTGTCAAGGGAAACAGTTATCCTTGTGGTTTGGGGAGAATAGGAAACACCTCTGGCTGAAGACTTGATCCCAACTGAGAAAGCATGGCTGTCTTAGGCAATGTACGTAGTACTTCATATGTGCTTTATCCCTGTGCATCCCAAATCAACTCACAAAGTACCATTGCTCCGTTCTTGAGGATGAACTGAGGTCTCTCTGGAGTCTGGCTTGCCACTTGTTTTGTTCTCATGCTTAACTTCTTGCTCTTGAAAGTGCTGTGTCAAAGGAGGATTGATTCTTTTCCAGGACCATGGGATTAGCTAACTCATTTCTTCTCCTGCCAGCAAGGTGGTGGTTAATTTTATCCCAAGAAAGTGCTTTCAGGACCATGCCACATTCATGGCCACACGGAAGCAGTTGATGCACACCAGAGAAATCAGATGAAAACTAAATCCAACTGTTCAGCAGCTTTCTGGTAGTGCTGGGCCAAATTAAGTGGTGGTAGAATTTAAAGGTATAATTTCAGGGATGAATTGGGACCTGCCTGACTTCAAATTAGAGCTGATATTGCACAAGCCTCTACTGGGACTCTGCCTTTGCTGTCAGGGCTTGGGACATCTGCACCAGGCTTCAGTCCCCCATTGCTATTGCCGTTTTGCAATTCTCAAATCTATGCAGTACCAAGAGATACCATAGGTGGCCCTTAATGCTGCTGTATTCCTCGTGATGGTGTGTCCGTGGCATGGCTGTCCTGTGCCTCCCTCTCCCCTGCTCCTCAGCAGCGTTACCTGCACAGCCTCCTAGTGCTGATGCAGGGAGAGGAAGCCTGAAAGCAGGTTGCCTTTCCTTCCACCTCCTTTCCTCTCTCTCCTTGCAAAATGCTAGAGTAGTGCAGCTACATCTGCACAGGCAGTGAGAGGATCTGCATATTTAGGGGAAAGTGCTGAGGTCAAGTGGTCCCGGGCCCCATGTTCCTCAGGGCTGAGGAAGGTATCCTAACAACGAGCTGCATGTGATGGAGGATCCAAGCAATGCCACCTCAAAAAGGGGGTAGCAAGTTCGTGCAGGGAGAGAGACTCACTGGATGTTCCTTTGCACAAAACGTTTAAGGATATTGTGGTAAGCGTTGATATAGCACCTCTATTTTTGGGTTTGTGAGAGATTCAGCTGGCGTCAGCATGACCACCACCTGGATGGCAGAGCAAGGACGCTGTGCTGAGCTTTGCCCTCCTAGAGTTAAATTTCTGGACCCTCTGAGCTGGGACAGAAGCAGGTCTGTGAACAAGGAGCTGCTGCTTTCTGGTCTGGTGGAGCAATACGCAGTTAGCACCCATGTGTTCTCAGCTATTAAGCCCATGTGCCTTAGATTTTTTATGCAGCTTATAAATTTCTGTAGGCTCTACTGATCACCTCCATCACTTGTTAATTACCATGTTGCATCATTCCTCCCCATCCCCGATCCTTTATTAGCACACTTCAAGAGACATCTGCCCATCCACATCATCTGTAGCCTCAGGGGAGCTGTAAGAGATGACACCTTCACAGTACAACCCTGCTTTTCATTGGCGTTGCAAGATCGAGAGGGACAGCAACTGCCTTCTGCTGGCAAGTTTGATGCAGTGAACGTGAGCAGTACTTAGGGGAACGGGACCTGTGAATAACCGCCCCATCCCTGCAGCGGGCCCGTGCCCTGCCTCCCCCAGCCTCTGCCTGCTGCGTGCCCACCGGGGCCTCTCAGCCCAGGGCTGTCCTGCTCTGGGGGCCAGGCTGGGCCCAGCAGGGGGGCTGCACCCTGCGGCAGGTGTCTCGCTCCTTCCTCCCGTTTATTTCACCTTTCTGGGTGTTTTCCCCTGCTGCAGGAACAAGGCTACCAGGCACAGGCAGCGCATCCTTCCCGGGCCCTGCCGAAGGAAAGCGGCAGCCCCGCAGTGCATCCTGCAGGCTGCCTCTCTCAGCCTCCACGCCCTCCAAAGGGTTCGTTCGCCTCCTTTAACGTGAGGCTGCTGGAGGAGCCACCAGCAATGGTGCGGACAGCCATGTGCCCTAAGTGGGGTGGTGGTTTCAGAAACGAAGCAGGAGACCCAGAGTGGGTCAGCTGTCCCTCCCCACCCCTGGGAGATGTGCATCGTTCAGGTCCCACACCATCTCCCCTGCAGCATGGCCACCGTGCCAAGACGGATCTAGGATGGAGCTGGGGGAGCAGTGGACTTACTCGTCCCATGTCCTCATCTTTAGGACACTTGCCTTGGATCCAGCCACGTGATCCAACCGCTATTTCCAAGCACAGTTTCCTTGTCTGACATTAAGCAACCATCAGATAAAACGCAGAAGAGAATCGTGCTGGGGTCTCGTACGGTGTGAGTCTCCTCAGGGGTGAAATAATGTAGTCTCTTGATAAAAGGGCTGGTTTCCTGTTTTTGCAAGTGGAAAAAGGATCCATTTTGTTTGGCAGGATCTTGACATGAAGCATGTGAAATTCTACCAATAGTAAGTACTATTATCAATAAATCATTGAAGCTGGAAATCAAGATAAAATTGAAAGGTGCTAAAGGAACGGACTAAAAAGAGCGAGTTCTGAAGGTGCTAGAGAGAGGTAACTGCACTCCTACAAATTTCATGTACAGGACCGAGCTTATCAAGTATTTTCTTCAATGAGTTGATAAGGAAAGTTGCAGTGCTGTAGGAAGACTCCCCAGGCGTATCTGTGCGGAAGAGGCCAGAACAGTCTGCAAACAGACCTGAACACCCTGGGGAATGGGATGGGTTTCAAACGCTGCATGGGAACTGAAACATGAAGAAACACGGAAAACCACCAAACAAAGGTTTGAACGATACATTGCTCCATATTTGCAGCAAAACCGAAGATGCCCAGAAGGTGGCCTTGTGTCTGACAAAAGCGGGTTCTGAGGCACCCAAACGTTAAAAGGTTTTCAGGTAACTCTTTCAGTGAAAGCTAACTGTCAGCCTAAATTTAAGAACTTCAGTGCTGTTGGCACTTGTGCAACAACGAAACAGATGTATGATTTCTTTGAAATATGATATAAAGCAAAAGTGGAAACACCAAAGGACTTAGGAGTTTGTGGTGCACTTTTATGGGGTAACTGTCCTTGGAAGGGATCACAGTGCAGCAGGAAGGATCCCTTGCTGGTTAAACCCCAGGAGGAGAGATCAGATCTCTGGGCTGGGATTCTGCAGCTACCTCGGGTGTGCCATGCGACAGTTGCCAACCTTGCACTCCTGGGTGCTATTTAGAAAGCAGCAGCAGAGTAGAGACTGATGCTGAGCAACTCTGTAGAGCCAAGGAAGGCATAGCGAATTTTTTTTATATGCCTGTATGTAAATAAATACCCTGAACGTGGGAGAGCCTTGATGTCTGATGGTGTCACAATATAGCAAGTGGCTGAGTCTCTATTTGTACAGAACAGATGTAGGAGACCTTCTCCAGCTCGCCTGGAGTGTAGCCCAGTATCGTCACACTTCTGAGAAAGAAGAACAGGGCATCACAGGCTGTCCCCATTGCTGTGTGGCCACCACTGACTACAGTGGGTAAGCAAACAAGCCACAACCCATCGTGGATAGCTCCAATTTTAGAAGCCGAAGCAGAGCCTCAGTAAGCGTATCTTGCAGTAATGCCCAGCAGTCCATGCTGCTGCAGCTCCCCATCCATGCTGGAGGGAGGCACGAGGAACTTTGCAGCTGGGCTTGCCCAAACAGCAGCAGGCAGGGCCAGCACTAACTTCAAACTGCTGACTTTAGTCACTTTTTTCTTCTGTATTTGAAGGCTGGGGGCTGATAATGCCCACCCAGCGTCATGTGTGAGGAGACAGGCTAGTGTGCACAGGGTGCCTCAGGCTGTGAGTGCTACCAAAGTAAGGTTGGGTTAATACGTGAGCTGATGTGAGCACAGCAGCTGAGGTGCAAGCGCGCCATGAGTAAAGCACTCCTGAGCTGATTTTAATTTATCTTGCTCTGTGTACCTGCCACTAGAAACTCACAGCAGCGCGGAGACCTGCCTGGCAGAGATGAAGCAAGGAGCTAGGTCTGACCACAGAGCAATGGTGGCAGGACACTGGGATTTGCAAAAGCCCCAGCCTGGCTCCTTTCAGCACGGTATCGTGCAGCTGGATTACCAGTGAGGTAACAGCGGTGACAGCATGTGGTCTTTTGCGTGCCCGGTGAAAATACAGACGAATAGCATTGGTGGTCTTGGTGTGTAAGTGCCAAGCGTACAGCATCACTGCTCTGGGATTATTTTCTCTAGGGTAGTCTGGACTGCGAAAGAAGCACAGACAGCTCTTCATTTGTCTTAACGTTAGCATCTTAATTGTAGCAGAGATTTGGTGCTTGCTACGCTCAGGGTGGGGACTGTGAAATCGTGGGATTTTTACAGTGCTTTGTGGACACGGTGTGGGGGTGTGTGTACGTACAGCTCTGATGCGCTGATATGCAGTTAGCGTTACAGGCGGTTGTGCAAAGACAACAGGGAGTTTGACAAGATTAGAGGAACTCAGGGAATAAAGCGTAACTGCAGTAGTGTGTACGGGTGGCTAGACCCGAGAAAAGGGTGTTATATGTGGATTTGCAGATTTGGTGCCTATAATGAGGGTGCAGCACGGTGTGGCTGTAGAATGAGCAACTCCAGAGGATAAAGATAACGGGATATACGCTGTGCGCACGGGGCGTATGGCGGTAGCCCGTTCAGTCCGTGTACAGCATGCGCGGGGCTTGGACACAGGACAGCGTGCCTGCCTGCGCATTGGGGTGACTGGGAGGTGGGGTTACAGCGCGCAGTCCGAGGGTATGCGGATGAAACCCCGCCAGCGCAGAGGCGGCGATGCCGAGCGGTGCCCGGCAGGAGCGGGGCTGCCCTTGCTGAGAGCTCCGCGCGCAGCACGGCGGCAGCGCTGGGCGCAGCGCTGCGCGAGGCGTGCGGCCGCTGCACCGCGGGGGCTGCG
>VXAL01012315.1:134884-228299 GCA_013399475.1 Chauna torquata
GGCTGCGCCCGGCCAGTCGCGGGGGCGATGGGGCTCGTCGGGTCCGGCTTACCGGGGGGCTCTGAGCTCCGCAGTGCTTTCCTTACGAACGCTACCAAAATTTGCGTGCTGCCTGTTGGTAGGTGATGTTAAGGGTCAGCGACTGCCAGTAGTCAGAGCCTTGCTACCTCCAGGGAACGAAGCAGACAGATAAGAGCTTCTGGTAGGAGGCAGGATGCCTGCAAAGCGAAACATCTGCGACAACTTTCATTTAAGTTGGAAAACAACACGAACGTGCAAATGTGAGGATGGGTTGGGGCTGTGCTGTCAGCTGGGCTGCTCTTGCTAACCTTGGCTACTGGAGTGTGTTGTGCCCTGTTCTCTCTGGAGTCCTATCGCAGTAGCCAGGCTGTCCATCTGTAATCTCATATGCTCTGAGCACTGTTTTAGTGCATGGTATTTATTTATTTGTTTATTGTCTGCTGTTGAAATAATAGACTTGGGTCTTTTTATTTTTAAGGTGTATTTTATTTGTAAACTTAACTCACAGCTTCCAAAAGATCTAGTGAGATTTAAGCGACTTGGAAAGTTTTAACAAAGTGCTCATAACTCACTTTGGAAATGAGACCTACTGCTGCATATGCAACTGGGATTTCACTGCCATGGTGCTGCCTTGCGTTTTTTTACCCGTGGGGTTCACAGCCTAAGTCAGGTATCCGGTCTCTTCTGCATTAGGCATCTCAGATATGGTTAACAAGTCAGCATTTTGACTAAGTGTGATGTTGATGGCATATGTAGATATATGGTCCCTGAATGTTTGTAGCTCAATGTTCTGAGGACAGTGGTCTAGCAAATTCAGAGGTCTGGGTACTTACCAGCTGCTGCAGTTGAAATTACTTTCCTTTGTGATTAAACATTCATTCGCATACAGGTCTTGTTATCCTAATCTCCCAAATGGGCATCCATTGTTCTTCTTTTATCCAGGGAATAAGCTTAACAACATTAGCAAAAGAGGTTGAAGAAGACCTCGGAGTATCCTGCAAACTTAAGGTTAGGGTGCTCACCCAGGAGGGGTGAGCCCTTCCTGGCTGAGGAGATGAGCACTGGGGGTCTCCAGCAACTAAGCGGTCTGCTCTTATCCCTAGGCTGCAAGAGAGGGCTTTAGGATCTTTGAGCGGTGGTTGGCAGTACTTTAAACTGTGAGATTGGATCCTGTTACAGGGAGAAAACGCCATGATGTGTGAGCATCAAGTGTGTGCCCACCAGCTGCTCTTGAACTGCTTCGGGACCAGGTCCAGCAGGAGCAGAGATACGTGTGAGCACTGGGCTGGGGCAAGGAGTGCAGGTTTGTGGACCTTAGTAGCCCTAGAGCAGGCATTGTGTGCACCTCGAAGAAGCACTTATGTTCTCCTCTGGAATGTAGCTTTTAGGTGGATTTGAAAGTCTTTGACTGGGTAAGGCATTTACCTAGCATTTTATTGTTAGGTAAGTAACCTTTCTGAGACAGGAACCGTCTCTTAGAAAGTGCAAAGGTCCTTGACTAGTACTTTACTTTTTCTACTGTCCAAATTAATTATTTCCGTTCATTTTTATGTGTGTGTCTGATATGACAAATATGCAGTCCTTTCTTAATGTGTTCCGTAATATGTCTGGCTTATGGGACACTTGCAGTATGATGTGCTAAGTATTGTTGCTGCAGGCGACGTTTTCTTGGACAGTGCTGTGGATTTCTCCAGGCACTTGTTCAGGTAATGTTGTGCCCAAAACACTGTGAGTCTGACTAATATGTTGTGCAAAGAAAGAAGGAAAGAAAAGAAAAAATACGGATACAGAACAACAAAAAAAAATTAAATAAGACCAGAAGACTTTCAGGTTGGTTGGTTGGTTTGTAAAATGCAGCAGTTGAAACCAGTTCTGCCTTTAGTATTTCAATAGCATCTCCATAATTTTCTGCCAAGCAATTCAAATGTGATCACATTTGCCAAAAAAAAAAAAAGGCACTTTTCCTGTGGATAACCAGAATTCTACAGTACTATCTTGTAAGACTTTGTCCGCTTTCCAGGTTCATTGCTAAATGTAAATGTTGGGCCAGTCTCAGTAGTTCCATTATCCTGGCAATGGCTTCATTTGAATTAATACAAATTGTGAGTTTTACTAGATATAACAGATGAGGGCTCTGACAAGTTCTAAGCAGAAGATTTGTGTGCCAAATGTTGATAGAGGGAAAGGTATGTGGAAAAACCTGAAGGGACTTGCACAGTGGCAGCTTAGTTTTAGTTTTACTATGACTCATTCCAAGTACTGGACGCAGGCAATTTAGAAAGCCATAGCTGCTTTTCTTCACTCAGTGTTTTTTGAGTAAGTTCCTGTCAGTGCAGAGCAATTTCAGTGTGAGTGTCATCGTGTCCCTCAGTTCTCTATTTTCTTCCTGTTACCCCTTCATCTGCTTTTTGCTGAAATTCACTCACCAGTATTTCCAGAAGGGAAGTACAGTTCCATCCACTTTGAGCTTTGTGCTTACAGAAAGAGTGCTGGTCTGTGTCATCACTTTTGCAGTATTAGGCTAGTCAGCAGGAGGCTCCCCTTAATCAGAAAGAGTTCAGGTTTTGCAAGAGAGTAAATTGCTGGACAGAATGCTATGGGAGTGTGGATGGTCTGACAGCCTTCGTTAATTTTGTTCTTTCACTCTGAACTCAGCTGTATATAAACTCATAGCATCTCTGGCTCACTGTGCAGTCATCAGGGGTGCAATGTGTTTACCAGGAGACCTCATACAACGAATGCAATAGAAACCTTGAGCAACTAACCATTTATGCTTATCTGGGCCTTACACCATCTGTGTAGCCCAATGCACCTTTATTGCATTAGTAAAATTGCATTACTTAATCTCAGGTTATCCCTTGGCCTCACTGGCTTGGAGGTAGAGGAAGCTGGGTGAGGAGTCACGAAGGAACCCTTGCTTCCAGAATTGTCGTTAACATGGAACCGTTATGGTCATAAAATGGCTAAAAACCCTCAGGAACATTTAGGCTAATTGAATGTCCTTTTTGCATTATGCTGACAGTGACGCAACTGTTTTAGGGCTCTTGTAAATTTGCAAAGAGATTGGCATAAACTCATTCCTCTGGCAACAAAGGCTTGGCTGTCAGTGTTACATTTCTATCAACTCTTTGGGTCTGATTCACATTGCTGTTTCATTTTTAATCCTAGATGTATTTACATAAGCGTGAAATTATACAAACTACAGAAATAAATGTGTGAGGGGTTTTTTGTTTGTTTGTTTGTTTGTTTTTAAATGAAAGTTAGCTAAACATTTAAAGAAGAGAGTTAAAAAAGAGTAGTCAGGAGTCTTGGGCAACAAGGATTTGGGGCAACAATTTCCAACTTTCTGTGCTATACTAATCACTTGATGGCAACAGGTTTTCATGAGGTCTTGAGCTAAAAATAGTGCAGTATGTTTCCCCTGTCCAGACACTGTCTTCGTTCAGCCTGTGTTTCCTCTGTATATGGCTAGCCCTGGAACTGGAAATGAGTGAGAAGTTGGACCAAAAAAATCCTAAATAGCAAAATACAAAGCAAATCTGCTCCAGATGTAGTGTACTGTTGCTTCTGTAGGTTATTGCATTAGTATTGACGTGTTTAAATTCCCTTTGCAGTGATCAACACAAGCGGGTAATAATTCACATAGCTTTGTGGATTCACTGGGTCTGTGTCTCTGCAAGATGGTTACTTCCAGCTTTGAACTGCCAAATGCAGCAGGATCGTGTTAAAATTGAAAGACAGAATTAATTTTGTGTTTTAACTGTGTAAAGAGGTACATGAGCAGAAAGTGACTGAGTTTGAAATAAATGGTATGACAGCCTGAGACTAGTGGCTCTTTTTGCAAAATGCTGTCTGGTCTTAGAAAGACGTACAGAATTGTGGAAATACTGACTCAATGCGAAACCTGAGCATGGTGAAGAGTTTGTTGGTATAAGTGTATGACTGCTGTTCTTATTGAGAAAATGAGAAGTTGCAGGGAAATATGAATAGAAATGAAATAGAAATGGTTCAAGTACTGCATTGTGGAAAGAAGATTTGAAGAATGTGAAATAATCCGAGCCTGTTACCTATGTTTTCTAGCCATCATCTGGAGTTGCTTGTACCGATTGACGAGTGAAGCTGAGGATGTTGGACATGGGGTGACAGGCAAACATCAGGGCCGTGTTTGCAACCAGCGTTCTTGAGAGAGAGACATCTGCATTCATTTAGCCAGGAGCACAGGTGTATGTCCTACTGTCACTGCCCTCGTGGTGGCTCAAGGCGCTATTATGGTGATTTCTGAGAAAAGCTGCTCTGTGTTTTTCAGTCTCCGCAGCTGGTTCAAAATCTTGAATCATCGAGGGAATGAACTTACCTGTACACATTACCCTTTTAGCTGTTCTGGGATAGAGTGTGTGAGAGAGGTGGAAGGGTTGAGGATTCAGCAACACAGACTTTCAAAATGCTTACAATTAGTGTATTTATTGGCTCTACTGAAAGAACTGTTTCTGTTCTGCTTGGAGATGCAAGGAAAAGCGAGAGGCATCATTTTAATATGCCAGCTGAAATCATAGCTCTGTGTTTTTTCATCTCTCAGCTCCAGTCCTGACAGACAGATGCTGTCATCCCAAGCTTGCCAAGGACTGCCATGCTATTTTTGAAGCACAGTTCCCCCGTTTGCTACCACCTTGTGTGTATGGGTGTGCTGTTGACATAAAGATTGCAAATTCTGGTTTAAGACATGATGAGCCTCTTTTTAAAAGAAGCTGTTCAATGTCTTTAACTTTAGTAGGAAAGGGGGAGTATAGCTCCAACAGATTAGTCTGTTAAGTCTCAGCAAATCAAAGTGAGTAATGCCAATACTGATTTTAAATATTTGAGTTTAAAGTGAAATTAGGCTGCATATTAGAAGAAATTCCAGTATCTTTGTTGGTGTGAAGCAACATCATAAGAGTGGTAATATAGCAATCATGGCCTGAACAGTTTCAGAGTTTATTGAAGAACATTTGGGGAAGGCAGGCAAAGACAATCTTTCATTGTCTGCAGTGTGGATTTCAAAGCCTAAAGGTTTGGGTTTGGGTTTGTTTTTCTCTCACTTCTGAGTCAATTAGATGTGATGAACTTTATGAAAGCTGGTAGGTTCATGTAGCAGGTTATGAGAGAACTGAGGTCTGTCATCCCGAACTTTGGTGGGCAGATAGAAGTCTTCATCCTAAAATAATCATCACAGCTAGTAGTTCATGCATAGCTCATAGAAAAGGGTACTTTGCATCGATAATGGAGGAAACTTGGGTTAAAGTGGGAAAGGAAGGGATGCCGAGGGGTCCTTCTTAGCATGTGTTCTTCTAATAGTACGGGTTCAAGTTGCTATGAATCTTATCTGTGTAACAGTTGAAATAATAGGTGCCATCTGGAAGCATTTAAAAATTACTTTTTTTTCTCCTTTTTCCTGTTTGCAATTTAATCTTGCTTCATTTTTCAGTTTTGGTCTTTATGTGAAATAGCCTTTTTTCTTGCAAATAAGACAGTAACAGTGGGTATATATCAAATGCCTGGGGAGGGCTTAGAAAGTGCTCCTGAAAAGAACAAGCAGAGCATGGTGTCTAGGCAAGGAGCCAAATGACAAAGCCCATACAGGCAGGTGAGTCTCTACAGACAGTGCAGCATATAGAAGAAGAGTACCTCACCCTTTAGATATCAGCAACTGGTTAGTTTCTAAGATTATTGACTGTGTTGAGAAAAAAACATGAGAGAATGCAGTCTGTACGTGTAACCACATTATGCTTGGCAGGATCGTCTGAGCAGAGCAGGCTTTAGCTGCTGCTCTTCTGACTGCTGTAGCCAGTTCAGCTTTGCTACGAGTGGTTTGCTGCTCCCGTTTGCCCTGCGCTGTTTACACTGTTGGACAGTGAGAGTCAATTCCCATTCTCCAGAATTGCCTAGCACCACGTGGTGCCTTCCTGATCTGGTCATATTTGAAATGATTATTAATTTCTTTCTATTCTGGGATTACCTCGTAGTGCAAGTGCCACCAGAACTGTAGTTTGCTCGGTGCTGTCCCTGCTTGCAGTAAGAGACTGCGCACATCCCTGAAAGTCTAGCCCCAGATTATGAGGAGACTGGAGCACTCGTCTTTGGGATGAGAGTTCACTGTCCTAAATGTGCTAAGCAATTTAGCAAGGCACTTATCTCACCATTCATAACAGGCATTGTGCTGGTTAGGGGTGCTTAGCCACGGGCAAGAAGTGCTGAGGGGAGCAGCGTGTTCACAGCTGGCCTTCTCCCAGGCCTGGCCATGTAGCTGCAGCACTGAAAGCAGCATTGTGGGAAAGATGATTCACACAGTGAACTGGTGCCTGACCTTGGTGGCCGAAGGTATCTTGTTCTATTTAGGTGACTACTTCTCTGTGGTTTTCAGTACAGCCACTCATCACACCTCAGTAGCTAGACCACTTAGCTGCTTAGGTTTGCTATTGCACATACCCACAGATACCCTCAACCTGGCAAGGCCAAGCAGCTCCACGCACATTTCAAGCCATCTGATGGGAAGTCCCTGAGAGGCCAAACTACCACATGGTAGAGGTGCTGAGCTTGGTAGTTGAAGCTATTGTAATTCAAATGGAAGAAGAAGAAAATGTTCACTGCTACTTCTTTTATAGCCCTGTCACTGGAGTATTCACCAAGGAAGGGAAAGCATGGCATTCGGTTGCTTCCTCATTCCTCAGCCAGACCAGGTTCAGAGCCATGGCCCTAGCATCACAGCAAAGACTGAGGTAGGAGCAACACAAGGACTGGCCTGCTTCTCACCTGAATCATTGCACAGCCAAAAACTCAAGGTTTCTGGGGCCTGTCCCTCTAGACGACTGATGAGGACGTTGCTGAAGGAGGAGGTGTGGGTGGTCCAAGCCATCAGTACCAGCTCAGTGCAAAGCTGCTGTGACCAGACCCTTAGCATGGGGAAGGGCTAACCAGACTAGCTACTGTGCCAGTCTGGGCTGAGGTTTCTCCTCATTGTCGGAGTTGAGTCTTTGAGCTAACTCTGAACTGAGGAAGGAACTAAACGACATTTCCATGTGCTGACTTGTTTTCTGTGAAAGACTGAGCACCTAAAGATGCTGAAGTGTCTACAGAGCTATATGGGGTTCTTGTGAACCTTGTTTTCAGTTAGCTGCTTAAATTTCTTTGCGAATCTGAGCCGTACAGACAGGAAATGTATCATTGTCCTCATTTTAAAAACGGAGAAGTGGACCAGCCACAAGAAACATGAGGCAAAGGGAATTCAGGAGATCTGGATACTGTCCTAAGTCTGAAGCCCATCTGACTAAAATACACACAGGTCTTTTGATTCCTAGTCCAATGTGTTAATCTCATGACCATCCTTCTAGTCCATTTATATGAACAGACTTGCACAAACAATACCTCTTTTGGCTATTGCTAGGGAAGTAGCAAGTGCTTTCGTGGTCTGCAGATTTTTCTCAGACTTGCAAACATTTCAAGGAGTAATATCGTTTTCGTTTTGCATACAAAATGTTTCTCCATTTCTGGAGTGCTTTGCTTGTTCTTGTTTGTTCTTTTACTCATCTTTCTGATGCATTGCAATCCCATAATAGCCCTTCCTTGTCTCACCCACTGGAAGTGAGAAAGTTCTGCTGTGCCCATGCCGTACCAGGCCACAGGGAAGGCCAGGTATGCTTGTGTAGTGCTGGTTGTGCTTCCTGTGTGTGCAGTGCATCATTGACTGTATTTCTGCTCTGTAGGTTGACTCCTATGATGTGACTGTGGAAGAAGACCTTGGAGAAATTCAACTAATAAAAATTGAGAAACGAAAATATTGGTACCAAGATGATTGGTACCTTAAGTATGTCACCGTAAAAACACCACTGGGCGACTATCTGGAATTCCCATGTTACCGTTGGATTACAGATGAAAAAGAGATTGTCCTTCGAGATGGAAGAGGTGAGCACCATAAGAAACAAGATTTCCTGTGGAGCAACTAGAATTCTCCCAACTCTCCTTCTTCTTTCCCCATTTAGTTCCCTGTCTTCTCTATCATGCAGAGAACCATTGCCAGTCTCCTTCTGCATCCTAGGGAGTGGGCTGTCCATGCTGTCTAGGACCACTTTCTGAGCAGTTTGTCAAGCTGGACACTGGCAGTTGAGTTGGGTATTTTGGGAAACACGTGCAAGGGAGTGCCCTTTCCCTGACTCAATACACTGGTCTTGAATTTGAGGGCTGACCCTAATGCCAAATTTTTGCCTGTTGCACATCTCCATTGCTGGAAGCCCTTTTGAGCTAATAGAATTAATGTCCCATCTTTGTTTCAATGGTAAGCCCCTAAAAGGTCCATGATTAGTTGCCTGGAAGTTGTCTTGTTTACTTGAGAGTAAAATAAAATCCTGAAGTAGGTTGCTCAGGAGGTGCAAGGAGTTTGCATGAACAGCAGCTTTGCTTGCTGCCCATTCTCTTTGAGTGCTATCAAGTCCAGGAGAAGGCAGGGTGAGATGGATATGGCTGCTGTGAGTAGCAGAGACCAACTGAGAAAAGTGTTAGAGCACTTCTGTGCTCTGTTCAGAGCAACCTGTTGGTGCTGAAACTTGTCTTCTAACGGTCTCCAGTTACCCACTTGCTGTGAACAGGGTTAGGACAGACACCTGTCACCAGTGTTTGCTTGTTGCCGTCAGTGGTTTCCTAATGTAGGTTGGTTGCTGTAGAGGTCTGCAGTATGAATGCCTGAAAACAGCAGACGCAATATAGGAGGTGATGGAAATAAATGTTTATCTTCCCATTAGGTTGTTGGCTGCCTGGTTAGACATGCTCCAAATTGTGTGCTTACAGCCTTTTGTCCTGTCATGACAACTTATGTGTCAGTTTCCCTCTTTTTCATTTTCAGAAGAGCTTTCCATGCTTCATAGTTTGATTTGTAACAACTGTAACATTTCCATGGAAAGCAGCTTTGCATGGCATCCAGAGCATGGTGAAGTAAAGGACAAAAGCAGGTGAAACTCTGTTGGTAACTTAAACACATCCAGCTGGAAACCATTAGCCATATATGTTATCAATTGTATTACCTCTGAAGCTTCCAACCCCAAATAGCAATTTCCATGAAACTCCTGCTGGCTTTTTCTATTTGCATATGTAAAGTGAGGCACATACCTTGCCCGTTCTCCTGATCACTAAGGAAGTGTCTGTGTTATTTAGTGGTATAGTGAATACATGGTCAGAAGAGCAAGCTGTCAGGGAATGAAGCCTCACTGAGTTTTCTTTCTGTTCTCATGGTAAGAATATGTGCTTATTGCCCCAGGCTGGTCGGGGAGGGTGCAGCTCAAGGAGAGAGGATAGGACGTATTTTCTGGTGTTGTATTTTAACTTAGAAGATTTGCTGCAATGATGTTGTGATTTCTTTGATCAATGAAATTCCCTTAGATGCTGAAATAAAAATTAATTCCCATGACACTATTCAGACCGTTTAACACTAGGTATGTGCAGCAAGTGTCTATGTTAGGAATCTAGGTTTTATATAGAGTTGAGGCAGATGTTCTTAGCTTAACTGCATCGTCTCTTGGAGGCACCAAGTTAGGAGCTTATCTCCTTCCACAGACTGTCTAGAGATCTGCATTTCTACTTGAGGTACTAAATTGGATCGTGTGAGCATTTCCCACAGAAGCTTTGTAAAGGTATAGGTCAGAAATTTGAAGGTTTGGAAACATTGCCTTCTCAAGACCTGGGCGGTGATAGAGGAACCTCCTAACCCTGTCTTTTTCCCCTGATTCACAGCAAAGCTCCTCCGGGATGACAAGACCCAGATTCTCAAGCAGCACAGACGTAAAGAGCTCGAGAACCGTCAAAAAACATATCGGTGAGTCTCTCAGCTCCCCAGAAAGTCAGGGGCTTGTTCTCGTCAGGTCAGGGTTTGGCAGAGTATGTTCAGATTGTCATATTACTCTGAATACTGAATTGCTGGGTAAGAAAAACTGAGTTTGCATGTTGGCCATATATGCCTTTTTACTTAGATGGAATTCATTGTAAATGATGGTCATCCTGCTTCAAGTGGCATTATGAGAAACTTGAATCCCGGATAAGCCTGTCTGAAAGATTTAAGGTGGAATTCAGTGGTACTGTCTCTTTGTGGGCCCTCTGGCCCACAGTTGTGCCTTCAAGAACAGTCAAAGACAGATTTAATTTGCCCTTTACAAGCAGTACTCCAGTTTTGGAACGTGATCTAAACATGTCCTCTCTTACCAGAGCTTTTTTGGCTTCTGTAGCAAGTTAGTTTTAGTCACTTCTTGCACCAGGTTGCAGTGGAAGATCTGGCCCTGTTTGAGTGGACTGGAATGTGCAATCAAAACGCAGTTATGTTACCCACCTCTATACTGTCATAGACTTTTTTTTCCTAATGAAGAGAAGGTCACAACAGGAAAACGTTATCTTTTATCAGTAGGTAACTCTGAAAACATACATTTCCTTTTTGTAGAAACATACTCTGTTAAAAGAACAAAAGTTTCTCTCATTTGCCTCTCCTTATCAGTAGAGAATAACAGAGGGTCCATTCAGAGTTGGTGGATAGATGTTTGACATATGTGTTGTTGATATCATTTGACTAAGAAAGGATCTTGATCACAAATGATGGGAAACAGAGCAGAGGAAAATCTAGATCAAGAAGATGGGTGGCACAAAATTTTATTTATGTATGCAAAAAGGAAGGCAAAACCATTTGTGATTCCAGGAAAAGAGCAGTTTACAATTCAGATGCATAACTGATAGTGCACAATGCAGTCTGTGTGTGGCAGGTAATTTGTAAGTACTGTTGAAACATTCTTCTCTCCAAATTGCCTTGTTTTCTTTTGAAGTAAAAATGGGGCACAGTGCAAGATCATACATTGAAGAAAATGAGTGCCGTGACCATTAGCAAGTGAGGCTGTTCTGTTCTGAGGCAAGTCTCTGGCAGAGTTGCCTTTTGGAGGAAACTAAATACATATCTGAGTACTTTTAGCTGCTAGTCATTTCACAGTATTTTTTGCAAATGCGGGGCAGATGGTATTCCTGCTCAGTGAATTCTGCATTGCCAGCTGGGTAGAGCATTATTTTTACCTTATGGAGGCAGCTGTCTGAGCATACCTTTAGACACCTTCTGGTGCAAGTCACTTACAGCTCCTGTGTGTATCTATGCCTGTCTTTCTATGTCTCTCCACTGCACAAATACAATTAACAAAACATTATCACATCACTGCTTACTCCAAACCTTAGGTTACTCATTTCACTCTGTTATGGCTGTGTTTCAGTTCTGCAAAACTGCAGCACCAAGAATGAGGCTAATGTGATCGAATGGTGTGCATGATACAGCTGTCTTTCTCTCTGCCCCCCTCCCCTCCCAATAAGTTTGTAGCTACTGCCAATTTCAACTAAACGTGGCAGGTGTTTGGAAATATAACAGATATTAAGATACTTCAGGTTTTGTGAAGGTAGGTGGCCACATAGGTGCCTTCGATTGTACTTCAGGTTTCTGTAGGTTACTGGTGGGTATTAATGTAGTATAAGTCACTATTTTTGTCCCAAATGAGTCTGCTACAAGTTTTCTTTATAGCTGAGTCACAGAAGCAGTGTAGGTAAAAGAATGATGCAGCTCTTGTGTTGTTAAGATTAATCCAGCCTCTCTTGTTTTCTTAGCTGGAAGGAGTGGCATCCTGGCTTTCCACTCAGCATTGACGCCCATTCTCACAGTGAACTGCCCCGTGACATCCAGTTTGACAATGAGAAGGGAATTGACTTCATTCTGAACTACTCTAAAGCGTAAGTGTTTGTGGGACTTTAGGAATTTTGCAAAAACTGTTTCTGGTGCAAGGTAAGGATGTGATCACCTTTTAGGTTTCATTGAATCTCAAAATTGGATTATTTTCTCCCAGCTGGACCTGCAGTCAAACAAAGTAGGAAAAAAGTGAAGGGAAGAAATGTCTTTTTTAAAATCAATATTTTAAGCTTTTCACACTTGGAACTGGCTGAGCCTCTGCCTTCTCATTAGACTGTTTTGGCAGTAGACAGGAGGAGGAGAGGCTGTGGTGAAAAGCACAGGAAGGAGAATTACTGGCACCTGGTACATTAGGCATCTGACTTAGTGCTCAGTGTCGCCCCCTGAGGATATTCTCTTCCCTGACTATTTGGGAAAATGAGGCCTTTCAGTCAGATACCAAAAGGTGGTATCAGTGCACCCTTGAGACCCAGCTGAAGAAAGGATGTTCTCAGCAGCTCATCGCTTAAGTGATGTTAAGTGTGGTTAACCACATCTGAGGGTAATCTGCCTGGGGCAGTGAAGTCACTGTCCACCCACTTGCAGTTGTCATATCACTGAAAAAACAGAGTCCTGGCCATTGGGTGAGCCTGAAAAATTCTGCTCTTTGAAGTAGTACAGGGTTAACGAGGCAAATAGGAACACTCTGGCCTGTGAGCTTACATCTGAGCTGTCTCACAAGCCCAAGTCACATCATACTGGTATCAAATGGTGAGGTAGTCCGAGATGAGACAAAGCTGCTCTAAGATCATCCACAATTTCTGCATCTGTGATTCTAATAATATGCTGGTCCCTCCATATTTTGGAAAGATGTGCCTCCCAGTATTTGGGTGACCAGATGGAGATTATGTCAACAAGCATAGGCTGATAAGAGAACTAAGGAGTTTAACAGCCCTTCTAGCAATCCTGTCCTACCAGTCTGTAACATATTGTCAGAGATCCTGAGCCGCAGCCAAGTGAAACTTGCGAAGCATTCAACAGAGTGCAGGGACTTTCTTTTTTTTTTTTTTTGTCTTTGGCTGTAAGGGCCACTGTGAAGTAGGAAACTGAAACTTTATTTGCCAATAGCCAGCCATTCTGGAGAACTGGTGTGACGCAAAAGAGATTTTCCCAAGGAACAGCAATGTTCTTGCCTGGCACACTGGGCTGAAAATCTAGACCTATGCTTTTGGCTGGGTAGACTGTGAAAAGCTTTGGGGAATGAGCTTGATAGCCCTTATCTAGCCACCATGTTGTGCTCTGGGGGCTTGAGATAGCTATCTGCACAACAGGAGTGAAGGCATGGGGTCTTCCTTTAGTGGATGCAGTAGTTAGGAAGACACTGAGGTGTGTTTGGAAACCCATGGGCAGACATAGAGTTGCAGGGTGTAACAGTGGACAGGGTACAAACTTAAGGAAAAATGTGAGAGCTGTGAGAGTTATATGGGACTAGGGAATAGTGGAAGAGAGGAGGGGAAAGTTCTGTTTCTTGTGACATGCAAAACTGAACTTAGAAGGAGGAAGATACGGCTGGGAGATTCCTTCTGCTGTTGCAAGGCTGGATCTTTAGACGCTGTTGGCAGGGTATAATTCCTTAGGTTTGCAAGATTAATCCTGTGTAGGTGGAGGATAATCCTAAAGGCTTGCGGTACTCATGTGACCTACATTATCTAGCAAACGGAAACCCTCACCCTGGATTCTGTGCCAAAAATGCAGGCTTGTATAGCTATTTTGGACCAACGTTGCATTTGGGTAGGTTAAGTTCTGTGAAAAACTCTTTGCCATTTTTTCCTTTCTCTACTTTCTAGCATGTGCCAGAAACATCTGAGAAGCCCTTGATTTCTTGGGAAAAGGAGTTTTTTATTTTCTAAGTCCCTTGGAAATTTGTTCCAAGATAGGAAACGTGAAAGACTGCTTCTTTTAGGAAGTAACCTTTGAAACATCTGAGAATGAAATTATGCCTGGCATTCAGTGGGTTAAACCACAGCGGATTTGTGACCAGATCCCAGGTGCTGTGCCTGCTGCTTGGATTTATCAGGCGAATAGCCACAGGTAGGAAGAGCACCCTGGGAGGAGCAGGAGAGGAGCAGTGGTTTCTGGCTCATGCGTTCAGTGTTTCCTAATCTCAGAGAAGTTCTGAATGATGGCAGAAGCTCTACAGGACCTTCACTGACAACTCTCCAATGAGACAGTCTCAAGTAAATCCTCTCAGGATACTGAGTTATGTTGTTTAAATGCATTTAAACTTCCAGTCATGGTCATGTTTCCTTTTGAAGTTCATCTTATGTTCAGTCACCTAGTATCTATCCAGAAAGTCCTGCCCGGTACTTACCCCCCTCTCCTGATGCTCAGGAAAGGCCATTCTGTGGTCCTTGTACGATCCTTCTATGTCCCTGTCATGCGTGATGAGACTTCCAAAGATGTTGTTTCCTGTTCCAGGCTAGACAGTTGCATGAGTTTTACTTCCTAACATGCCTCCAGGCACCTCTTCTTACCTTGGCTGCTATCTGTAGCAGCAGAAACAGTCTATTCTACTTGTCCCTTGCCTGGGCTCAGTATAATAGTAGCTCCTTTGTCTGATTTATGGTCTTGCTGGGCTAGAGCTTTCCTCCAGATTACCACTTGCTGCCTTCCCCAGGCATTTTGTCCTCTTTGGCCACTTCTAATCCAGTTCATTTTAAGGTCCCTCAGTCTTAGTTTGCTGTTTATAACTCCAGCCTACTGGAATTGTTCCTCCCTCAAATTCTGTTTGGGAGGATTTCCTCTGACACTGTGACCTTTCTTTGCTCTGTTGTCTGCCCTGCCTATCTTTGTGCAATGAATGTCCTTTTCTTTGCACATTTGATGTTAGTGGAAAGCCAACCTTATTCTAAATCCACTGTTATCTAATCAAAATAAATGTTTTCAATTTAATAACAACAAGTTTAGCATTTATGTAACAGTTCAGGATTTTGTTTTGTTTTTAGAATGGAGAATCTTTATATCAACCGTTTTATGCACATGTTCCAGTCCTCCTGGAGTGACTTCGCAGATTTTGAGAAGATCTTTGTGAGAATCAGCAACACAATCTCTGGTGGGTTTATCAGCATTTGCTCGTGTTTGCATCATCAAATGACTGATTTGTTGTCTTGAATATATCTGATTAGGATGGAAGTGGCTGACCTACACTTCTGCTCTCACATTGTTTATCATAAACATACTGTAATCTTAGACTGCTGATCACACTAACAGCCTGCAAGACTGAAAGATGAAGTTACCATAGAAACATAGAATCATAGAATGGTTTGGGTTGGAACCCTCCCCTGCCATGGGCAGGGACACCTTCCGCTCGATAACGTTGCTCAAAGCCCCATGAAGCCTGGCCTCGAACACTTCTAGGGATGGGGCATCTGCAGCTTCTCTGGGCAGCCTCGTGATCTCACACAAGCTAAAACTACTGGGGATTGCTCAGTGATGTTCTCTGTCCTGAACTATACTGGATATCAGGCTGGTTGGGCATCATACTCCCTTTTGGCTTTTAGAAACCTATTTTCAGATATGCACGAGTCCCATAGAACATAGTCCAGATTAAAGGCTGTTGCCTAACATCCAGCTACGTGCCCGGTCCTGATTGCACTGCTGCTAAAGTTCCTGGCTTCTCATCTCTGTCCTGACATGGGGAGGTTACCACTGCCTCAGTTCTGCTGTCATAACCTTGCCTGTAGCTCCCCTCTGGCAGTCCTCGTGGGCCATTTGTGTCAATGGTAGGGGGCAGCTCAAATGCTTTCAGTGGTTAAGTTGTTCCTAACGGGTCATTTTGACAGAACTTGTTTCAGGCATGAAAGCGCATGCCAGGTCTGGAGACAGGATACGAAATGCTGAGAATGACCTGGGAGCTGTAACTTCTTTACCTGGTCCTGCTGCAGGCAAAATAGGCCATCAGACCACAACCAGAGGAACCGTAGTTTTTACTGGAAATTAGTGCAAGTTAGTGCTTAAAAGGGCTTGCGGCATCTATCCAAAATGTCACCTCTTTTCAAAAATGTGACAGAATTAGTTGTGCATAGTGCATTAAATGTGGTGCTGCATTTACCATTTCTTGCTCACATCTTCATGCCAGAAAAAAAAAATCTGTGTAAGAGCCTGAGTTTCACTTTTATATTCATGCTTATTCAGTTTCTGGAGTATCTTTTGTACTGCTAACACTTCCACTGAGGTAGTATTAAGATACAAGGGCAAAGTTCTTCTTTTCTTTAATCCTTTTCAGTATGAAATCTTAGCATTTATTTGAAAGCCAGGTAAAAGAATTGCAGACAGAGATAGGCTGATGGTGTCATTTCTGTAAAGCAGGGCTGGGAAACCTTTGATTTCTGAGCCAGACAAACCTACTACTATGGCCCATGGTTATATTATTTGATTTTATTTTACTGTGTTACTGGATATAATAGATACACAGATACTATTAGTTGGTGTGGCTCCTCAAGTGTGTGTAAATGGCCTGTTTTGACTTTGCAAAAGAACATACTTTTCCCTCCTGCTCTGAAGTTTTGCCCCTCTTCAGGCTGACCAAGGAGCAGTTAACAGAAATAGGAGAAATTTCTACTCAGATATAAAATAAAGCACACAAGGAGGCCAGAGCTGTTAAAAACTAGTTACAGCAATTTGTTACATTTAATAAGATTGCTTCCTAAAGTACTTTTAAAACAAGGATTAGATATAATCTACATTTAATTTCATTGATAATATTTCCATACCCATGAGGAAAGCTCCAGTTGTTTGAGTTTTTAACTTTAGGAATCAGTCTCAGTTATATTAATGTAGTTTTGAATCTGATTATTTGCAAGCCTTGGCAGAAATAGGTTTAAGATATTTTTCAGTCATGCAGTTTCTGTCCAAGGAGGTAAGTCATTTTTTACTCTGTAGACTTCAGATACAGCTTCAAACTCACTCTGTAGTTGACAGAGGTGATATAAATGTCAACTTCAAGTAACCTTAACTTTTTCTCCTCTGTTAGAAAGAATTGTGAGAGTTTTTATGATTATCACTACATTCCTCCAGGCCTCTCTTTTTCATCCTTTCACCTTTTCTAGAAAAATAAATTGTCTTCAGAAAAAGTTCTGGCTTGTCTGAAAACAGGCAATAGTGGAAAGTGTTCTTTGGTTCATTTTCCACCTGAAGACACCAATGGGATTTTTTACATTAATCATGTTTTTTCTGACTCTGAACTTGTAGGCTGAAGTGGCAATATGACATTAGGAAACAGAACTGCAGTTGAGGAAAACATACAGTAATGCTACACATGTAATAGTAAGGAAATAGAGTACCTGAAACTAGCGTTTTGTTCAGAAGAGCTGTTATCCTGGGTTTATATTAACAAATGAAAAATATACAAAGGAATAAAGACATTAAACAAACAGAACAGCCGATGAGCAGTATTAGTGAGAAGCCCAATGACAGAACTCTTCCCCAGGTACCCCTCTCCCAGCTCCAGCTGAGCGATCTGCTCCAGCCACTGCTATTCTTTCCCTTCCCATGTTGGATATTTCACTTACCCTGCCTGTGCCATTGTTTTAGGGTTTGTCTGTCTGTACAGTATACCCTGAGAATTTGAAGAGTGCAATTTAAAAATATCATGGAAGACCTGAAAAGGTGGTCTGCAGATGGAGAGAATATTTTTCACTGGAATGGAATATTTTATTCTTCATTGCTGCTGTACGTGGAGGAAAAAAATGATTATCAATTTAATTCTTCTCAAAGAGAAAATCAAAGATTGCATTGTCTAAGTGATTTAAAAAAAAAATTATGGAACTTTTTGAATTCCTTTCTTGCTACTTTCTTTAGTCAAAGTTGCAACGCAGTATAACAAAAGATGGGGAGGAAGGGAGAAATCCTAAATGCAGTGGTATTGATGCTGCAGGCTTATTTTCCTTTAGAATATGTGATGCAGCACTGGAAGGAAGATTTTATGTTTGGCTACCAGTTCCTGAATGGATGCAATCCTGTGCTGATCCGGAGATGCACAGAGATACCCAAGAAGTTGCCAGTGACTATGGATATGGTAGAATGCAGTCTGGAGAGGAACCTGACCCTGGAGGAGGAAGTGAAGGTACGGCTCCAAGTGAGGTTGGACTCCATCTGCTCCTTCTCGTGTTCTCTAACCTCCAAACCGTGTTCTAACTGCTTTCAGCAACATCTCCTCTCTTCAGCCACAAGCATGGCCTTTCTCCGGGTCCAGCTAAAGAGATGTCACCAGGAGCTGGATGGTCCTTTTCAGTGGTTTCATCTGAAAGGTTAGGGAGCCTCAGAAGGGCTAAGTGTCCTACACTTTCCTGGAAGGGTCTTACCCTCTGTCACCTGCAGAGCTGAACTAACATTCTGAAGAAGGATTGACAGGGATGGTGCCTTCCTGTTGTCTGTACAATAAGCACCAGGGGGGTGAAACAGCATGAAACTTGTTTGCACCTTAGTGTCACTGCATGAATGCCAAATACATAGTTGCCCTTTGCTGAAAGGCTTGCTGTCAGGCTCAGCAGACACAAGTCAGGTAGTTTGTGTAAAAGTGCTTGCTGTCCCAATGGCAAATTTCACCCCTGGGCCGCCATGAGCGAGGGTGGGCCAGCAGCCACTTGTAACTGCAGGGCACAAGCCAGCCTCTGGCCAAGACTTCCTGACCTTTGTTCTGAGCCTTGCTGCTTGCGCCTTTCTGCTTTTCTTTCTTATCCTGCCTGTGTGCTGTCTTTTTCCTCTCTCATCTGCCTTCCAGCTGCTGCCCTGTCCTTTCTGTCCTTCCCACCAGGAACACTCTTTGCTGTGTTCTTTCCTCTTGTCCCTCTGTTAAAACATATCAGGCCCTTTTTATTTTTATTTTTTTCCAGCAAGGAAACATTTTCATTGTGGACTATGAACTGCTGGATGGTGTGGATGCCAATAAAACAGACCCATGCACAATACAGTACCTGGCTGCACCCATCTGTTTGCTGTACAAGAATCTGGAGAATAAAATTGTACCCATTGCAATCCAGGTGGGCTTGCTGTCAGGGTCTTTAAAGGGACACATTGCTTGTTGTCTCATCTTAAACATGAATAACTTGGAGTTTGTATTCTTTTAATATCTTTCAGCTTGGTCAAAAGCCTGGACCAGAAAATCCCATATTCCTTCCTTCAGATGCCACATATGACTGGCTGCTGGCCAAAATTTGGGTTCGCTCATCTGATTTCCACATCCACCAGACGGTGACCCACCTCTTACGAACACACTTAGTCTCGGAGGTGTTCAGCATAGCTATGTTCCGGCAGCTGCCTGCTGTACATCCCCTCTTCAAGGTTGGTACTTGCATATGGTACTTGAGGGGGCATGTGTGAGTCAGGAAGGTTTTCATATTAGCTTGACAAATCAAAAATAAGACCTGGTGATAGGCCAGTTGAGATGGTTCAACTGGCTACCCTGCAAGGCAGCATATAGCTAGCTGCTGTCATCCAGGACTTTAAACTCTACATATGGTTGCTGTTGAATTCAGTCAGAGGATTTGCCTTCTTTCATTGTTTGTCCCGTTTCACAGCTCTTGGTGCCACACATGCGGTTCACAATAGCCATCAATACCAAAGCCCGAGAACAGCTTATCTGTGAATGTGGCCTTTTTGACAAAGTAAGTAATCCCTTTTGTAAATCTTCATTATTTTTCATGGTTCCCTATGTATATTAACTCTTTAATCATCACATATTGCATTGTTTCTTGACCTTTCTACTAAAAGGCAAACATAACCAGCATCATCTGGGACACAGAAATGGTGAGTTCATTTCCTGTTGTGTAAAGACAGTATCTCTTTCACTTCTAAGTAGCCAATTCAGAACTGGGAGAAATCTAAACATCTAAACCTGACTGTATTGGTATTTACCATGTACACAGCTCTTCCTCTCCTGGCTCCCCCAGAAACAACATGTTGCATCTAGCAACCGCAACAGGTTGGCATGCAGCAGTCTCTGTGAAAACATGCTAGCAGCAATTGGGAAATTTTAGGAGGTTTCAGAAGTCCTTTCAAAGAGAGAGCCTGTGTTTCAGGACATCTCTGTTCCCCATATACCTCTGGCACTAGACAAAACTAGCTTCCATGCTCCAGAGTTTTTTGCCCAAGGAGTAAAGAGAGGTTAACTGCACTTTCCTTGTCTTCTGTACTCCGCTGCTGACTGTGGAGACCTGACAGACACTCCTGCCCTGCTGAGCAGAAGTGTAATATCTGTACCCTGTGCCTGTGGGATGAGCGTGTTGCTAAGACCTGCCAGCAGGGATCCTACAGTTCCAGCATTTGTTGGTTCCAGTGTAGAAGTACAACCAGCTGGAAGACAATAAGCATAAGCTGAATACTGCTACAATGCTAGCACCATATGCTAGAAAAGCAAGATTTGGGTGGTTTTTGCAGTGCTGTTTGTTGTGGACATGCTGTATTGTCCAAATGTAACATATACGGAACCGCGACCTATGCCTGACCAGTAGCTGCCCATCAGGACTCATCTCCTGGCTTAAATTCCAGGGTGCCTAGCGGTAGCCTGCATCCCTAAACGCCACCTGGCATTGATCCTAAACCACTCTGTAGCAGCAGTTGGTGATTTAGCAAAAGCCCTGTTCTAAGACACTCCTGGCTACCTTCCTTCACACGCACACTGATTCTGGAGCACAGAGCTGGCAGAAAGTGCTTTGGGTTCAACACTTCTATACTGCTGTACTTTATTACTGTATTCCATTATACTATTATAAAGAGATACCTAAGATGTGCCTGTGGAGGAAATATGGATATTATCAGTGATTCGTGGAAGAGATGTGAAAACTCTGAGGTCAAAATGCAGAGCTGCAGTAGACCTCTGCAGTTTGGTACTTGTTTGTGTGGAGATGTGCTTTTCTCCTGGTAAAAACAGATTTACCAACATGTTGACTGCTATCTCCTGGGGATTTGGAAGGCCAGTCTCAGCATGAAGTGAATATAATCTGTCTCCCACTGTTCATGTTTTGTCGTTCTTCCTGCAGGCAAATGCTACAGGTGGAGGAGGACATGTACAAATGGTTCAGAAAGCAATGAAGGATCTGACTTACAGCTCACTCTGCTTCCCTGAGGAGATCAAAGCTAAAGGGATGGACAGCAAAGAGGATATCCCCTACTACTATTACCGGGATGATGGCATTAAAGTCTGGGAGGCTATAAAGAGGTAAGAGACTGTAGTTCTGGAAAGGGCTAATAAAGTCACTGTCACAGAGGCACAACTCCATTTTCTTTCTGCTCACTTTGCTCTTCATCACAGCCTTATGAACACAACTTGGGCTTTTTGGTCACATGGTGCCTTTTTCCTCCAGCATGTCTTGGTGATGTCTGTGCTGGGCAGTAAAGATGCAATAGGAAAGGATCTGTAGGTCATACTGGTTGGTGCCTGGTGCTCCTCTCTGGGGTATTTGGTTTGAGTGTTCATTTGGTATAATATGTCTGCTGCACATGTGGATTGAAACTTGTCTATGGGTCTTCTTCCCTTCAGATTTTGCTTCCTCAGGTATAGGCCCCTGCTAGGAAACACCAGTTGTCCTTTCATCTGTCCCACAGAGCTGTTAACACATCAGTGCCCACATCACCACTGTCCACATACAGCCTCACAGGCCGAAGGCTGTCACCATCCCTCCGTGTTCTCTTCTTGAGTGATGTGCTGGTACCATTGTCCCATGCTGAATTTGGTCAGCAGGGACTATAGGTGGTTGGAGAAGAGTGCATTGACTCAATCCTGCCCTAGCAGAGCTGGAAGGACTGGTGAACAAAGTGCCTTCCCTCACAGACCTCCATCCCCTGAGGAAGTGGAGGGGCGCAACCAGTAGCATGTCAAGCAGTAGCAATGGTGCAGCGGTGGAAGTGTCAGCAATGAGACTAAACCACAAAGTGGGCAGTGTGTTTTCGGAAAGATTGGGGCTGATGGTACAGTATCTGGAGGGGAAAAATGAGAAATTCAAAGAGTTGGTGGTGTTTAGGTCTAGAGGAGAGAAGACTGAGGGAGGAATATTCAAAAGGGTAAAATGTTTCTAGAAAGAAAGAATTTTCCCGTGTCTGTAATGGAAAAGAAATTAAAGGCTAAAATTGCAACAAAGAAAATTTTGGCTAGACTTTGGACAAATTACTGCTTGATAAAGAGAAGCACTGGAAGAGATCATCTGGAGAGCCTGTGAAGTCCCCAGAGGTGGGGGCTTCCAACAGCATTTTAAATAAATAACTACCAGGAGTGGTGTAGGTAAAGATGGTCCTGCCCTAGGGCAGGGAATAAATGACATCACTTGGTTTTGAAGGAGGGTGTTGTAAAACCATCTCGAAGAACTCTTATTAGTTCACAGCTCCTGCTGGGTTTCCTGTTCAGTGTTTGCTGCCTCTTTCAGATTTACTTTTGAGAGGCATAACTGAGCAGGACCATGGCACAAGCCGATCAACTGAAAAACGGTCTCTTACCTGCAAAGTGCTGTCTGCCTTCTGCCTAGTTTTGAGCTTGGACATTGCTGGAGTCTGACAGCCATACCACTAGCCTGCATCTCAACTGAGGAAAAGTATATAACCAAGCACATGCTCCTGAAAGACTGTTAATTCCTGCTCTTTTCAGCCCTGTTTTCTTGCATTGTGTATTTCAGAAGCCCCTGTATGAGTATATACTCTGCTATAGGATTTCACAGGGTTTCGTGAGTTGGAATTTAGCCTTGCAAAGGGAATTTAATTAGCATTGTTTTAGCTATGCATAAACCAAGAGAAAACCCAGCCGTCTGAGCTACCCACATGAGCTCATCAGGGTTCTTGTGGAAGCGGAAATGTAAGTGTGGCTTGCAAGAGGCAACAGTGTTTTGAAACCCAGTAAACTAGCCATTAACTGGTTTGAAAAAAACCTTTCTTAAAATGCCTTAAAATTGCAAGGCCCAGGTTTTGCCAGGAAGGGCAGCAATTCTGAATATGGAGAGGTCCTACAAGGCTGCACTGCCATACAAACATAGCTCCTTTTCAGAACTGAAATACTGACTCAGAATGGACTGATTCACATGGTTTTTATTCTCTGGTGGCATTTCATTTAAGAAACAATGTATTTTTGCATGGTATAAGTTGCTTGCTAAATACGCAGCTGTTTCTGATCCTGTGGCTTTTGAAAAGCATGTTCAGTAAAAATCAGATCTTTTGTGTACACAAAGTAGGGTGTTTGTAATGCAAGCATAATTTTTAGAAGTGTTGGTTATATCTTTGCCTCTGGTGTTTTTTACATGCCTTGGTAAGGGGTTATCTTGCAATATTTCCTGCAATTGTTAGTGCTTATGTGAGAGAAAAAGAAATTATAGCTTTTCTGTAGATGTTTTCTTGATGTAGTTTCCCTACCTGTGTGTGCTTGTTCCTGCCCCTCTTCTCTTTCCTTTCTCTTTGTTTTCTTGTGCTGAGATATGATGCCTTTTCAAGTACCAGATAGTACTTAGTCAACTCAGTTTAGTTTGATTGAGTGTTACCTTAGCTGGAGGAATGTGTTATGCTGCCTCAGACTTGGTTGAGAGATTCTTCTTAAGTATTTGGTTTATAAATGGCATGAGCAGTCCCCTTTAGAGTGCATGATGTCCTGACCCCTGATCCCCCAGTAACGCATGTGTCTAGTCACCACAAATCTATGCTCTGAAGGGGTGTAAGTCTCCACTCTTTTCATGAAATAACTTCTATCCCCAGCATTGCTTCCTTGTTGGTAGGTGGCCTAGGCTTAAGAAAGCTGATAAGTCTGTCCTTTAGAAACACTGAGGGTCATGCGGCAAATTTTTAAACCACTTCTCTGATAGTCAGGATTTTTCTTTTTGTTTGGTTTCCTGTGGAAGCAAAAATTACTAAAACCTTTGGTGTTTATGCAGTTATTTGCCTGACTGCCTCAATAGCAACTTTTGATTTGGTTGGCTAACAGAAATGACGTTGAAAGATTTGTAAAGGTCTCCAAATTGCTATAAATTGATAGCTTATTAGGGGAGAAATCTGGATTGGATAACAATTCTTAATCCCATCAGTAAGTTTCTGCAGTCAGATTATGGGTTGTTGTCAAAATATTTAGCAAGACATTATAGGTACCTGCAGAGCTAACAGAATATCTCAGCATAGCTCAGTTAATCAGTCGTTCAGTCATGAGATGCAAATCTGCAGGAAATGGGGCTTTTCTATTTTCACTGCTTCCAGATCCATTTCTGTTATCTTAGTGTTTTCACAGCCTTTCTTTCTGAGGTGAGTTAGCCTGGGCAGCTTGTATAGAAGGAGGGACTGTGAAAAGAGGAACTGAACAGGGACGAGAGTCTGCTGTTTACAGTGGGCATAGGAAGAAGCTCTAGACCTGTTGTCCCCAGCAGTAGTTTCCCAGGCCACCTACGCTTTGGCGCATGCTGCTTGGATTTTGCAAAAAGTATGTGTGGTAGGAGGGGATGAGCTGTCTGAATGGTATTCAGGAGCAGCTTTGCAGTGTCCCGCATCCAAGGGATGGTGCCCGTACTGCAGTTTGGAACCCCTGTTTCTAGTGTGAAAGCCACATGGATGATGCATAGAGAGAGTCTGTGCTGAGCAAAGAAAAGGATATAGATGTGAGGGCAGAGGTCTGGGCAGGAGCAAAGCTGAAATAAGAGAATAAGGACCACAGGGAAGTACTGGGACTGTTCAGGGCATGGAGTGTGGTCCAGCATCTTCTTGTTGGAGGAGGAGCAATGCTGCTATTGGCAATGATTGCACTCCTGTGGCTTGTGGGAGGGTGGTGAATCCTGCTCTTGCACTCCTTTCTTACCCATGCAGCGTCTGCCCTCTGTGCAAGCTCAGCAGAAGGTCTTTGGGGGTGGCAGGCTTTTTTTCTGCTTTTAATTTTTTCTTGTTCATTTGTTCCTCTGTCTGCAGTTTTGCAGAGGATGTGATTCACATCTACTATGAGAGCGACGAGGTGGTGTGTGAGGATGTGGAACTCCAGGCCTTTGTCAAAGATATTTACATGTATGGGATGAGGGGCGTGAAGGCCTCAGGTAAGGTATGATGGCCTGGCTGGGTCTGCAGCTTGTCAGGTCACTAGTGACCTGTGCAGAGCATGTCTTGAACTGTTGGAGACCCTCTCCCTTCTTGGCCCAAAGACTCAGTTTTATGGGTGAGACCCTGGGTCAGGCCCTCTCTCCCTCAGGAGCCTACTCCTTCCTCTGCCACAGAGTCTCACCATAAGCTTGGGCAACTTATGTGATCTCTCTGTACATGGGGGATCGGACCTTTGATCTTCTCATGTCAAGGCTTTAAGCTTGTTAGGGCAGGGGCTGTCTTCATGTGTTGTTGGCACCTTGGCACCACCAGACAAATTGTGATAGAAATCCCAAGGAGCAGCGAGACCCCCTTGAATCCTGTCCTCTAAACCTTGCAGCAAATAACAAGTGAGAATCTCCCCAGAACTGTCATGCTGTACTTCACATTTGTTCAGCATGCATGTCATGGTTGAGCTGTTCTGCTCTCTTCAAGAGAAGATACTCATAATTGTTTACAAGAAGTGTTTTCCTTTGCTCTGTCTCTTCTTGCTGCCTCTCGTTTCTTGCAAACCATTATTTGGCTGTAGGAGCTCTCACCTCTTACATGGCCCTATTCTCCCACGTAAGTTAACACTCTCCTGCCTTTCCCTAAACATGTTCTTTTCTTCCATACACATATTTTGTCCAGGAGGGTTTTCAGGAATTTGTACAGGTGGGTGGGGATTCTTCATTATGTCGTGACTGATTTAAATCTGGAAGCACCTTTTGGCCAGTGGTCTGTGGCAGATTGCTTTGGCATTACGTGTACACATATTTGTGTGTGAGAACTCCAGGCGAAACTGCGATGTTCCCACTCATTTTAACAGCCTGCTGGAGTCTACCTGCCTGGACAGGCAAAGGGTTGGGGGACATCTAGTTACTATCATTTTTGTTTGTCTAGCTGTCTCTTAGGGCTTAGAAATAGCCTGCTAGTAGGAACTTCATGCTTGACCTTAGTATCTTGGTAGGGGACAGGTACTGAGCCTTTCCAGGGCTACAGCTGGGGTGGGACACTACAAGCACCACTGGTGGCAGGACTGCCACTACAGGCGGGAAGCCTGCAGAGCCTGCAGCATCACCTGTCCACACTGCTGCCACCCCAAGCATTGGGGCAGAGAGAGCAGGGCAACCTGGCTGGGTCTGTAAAGAACAGGAGGGGCATAAATGGCACCCTGGGCTCCTCCTCCAGTCTTCACTTGTGCCCAGGGAGCACTGCTTTGACTGGGAGCATGCTGAGCCACTTTAAAAGATGAGCACAGTGCACTGAGGATATGAGGGTGCAAGAAGTGATGGTGCATCCTCTCCTCTTTGGGCTTGGTGGCTGGCCAGAGCTACCACGTCCTCTTACCACTGTCAGGTTGAGTTCACATCTACATCTGGTCCCTGGTGGAGATGTGGAAGCAGCTGGCACAGGCAGCCTGAGCGGAGGCAGCTCACCCCAGGGTACTGTCAGTTCTCTAGGTATCCTGGGGCCTGTGGTCGTGCTGGGCTGGGACAGAGACAGGGACAGGGAGTGGAGCACAGGAGCGTGATAATGTGGGGACAGGAGAGATGCAGGCTTGGGTGTGCTTTGGTGACAAAATATTTCTCTTGTCCCTGACTATTCCCTTTTTTCTTTTTATATAGCTCTGTTTGATTATTCCCCCTCGAAGACTCCTTGATGCAACTATTTCTGTTCCTCATTCTGTTGTTTCTGTTTCAGAAGTACTCATTTCCTCACTTTCCGTTTCAGCAAAAAAGCTTTCCCTGCATTCGTTCTCCCACTGCACTTGATTGCTGAGCCTTGGACCTTTATAAATACAAGCATGTAGTCATTTGCTCTTTGGCGTGAACTTTTCCAGCTTGCATTGCAGACAGAAGAAAAAGGGAGCACCTGAGGCCCCTGCCCTGTGGATTCTCTGGGTTCCTTGCTGCAGGGTAGGTAGGATGAGAGGACAGAGATACCATATTTTTTAAAGGTATAATTATGCTTTGCCTTTCCCTTAAGGAATGCCACATTTTTCCTTAATGAATTGCCATTGCTTCGCAGACAGTGGTGATGCCTCACAAACTTGTATTACGTAAGGCAGGATCACTCTGTTTTTGTGGCTGGACAGCCAAGACAGAGAGATTGAGTAATCCTGTTAGAACATATGGCAGAACCAGTAGCAGAATCTGGAATAGAATGCCCTGCTCTTCAATGACTATTGCAACGTCCTCTAACTCATGCTGTTGACAAGCTGATTACTACTGGGTAACTGAGTTATTTTGTGGCTGGGTTACTTCAGCTTTTTGTCTCCCTCATTCAGGGTTTCCTAAGATGGTCAAGACACGAGAGAAGCTGGCAGAATATCTCACAGTGATAATATTCACCACATCAGCCCAGCATGCAGCTGTGAATTTTGGTCAGGTAGGAATTTCTGGGAAAACGGTTCTTTCTGGGCTGGGATATGCATCTACTAGGGCAAGGTCTGAGAAATACTTTTTAGTAGATGAACAGATGTTACGTTGTTATTTCTGGCCAAAATAGCGGCAGGACCATCTGCAAATCCCTGTGAAGCCTGTGGAAACAATTATTTTGGAAGCTTTTGGAATTATTTTGAGAAAGGCATTTTAAGTCCTAAATAGGTACCGAAGCTCAAGTTTGGGGTTATAGATTGTATATTATATTTTTAATCTTTTTATTATGGGGAACAATGTTTTTAAAAAGCATTTAAACAGGTTGCTAAGACCCGTTTCAGAAGTGCTGAAGGGTTCAGGTGCAGTTTTGCTACCACAGCCCCATGCGTTCCAGACATCACCTGACCTGCCTGGATGTGTGCTGGTAGCCTGTGGCTCATTCTGCAACAAAATGCAATGAGTTACGCTAAGTGGCTTTGCTTTGCATTCACTGCGAGTGCATGCATGGGTGACTACCGTGAGTTGCTGTTGTAAGCTGCACTGTGCCGAAGCAGCATATATCCCATCTTCAGATGTGGCTTAGGGAACATGTGCACTTCAGCTCAGTGCTGTGACTGCGGTGCATGTAGCTACAAACACCATCAGCTGGGTATTTCTAACAGTTCAGTCCCAGCACTACAGTGATCTAGCTGGCCTGTGGGAGCATTTACCAAGGGTCCTGAGTTAACTAGTTGAAAACTGCCCTGCAGGTGTCTGTGGGACTTGCATTTCTACTTTCTGAGGCAGCACAGACAAGCTGCTACAAGGTGAAGTGTTATTGAAGTCAGTGGGACATGGGTCCAGATCTTCAGTGATACCCTGAGGATCTGGGCTCTCTTTGGTCAGGTTTTTAAAAAGCACCTACGTGCTTAATATTCCCAGTGCATGGATAGGGCATTACTGCTCATTTTTCAAGTTTGTGATCCAACTGGCAATTCCTCTGTGATGTTTAATGTGTCACATGCTGATAGTCTGTGTTATTCCTTTACTGACAGGGTAGGCCTCTACTGTCATACATCTACCCTGAAACTATAGTAGCAGCCTGCTTTTCAGATGCTGTTTCTCCCAACATCAAAGCATTTTGGAAAGCAGCCAGAAGCAAATATCTTTATCAATCTCTTTTGCACAGAACTTTCTTTTTGGTACATGTTCTGGCTTCAGGCACCGATGATCTCACAGATAAGCAGGGAGATCCTTTTTCCCAAACACATCCCACATCACCCTCCATGCTGACCCTCCTGTCCTCCCCTGCAGCTCAGGAGCTCTGGAGCAAGTCTAGAGTCAGGTGTTGAATGAACCCATGCTATTCCTGTGCCACAACCATGACCAGCGATCTCTGCAAGTGTTCGCTTCTAACCCATCATTACATTTGATTCTCTCTCCAGAGAATAAGAGGGGGAGTTTGGCATGCAGAGGGTATTCAGCCTGTCAGCAAAAGGGTCTTCAGCCATGGGAAAAAATGACAGGGAGAGAGGTCTGGAGAGATGGCTATGCAGTGTGGAGAACAGATTGAGAACAGTGTAAGCGTTGCCCACAGCTGAAATGGGCAATGGTGGGGAGCATGTATGAAAAGTAATGAAAAACTACTTGGAAAAGAAAGGGTAATGGTGACTGCAGCATCTCAGATGGCGGCAAACCTCAGGGTCATATCTGAGGCAAAATGAAGCATTACCATCCCGCAACATTGAAGCAGCCAAGGAGTGGTTCCGAGTTCCCAGTCTCGTGCTCACTGTGGCCACATCCACATGCCATATTCACCATCAGCCGCCTCTCCTACCACATTTCCCCAGCAGCCTGGCAAGGAAATGCCAGCATGTGGCCATGGCTTGCTCTGAGTGGGTGTCTGTCAGGGAACCAGAGACTTAGGGTACTTTGACAATGCCCCAACAATAAGTGCACATGTAAGCTCAGAGATCTGGCACTGGGAATCACAACCCCAATAACAAGGATTAACAGCAAATCTGAGGATTTAAGAATGGTGCATTGTGGCTGGAGAACAAGAAGCATCTCCTCAAAACGCAATAAAAACTGCAGGCTTGTTTTTACCACAGCACTGGAGGGCATGTTCTTAGAGCAGATTTTGCAGAAGAGAGCAATTGGTGAAAAGGAGATTTTACCAATTGTACTGATTTTATCAGAGATCACCTCAGACTATCTGAAAAAATCTTGGTTTATTGAAATAGCTAAGTCATTAGCCTGGCTAGTGAAGCTGGGCTGTGTTGCACATGCCTGTGGTCAGCAGAATAACTCCTCCCATTAAGGTGACCCAATTCTCTCCCTTGTGAGATCCTTCTGGGAAAGACAGTAGGGACTTTCTTACCTCCTTCAGTCCTTCTCTAGAGCATGTCTCTGTTCTTTAGTTAGTATCTTCTCTTTCTAAGGGGCTCATACTACAGAAAAAGACTCCCCAGTGCCAAGACTCATCATTTTCTTTGCAGTGTTCCTAAATACTAGCCGTTGTAGCTTTTCACTGTGCTCTCTTGCCTTGTGCAGTATGACTGGTGTTCCTGGATTCCCAATGCCCCACCAACAATGCGCTGCCCTCCTCCGACAGAAAAGGGAACAGTCACCATCGAGCAGATTGTGGAGAGTCTGCCAGACAGGGGACGTTCTTGTTGGCATCTTGGAGCTGTCTGGGCCTTGAGCCAATTCCAGGACAATGAAGTAAGTCGACCTCCCTTCTCCAGGTGGTGAGGGATGTAGGTGAGACCATGAAGGCCATGACAAAACCACATGGACTCAACGAGATTGTAGTGCTGCTCCTGGCTGTGTTTGAATTGAGCATTTGGAGATGTATCAGTGGTGTGGGTTTGCCCTTGTTTTGCCAGATACGAACCAGTTCTGAGCAAGAAGTCATTTTTATTCTGAGGCTGTGTTTCAGCCAAGATGAAATTTCTGAACTCAGACATGGAGTTACCAAGTAAGAATGCTGGTATGGGAGGAAGAGTTCTGCAGGGGCACAAGGGTTTTCTCCAGTCCTTGCTCCAGTGGTGCTGGTAGAGAAGCTGCAGCACTCTTTGTCCCTTCATGTCTTGTTCCTTTGGAAAATCTGCCCTGGTGCCATGTGCAATAGAGCTGTGGCTTGTACCTGGCAGGTGTGGAGTGCAAACAATCCTACAGGAAGCCTTGCCAGGCATGGTCTATAGCCATTTCCCTCATGTAAAATGTGGTTGTAGATACTTGGTTGTCTCATCCAAGTGCTGTGTCTGGAGGACATGTTTTGAAGTCCTTAAATGGAAGATGCAGAACAGAGGGTACTTCAAATGAAGTTCCTCTCTAAGGATAAAGCAGATCTCAGCTGAGAATTTAGTAGTATGGGTAGTCGTATGGGAAATAGTTACCAAGAGCAGGTAATATGCCAACAGGCATATTGGCATTGTAGTATTCAGTGCACCCTTAGAGTCCAAGCTGACTAAAGCAACTGTAAGGTTGAACTTCAAAGGACAGTTTTAAATCAACAGAAACTTCCACTGACACTAGAAGAAGCAGCCTTCCTCTTTTCTAATCCTTGGCTGTTCATTCCCCTCCCATTCTGCTCCTTCCTTTAGCAGCACAAATATTTGAGTGGCTCTGCAAAGATCTGGCTTGGGAAACTGGTCTGGCTGACCACTAGCCTGAAAAAAAAGTGCTTATTTTTCAGTGGATCAGCTCCTTGCAGGTGGAGATGGTTCCACATAGGTGCCTGTACCAGCACTACAAGAAGAGACATGCAGGGATGAGAAGCAGCAACCAGGGGTGGAGGGAGGACAGGGCAGCATATTTCATTGGCAGTGCTACTGTAGGCTAGCTTAATATTGATTGTACATATAGCATTCCTCAAATTCAGGGTATTGTTCTGCTGGATGAGATAACATTGAGACAGAACAGTCTGGTTTTTTTTTTGTTTTTATCTCAAAGCATGATTTCTTGGTGTTTTTCAATTAGCTGTTTCTGGGCATGTACCCGGATGAACACTTTGTGGAGAAGCCAGTGAAAGAGGCTATGGCAAAATTCCGCAAGAATCTGGATGAGATCGTCAGCACCATCACCGAGCGCAACAAGAACAAAAAGCTCCCTTACTACTACCTTTCCCCAGATCGCGTTCCCAACAGTGTTGCTGTTTGAGCAGATACCCAGGAGAGCTCAGAGGAGCGTAAAGCTAATGTATGCTTTCCTGTTACGTATGCATCTTTCTCACATTGACCTTTCAGAAATGGGTAATACAACAAACATACCCTCTGCATCAGAGCTGACCCATAGTCTATTTTGGCTTTCAAAACAAATTTAATTATGACTGATCTTACAGACAGTCTAGTTGGCAACCGCTTAGGTCAAATTTGTTAAAAGCTTATTTTTCCAAGATTTTTGTATTAATCTTAGAATCAATGTCTGTGTTTCTGTTAGCTTTCCCTTTTCCTGTCAAAACAATGAAATCACAGAAATTATGTTGCTTTCAAGTTGAGAACTGCCACATTGCATGTGAGAATTGGACAGTAACAGTAAAAAGGAACTGAATGAAGATGGATGTCTTCATGTTCCTCATTTCGCTCATCTTATTCAATGAAAATAGTATCAGGAGCAATAAGCAAGTCACATTTTTAAAATCCTTCCTATAGAAGGAACACACTAGTGTTGTCTATTGAAGTCATAAAGTTTATGTATTGTTTTGAATCTGATTACAAAGCAAATGTTAAATATTTTCACTACAACATTGAATGCCCCTGTCAGGATGAAGATAGAAGCAGGTCATTTTCATAACATAGCCGAGGGCTTTTTATCACTTTCTTAACGAGTTCATGTGAGATGAGAAAACCTGATTCATAGGAGATGAAAATTTTTTACTTGTATGGACTTAAGTATTTTCTACATAAAATTAGCAAGGTTTGCTTCAGCCTCTACCAGCAGAGCTTACTGTCATTAACACCTATGGACAAATGTTTTGCTTAGCACAATAGCAACAAGTACAGACTTAGCAATGCTTATGCTCAATTTCTGTTTTGTTCCTGAGGCGGCTGGGTTTTGTGGGTAGTTTGTTTTGTTTTGTGGGGGAAGAAAAGGTTACTTTGTATAATAAAATTGTGGAGAAGGGTAAGTGACAGCTTGTAAGGGTAATCTTTGGATTTGGCCAATTAAGCATAATCTGTTCCACCTTAGAAACAACTGAGTTTTGTCTGTTTTGTTCAGAGATGATTAGGCTCAAGTATCTGGGCTTTAGTTAAAGTTGAGAGAGTCACTGAGATAATGAAAGCAAAAATGAGGTTTGGGAAGTTTAAGAGTAGTAGTTTTGTTAATAACGCTTTTCATTTATTTTTCCCAGAATTTATTCCTTGTTCTAGTGTCGTAAGCCTGCATTGTGTTTTTTCAATAGATAAGAAAGCTTCTTATGCCAATAAAGCAAAACTGAACAAGAAAATCTGCTTTTATTTCTTAATTTCTAACGCTGTATTTTTTGAAAATCTTGTAGAAATAAGCACAATGTGCTGTGTAGAGAAATATCAAGCTTCTGCACTGTGAGAAATAGTTATTTGTCACTCACGTGAGTTTCAGAAAAAGGTGCTACTAAAGTAAATGTCCTTTATGTTTCATATGAAATATGAAAGCACAACAGATTTTAGACCCTTTGCAGTAGCCTGATTCCCTTTTTCTCCCACCAGCTAAAGAGTTTCAGCAAAAATGTGGAAAGTGAGACCACTTCCTTTGCTTGAGGAAGTACACTTAAGACTTGTGCATCTTCTTCTTACCGCAACCCGTGAGAAGTGATGACTGCAGGCACCAAGGCATGCAATTATATAGTGACACTGGAATAGTACCAGGGGATCAGAGACCATAACATGTGAGCGACCAAAAAAAAAAATTTTTTTGAACTGAATTTCACAACAAACTGATGGAATATATCCAACTTACTAGCCCTAGCTCATGTTCTTCCCATGTGTACAGTGAATGTCCTCTTGCCTCAGCTGTCATATGATAATACTCTGTACAGTCAAGCACCTGTGTAGAAAAAAATATGGGAGGAGAGGCTGATGGCTGTTCTCTTGCATCTGTTCCCTTGCATCCCAACCTGTGGACTTGGAATGCAAGCTGGTGGGAAGCTTGGGGAGCTGATTGTAAAGCTTTCAAGGGTGATACTAGCAGCCTGATTCAACTGCAGCAGAGGCTATAGAAGGAGAGGAGGAGGTTAAAAGTAACACTATCACTAGTAAGGAAGCAAATACAAGCAAATAGTAAAGTGCTTACTCTTTGAGGGGTTATAGGTACACATACTCCTGTCCCACTCCCTGTTCCCTTTTCAACCGGTCAGCATTCACCAGTAAGTCACCTTTCTGTGCATGGCCTGTGTGTTGCTCCACTACGTCCTTAGCCACGACTTGATCAGATGTGTCCCTTAAGTCATGGTCCAAAGGTCCTGCAGCATCCACTCCCAGGATCACTCCTGGGTGAATGTGAAAGGATCAGCTGTCTCTGAAGTGGGTCATGCACTCAACTTTATGATAGACACAGGACGATGCACATTGAATGGTAATATCTAACAGGATTTGAAAGTCAATGGCATGTGTCTTGGCTGGATGGCTGTTGCTGCTGCTGCCCAGTCCAGGGAAGTTTAACCTGCCTTCTCAGCTTGAGCTTCCTTGCTGTCTTCTAATTGCAGTGACTCTCAGTCAGCTAGAAAACATCCCCTGTGGAATGTTCTGGCAGAGACTTGGGAGGCTCTGTTGTCTCTGCCCTTCCTCTTGGCATTTGGTCACAGAAGAGGACACTCCAGCTGTAAAACTCCATTAGTGCTAGTGAGAAAGGGGCTGAGAAGCATTGTTCTAAAGGATTGTCACGAGGAGAGAGACTAATCTTTTCTCCCCAAGCAGATTCCAAAAAACCTCTCCTTAAGGAGAAAGGGCATCAACAAGGGCAAGCATTTCCCTGCTGAAGTGTCTGATTGTTTGGGTTCATTGGTGAAGGTGAGGATTTAGCCACCTGCAGCCATCCCCACTCTCATCACTGACTTCCCATGCCTAGCCCCTTTAGCAGAGTGAGATTCTGGTTCACTTCTCAAGCTCTCTTCCGTGTTGCATGCGAGAGACCCCTCCCAATCACCAGCCCAGTCAGGTTGCCATCTCTCTGTCGCCTTCATCTGCCCAAGGGGAGCATCTGCTCCTTGCTCACACCCATTTGGTTCTAGAGTGCCAACATCATGTTCAAGTTTGGGCACTCAGAATTACTTGCTCTATTGCATACAGAGCAGAACATGGAATAGCCCCCAAAAGAGCTGTTTCTAAACAGCAAGCTGTAATCAGCAATTGACCTTTCCAGCCACAGCAGTAGCGAAGTGATATCTTAGGAAGTAATTGCACTTGCTAAGATGGTAGCTCAGAGTGCTTAGTTTCTTGTATTTGTACTAAAAACAGGAATAAATATTGCACAATCAGACAGGGCTGGTAAGTTTAGTGGTTAACTGAGACATGTTTTTTTATGACCAGAAGATGTGGTAATGATCGCTTAGACTGATCTCAGCATAACAAGGGTCTTTGTATTTCCCAGAAGGATTTCCTTCTTCAAATTCAATAGGAGTGCCTGAACTAGGAAACTGTCTTTGCTGAAAACTCATGATTTACCCAAGTACAGGGTTCACGGTTCACCCTAGTGCTTCACTCACTTTTCACTGGCGAATCCCTCAAAGATGCATGCTGTGTTTCTAGTCTGCGTGCATTCAGTTTTTGCTTCTTGCAACAGACAGCTTCTTGCAGTAGGTTTGTGTAGCTGAAGATCCTTCTCTGACTTGTTCCCTACTACATCCTTCCCCTTTCCTTTGCTAAACTGAGTAGATTTAGTTTTCTGGGGCCTTTTGTTGTAAGACTTTCTTTGAATCTGTTATCAATTTGCACCACATCTTTATTAACACTGTGGACAGTTGACAGCCACCATGATTTAATTGCTACTTTAGTTATTATTTCCTAAGTTGGATTCCCCCCCTGCCTGTAACTACATGTCTGCAGTTTGTCCCTGGATTTAAGTCTCTGACGTAAAATCAAAACCACGAGTTGTTTGCTTGCAGCCAGCAGCTCAAGAGATCCAGACCGGATGCAGATCTCAGCAGCCCAGCCTTGCTAGTGCCAGTTACGGGGGCACCGCTGTTTTCCTCTGGTTTATCAGCAACCTCTTCGTTGCACCAGCTTCAACATTCAAATTCAACTGCAGCTGTCTCCCACAGTCTGTGATCTCTGCTAAACCAGTAGATGGTGGGAACCAAATTCGAACACTGCAGCTGGCACAAGCAGTGGACTATGAGCGCAGAGGGCATGGAAAGGCAGGGTAGGTGCATCAAGGAAGCCTTGTGTCCGGGATCTTGGCTCGGGCAGGGACACATGCACTCACATGCTCTGCTACCACTGGTGCCATCAGCATGCAGGGGAATGGAGGGACTAGCTGTATGCAGATGCATACATACAGAGGCATAAATATATCAGAAGTATACAGGCAGGTGAAGACAGGAAGAGCAGAGCAACGTGGCAAATCATTGCAGACACAGGAGGGACTCCGAGTGAGTGGAAAGCTGCCACCTTTGGGTGCATCCTTGCAGTGTAAACTCAAGCACCTTGCGAAAGGTTTTACATAGTAACTATGCAAAACGTCTTTTCAAGGAACTATTTATTCTTACTAACTTCAATTAACACATAAAAATTACTGTTTGTTATGCAATTATTATGAAATGCAGTGCAAACCAGTCCCTTTTTATTGCTAGCATGTTTGTGGTGGGGCCAAATTGCACATCCAGGCACCAGTTCTCAGAAAGCTAATGTGACATTGTTTTTGCTATCTGGATAAATGAAAACAGGTTCTAAAATTTGTGGAGTTAAGAAATATCCCTAGTGATTTCAGCTTTCCAAAGCTTACCAGGCTGATTGGGTGCATGAAATCCTGTTGGAATCACAACCCCACCAGGAGACTTCCATTTTCTGCCATACTAGAGGTGATCAAAAAGGAAAAACAAGCAATCAGGTAATAATATTCACTTGCACTTCTTTTTTTTTTTTTTTTCACAGCCTTGTAACTGGATGTTCAGTTCCACTGGTGGGTGATTAGTAATATCCACAAGGGTTGCTCTTTCCCTGAGGAAGTTTCCCAGCCTTTTGTTCACAGCCTTAAAGTCCAACACTGATGTTTTTGCTGGAATAGTTCTGTTGCTAAAGATCAGACTTATGTGGGAGGAGTACGCTAGGAGGAAAGGGGAGACAATTTTACACAAATGCCTTTACGTGCTTTGGCTGGCATTTCTGGGAGGGCAACAAGAACTGTCTCAGTTAGGGTTGTGTTAGAACCAACTAGACAAATCCTGGGTGTCTAATGAAGACCCAAGAGTGTTGTGCACCATGCACTATGTCGAAGGAGGATGAGTGAGCCATCATTAGAGCCATGTATTTATCATGGCAATTGCTTGCAGTAGGAGAGCATGCTCATGGTCCGTCAGGCACTGCTGTGCTGTCTCACAAAGAGTCAGCGTTAGATCAGGAGAGCAGGAAGCAGGAAGCCTGGCTTGTAAACACCTCCGCATAGGTCTTGGCAGAGTGGGCTCAGGGTGGTGGGAGGCATGTGTCATCCTACCTGCACATCTCCAGCACACTCTGCCTACTCATAAATGTTGGACAAAACACTCGGATGAAGGATTCTCAAGCTATCTGCCCAAAATTTGTTTCAAATTCCCAGTGGGAGGAGGAGGAGCAGAAAGAGAGTTGTTCAGGTACCAACAGTATAATAATGTTAATATTTTACTGCCAGAGAAGTTGTTCTGGAACTGCTCCCTTTGCTGCATTTGCCTTCAACAAATTCCCCAAGGTATAGAGACGTGCCCTCTGCTTCCTAGGAAGTTTGTATTTCTTCTCTTTAGCCTATGTGCGGATAATGTAAAGCAGCAGAAAAAGCAGACTTGCTTCACTTGTGAGCTCACTGAGTCGCTGCAGAAGAGGGAAATTGGTCCCCTCTGTTGTGTAAACGCAGCCTAAGCAGCGTCATGGGGACTTCTGCCATTCCTCTTAACAGGAAAGAGATCTTGTGTCCATGCAGATATGCCATAAGTGCCCTCACTAAAAGTTTTTAAATGCTAAAGTATGGTAAATTTCAGCACGTATTTTGTAAGGCATGGTCCTGAAACACAGTCCTGCAGAGTTGCCTTCTTGAGGCAGTCTTTAACCTAATGGACAGCAATATTTTTGCTTGTCTCTATGCTTTCCATGGAAAGTACCTCCTAAAATCTAAGTGCAGGGTATGGAAAGCAGACATAGGAACTTGTCTACAGCAGAACATCTCTGATTTAAAAAAAAAAAAAAAAGCCCTGAACTAGAAGGCAGCATGTAAGGCTGCTGCGGTGAGGTTAGCAGCGCTCCATGTCACGGCATGCTGTGTGTGACACCTACACCAGCATAGCTGCTTGCTGCCACTGGAACAGCACCAAGGCAGCGTGTGGCATATGCTGCTGCCAGAGCATCCCATGGCTTTCCAAACTGATGGGAAATCCTGTGGTGCTCTGTGCTAAGCACAGGTGGACAATAGATGCTGATGCTGAATGCTCCTGAATAATGTTGTGAGCTGGCCATGAGTCCAGCAGAGATGTTCCTTTCAGGTTTCTGGAGGGCCAGGGCCAGTGGTTAGCTAAGCCACACCCCAGCAACAGGATGTGGGTGTCACTTTTTCTCTCCTCTCACCAAAGGAACTCAGAGGCTGCCAGGCTTGCAGCAGTGTCTGCTAGTGCTGACACAGAGGGCTATGAGTCTGTTTGCTTCAGAAGCAACACCTTAGAGGAGGACTCCTGCAGCCATGTTTACAACATAGTTGCAGAGTCTGACCCTGATCTGCTGCAGGCCACTGGCAACTTGGTGGACCCTGCTGATCTCCCCCAAGCACAGCTACTAGAAGGGAATACTATTTATTTCTCCAACAAAGATAAATGGGGAGAGCTGGTTAATGAGTCTGAGGCAAAAAGAGGAACAGAGAGGAGCCCAGCCGCTATCAAGGAGACTGGGTGGTATGGTGATACTGGCATCAGATGGCACTTAAAAAAAAAAAGGGAAACTCAAGATGTTAGGCCTCTGCAAATCCCTAATTCGTAGCAGCAGAAAATCCCAGCATGGCCAGAACAGCCAGTAGAGGGCACTGAGATTTCATAATACTCTGAGCAGCCTGGATCCCTTAGACAATCACTGGTGGGATGGAAAAGCAATGGGACATCCTCTCTCCAGCATCCTCCTGTTCTGCTAAAAAATTAACAAACTAGCCAAGCAGCAGCAGTTGTTAATTTTTCAAAATAACACGGTATCAGTTAACATAGAGGATCCCATTTTTTTTCTTTTTTCTTTTTTTTCTTTTTTTTTTTGCTGTAGCAGATCCTACCAGTCTTTCAATGGACTGCTTAATAATGACACTATTTCCAGAAACACTTTTGCAAACTATTTCTCCTCTGGCAAGGAGAATACATCAGACAGGCAAGAACCCAGCCACTTCTGTAAACTACTTCTGTGACAGTACCACAAGGACTTCGCTTCTGCTAGACTCTAACTTCATTAAAAATAAACAAATAAATAAAATAAAATTAATGTTAATGTATGAGTACATGGCCTTTGGGAATAAAACTGAGTGATTTTGTTTACTGAAACACAACTTTGATAAGAAACAGGGTTTGTTTGTTTTCCAAAAATTGTTGGTGGATTTGGATGAAAACAAAAAAGTAAATTACCTCCTGCTGGAGAGTTACACTTCTGTCCCCCCTTCCTCTCAGCTCTGTTATTAGGTGAATTAAACACATCCTACACTGTATAGCAACACATAGCTGGAAGTGTGTTCCGAGGAGTGCAAGAAGAGCCAGCAGAAAAGCCTGGGTAAGGCCAATGCTCCAGCTGTGCCAAAGCGTGTCTGACAGCAGCTGGGTGTGGGTGAGCCTGTCGTGGTTTAGCCCTGGCAGGCAGCTCGGCACCACACAGCCGCTCGCTCGCCCCAGCAGGGATGGGGGAGAGAATCAGAAAGGCAAAAGTGTGAAAATTCACGGGTTAAGATAAAGACAGTTCACCAGGTAAAGCAAAAGCTGCGCATGCAAGCAAAGCAAACCAAGGAATTCATTCACTGCTTCCCATGGGCAGGCAGGTGTTCAGCCGCTGCCAGGAAAGCAGGGCTCGTCACGCGTTAACGGTGACTTGGGGAGACAAACGCCATCACTCTGAACGTCTCCTCCTTCCTCCTTCTTTACCCCAGCTTTTATGGCTGAGCATGGTTTCATATGGTATGGGACATCCCTTCTGTCCGTTTTGGTCACGTCCTGGCTGTGTCCCCTCCCAACTTCTGGCAGGGCAGCACGAGAAGCAGAAAAGTCCTTGACTCTGTATAAGCACTGCTCTGCAACGACTAAAAACATTGTTGTTTCATCAACACTATTTTCATCAAAAATCCAAAACGCAGCATCATATGAGCCTCTATGAAGAAAATTAACTCTATCCCAACCAAAACCATGACACCTGTCAATGTGCAGGGAGCACAATTCTGGCTCCTTGAAACATGTGCTCTGTTGTCTGGCCTAAAAGATCAATTACTGTCTGACCTACTTGTCTTAGGAGCAGCACGTGGGACAGAAAGAAGAATTTCTGGATGTTGGGTGTTACAATATCTGTGTAGGCACAGCTTCAATGGGCACAAGATTATCAATCTGTTTTTGCAATTTCTCTGGCAAGGAGTATACGATGTTTACCACCAGTTCTAAATGAACATCATACAGATCTGCCCTAATTTCTGTAGCAGTGCAGAACATGGTGCATATATCGTAGCGCTGCAGGCTCAGATATGTCAGATATAGCCTGTGTGACCCTTCCCCACTAATATATTCACATTGCATGTGGCTGGATAGGTTGTACAACACAGTGCTATCAGTGGGGCAAATAATGTGTTCTGCCAGAGACCTGGGAAGAAAGAGGATCTGCAGAGCATCTGAGAAAGCAGCAAGTTCACAGCACCTCATTCCCTACAGCAGAAACCTTTTTTTGGTGAGCAACAATCTGAATTATTTGTTTTCTCTATCAAGAGGCTTTGAATCCCAAAAACTTACTTAAGCTGGTACAGACATAAGCAATTTATCAGATTATTACTTATACATGGATAGTGTAAGTGTTGAATTAAATGAAGACTAAATATCTGTGACACCAGTAGGTGACAAAATATCAATAAAAACTTACATGAAAAAACAATGGCTGAAGCAAGCAGTTTATAATCCTTTTTCAATTTGTATACCATGGTACACAAATCCATCCAGAAAACTATATTTATTTCTGTATATATTTCCTTTACCTCATATAAGTTTGTTCTTTACGTTCAATTGCTCTTTATCATTAATCAGCCAAGATTTATTTTCTTTCATAGCAGAAAGGAAAATGCCTCAGAAATGCCTCCTTGACCCTTGTAAAGCTTTTGCCTTACAGTAGTACGGTGTGCATGGATCAATGTTAGCACAAGCCACAATGTCATAAGGATGAATCCAGATAAGGTATTGAGACTGGGGCTTGGGGAAACTTCAGTCAGACTTAGAAAAACACCTTATTATGTAAAACGAGGGTGGTGATGCTCCTTTTTTATTTTTATTTTTCTCCTTTATAAAGGCTGCAGCACTTTTAGGCAGGCCTTCACCCTCACTTGATTTATAGGTGCCCTCGAGTACACCTGGATCAAATATCAATAATAGTCCTTCCTTAATAGCTTTTAGTCTGATGATTCAATGTACTTTACATTGAAAGATACAATGAAAGAGGTTATGGTACACTAAAAGGTAGATCGAAAGAAGTCATGGAAGTTCAGCTTGCTTTTCAATAAAAGCTATTTAGAAAGTCTGATGTTGGATCCTTTCAGCCAATTCCTAGATTAACAGAGTTCATTAGGAAACCTTTAACCAACCCATATGCACTGACAAATCAAATATCCTTCTTGCCAAATTATTGTGAAATAGCAGATAGGCTGTGCAATGTATCTGATAAACTTCTTGTTTATATGCCCCTCTGCCATATCATCTGAGCTATTGAATACTAACAGACTATGTCATACAGTACCATATATGGATCACTGTGTATCTTTTGCTGTAGCACGACAAGGACACTTCAGTTAATGAGTTTATCTGAAAGTCACATTGGAAAAAAGCACCAGTACAAAATCAGATTTTGTTGTTACTGACAATTTTTTCTTGAAATGTCATGTTTTTCATATCTCTCAAGTATGGAAAAAAAGTAATAGTTGATGTCCTCCTCTATTCCAAATGAGCTTAAGCCAAAGGATAGGGAATATCTGTCATGTTTGAGAGTGAATGCATCAGGCACCATCATTTCCAGAGGAAGTGATAGGTACAGTAGATGATGAAGGCTAGGAGGAGCTGAGCCACATTTCACAATTAAAGGAGGCAGGGATGAGAGCTGCAGCAGGAGAGTCTTTTTCTGGGACTTGTTCACCCAGTGGTGCCTTGCATGAAATGTAGTGGGGGAGGACAGGAAGAGCTTGTTGCATGCTTTAGCTGTGGGTTGGGGCAAGAGAATCAACACCCACATGAGGACAGCTGCCATAGAAGAGAACAGGCCAAGCATTGTCAAACATTAAATGAAACAGAAATATAATGATTAGCTTAGAAAAATCTCACTTCAGCATGAAGCACATGGATATTTGCTTTAATCGAGTGAACTCTGGCTTTGGTTCATTCATAAGTTCATCTTTATCTTACTTTCCAAGCCACTGCTGCTTGTGTCCTGCCAGGAAAGCACTGTTTGTCCATCTCCCACCCCAATGAGTTCATGCAAGTTCTTGTTCCTTATGGGATGCAGGTTACGAAAGGTCAGGCCGTGTCAGCTCACCATTCCTTGCCAGAGCATTTCACAACAGGCTCACGCCATGATGAGCAGAAAAGATGCCAGAAGCTCCTGAATTCTCCATTTCCCTCTGTCACCATGCAGCTGGCATAACCCCTCACATAGGAAATGACTTTGAAGTCTTCAGCCAAGGCAGTCACTGGTGCTCCCCATCTCACCTGTCTCTGTCCTTGTACCCTGTGGTTCAATTGCTTACTCACCACTTGACACTCACTTCTACAGTGAAAGACCCCTTGCAGGCAGTGCCCTCCACCCCATTGTGGGATCTCTGCACTTCTCTTTGATGGAAAGTATATTAAACACACTTCCCTCATTTCCTTCCATTTCCTGACACAGTCCTTCTTTCTCAAGTTACTCTATGTTTCCTTAGTCTCTATTGAGGATTGGGAAATGTGATTTACAATTTTACTTTACTTGCTATATTTTGGCATGGTTAGGATAAATCCCAACTGGCAGATACGCGTATCGGTAAGCACAAAGTTAAAATGCTGCTGGTTTCTGCAATATTTTCCATTCAAAAATAGAAGACTCCCAGACAGTAGGAAAATATGTAAATCCATCTGGGGGAACTTGTCTAAAAGACTAGGTTGATGAGAAGAATAGCTGGTAGTGTGTTCTCCTACAGACATCTGTGTTGTATCGCACTATGGGCTTCTTGTGTGATACTGTAGAAATTGCAATATCCTGACTTTCTAAACAATCAATGGGAAGATGGTGTCAGTACAGTGAAGAAGGACTGTCCTCCTGCTAAAACAGTCCAGTGCTGGCTGTGCCACTGTGGCGGCACCACTTTTTAGGGCTGTTCCATTTCTTTGATTTCCTCCTTTGGCTTCCCAAACCATTCTGTGCTTTTGTCTCTGGCAGGACTGAAAAGCGTAGTGAAGGCATACATTACATCAGTTGATATTAGTGTCAGATAACTTTTTTCTTCATGTTTTAAATGCATGATATCTCATCTGTATTCTTTCTTACTGTAGTTACTTGATATCTACAAGTGTAGCCAAAGGTTCTGTTACTTCATAATTGCTGAGCTTTTCTTGGATTTTAAATTGTCAGTTGGTGAATTTGTCCATCATCATTTTTCTTTATGATATGCACTGTTTTCAAAGCATGTAAACTATTGGTGACATATTTCTCTTATCCTTTGTGATAGTGATAAGCAACTAAGTGATGCCTGTGGTGAGGGCCTTGCCTAGGTTTCAGCAGATCTGTGTTCAGGCCCTGTTTCTACTGCAGATTCCCTCTTTGGCATTTGGAGAGGCATGGTGGGCACTCTCCCCATGACGCAGGAGCCCTGCTAAGCTCAGCCATCTTCCCTGCAATTTGGCAGCCTTCACTTGTGTGCCTCTCTTTAACCACGTATAACACTGGGACTTACTGTCCTGTTTCCTAACTTTTTTCTATCTGGCTTGGGGAAGGACCTGCTCTTGTTTAATGATGACCGTAATCTAGAGCTAAGACTCTCGGCGTTATTCAAAGATGACAAATCAACAGAGTGATTTATTGTTGGAGTCAGAGCACAGGTCATACAAAGGCTGATACGACCTTAGCTTCCTTGCCCTTTTGGAGACTAAATGAAGACATAGCAATTTGTTACGCATTGCAAATGACTGATGAACAGAAGCCATTTCATTGGCTTGGTCCTGGGACAGCTGAGTTGTGTTTTGGGTCCAGTAAGTTCAGGCACAAATATTTAACCAAATCTTTTGAGCTGGTTGGTCAAAGGGCAATTCTGCAATCATCTGAAAAATAATGGTGTGGTTTGCATCTTATCTTGAGTACTACCTGTGTAGCATGTTGCAAGTAGGCATGTTGAATGCTGAAATTATCGTTGAACCATAATAAATCCTGGACACAGCAGAGCCTTTGCCTAATTCCTGTCAGAAGTAGGGCAGAAGTTGACACTGTGATTTTCTACAAGGTGTTAAGGAGAGTCCTACCTGAAAATAACATTTTAGCAGCTGAGGTATTATTCACAGCAGAACAGGCAAGATGATTTCCATAGGCTAATCTGCTAAAAGAAAATGTTCAGTGAAATGCCACATTTTAATGTAAGGACATAGGAGCCTGAGGATGGATGCACTGGATCATGACTATAGTCAAGCCAGCCCAGAATCCTGTATCACAGTGGCTAAAAATGAGGTCCCAAGGAACAGGATAAGAGCATGGCAACCACAGAGGAGTTGCTTTCAGATTGCTCTCCAGCCTCCAGTGATTCCTGAGCCATAGTTGGTATCTTTGTGTTTGAGTACTCTCAATGGATTTTTCTGCCATGGCTTTGCCTGATTACTTTTGAACACATACATACAAACTTTTAACATCTACATCCTGCCAAATGATGTTCCACAGCTCAAGGACGTGTTGTGTGAAGAACCGCCTTCTTTCGCCTGTTTAAATGTTGCCAGTTGCTATTTTAGTGCTCTGTACAGGAAGAGAATATGAGAAGTCATTCCTTTCTCACCTTCTCCAAAACCTTCACAGTTTCACAGATGTCTATATCCACTTTGTATCTTTTCCAGCCCAGAAAGATCTAGAACTGTTCCAGATTTTTTAGTCAGCCTAATGCCTTATTCTAAGGTTTGTCAAGGTTTACTCCATCTTATTGGAACCACAGCTTTGCACACAATTCCAGCTATATGTCCACTGTGGGTTTGTATGGTGGTCTAAAGAGGCGCCCTTTTTGTTCTTTGTTCCTTTTTTAATAATGCCTAATTTGGTTTTTTTTTGTTGTTGTTGTTTGTTTGTTTGTTTGTTTTCTTCCTACTTGGCATAAAGGCCCCTTAACATCCATCCTGCAATGGAAGAAAAACAATGAGTAAAATGTTGGCACGGTCTCTTCTTCCATGAGCTCAATCTGCCAAAAAGCAAAGGATACGGGACATTTTTCTAGGGGTGATGGCAAACTTCCTGGACTTCACCACTGGTACAGCCTCCTGCTTTTGTGTGTCACTCTGCCTAGGGGCTGCCCTCCACAGCAGCAGGAGCAGGAGGATGTTGCAGCACACTCCTGATGCAAGTCTTGTTTCTCCCACTCAACTCCTAGCCTCTGCCTAGCAAAGAGAAAGGGTAGAAAGGCTTTATCCTTGTAAAGGCTAAGGAAAGATGGGAAATTTGGCCTATATGAAGAGCTACTAATGCTGATGATAATTTTGCAGAGTTTGACCTGCAGTCTTCATGAGATCAGGAAGATCTTTCCCCATCAACTCCTGTCATAGCCATCCAGCCTTCCCTGCCTCTTTCTTTCCTCACTAAAGCACATCAAACACCTAGTTGTATCTCAGGTCTGAGAGAAGATTCAAATGCTTCATGTCTTAAGGTGTATAGACAAGTATAATCCAGCCTTCATAAAGTGCTCGACTGTAGCAGATAGCCCCGCAGACCTTTGCAGGAGGTTAGAGCTTGCACAGTTGTTGATGCTAGAAATGTGGTTGCAAATCCTAGCACCCCAACTTACTATACAACAACCCACTGCCTGGGGCTCAAGAGTAAAGCTGTCCTTTTCTGAAATTGGATCTAGTTTCAATTTGTTTGTGGTACGTATGGAATTATGTAAGGGTTAGTCTGTGTAAAACTGTTCTTTGATCCCTCGAAATCCACTACATTCCCCATTACATGATTAGCCAGAAGGTACATATTCTGAAGTTGTAAATGTTTATATACAGATAGTTTCCTTTGCTGGCTAAGATTTCTGAACCTTGATCCTGAATATTGAAAGGAAAAAGTACTGATAAATGTCTCTTCTAACTGTATCTTGGACCCAAGGAAAAGCCATTGGCTAATATCCTGCACCCAGCTTGGCACTGTGGAAATGCTGGATCCTGAATTTCCCCATAGATCTTCAGTTCCTGCCCTGCAAATGCTGGGAGCCATATGTGTTCTCCAGAATGGTTTATATCTCTTACCTTCTTCTTTCAGACCCTCACTGGGAATGGGCTTTAGCTGAAAGCAAAGACTTTGCACCAGAGCATAGCTAAAGCAGAAGTATCACTATTTCTCTTTGTGGTGGGTTGACCCACATCGGCAACTAAGAACCCACCTGCTGCTCACTCACTCCCCACCCTAGCAGAATGAGAGAATTGGAAGAGCAAAAATTGAAAAAAATTCCTGGGTCAAGATGAAGATAGCTTAATGTTAAGGAAAACAAAACAAAACAAACAAAGAAAACCACAACAAAACACAAGGAATGCACAGGCAATCCCTCACCACCTCCCACAAGAAGAACAATGCCCAGACAGTGTCTGAGCAACAGCTACTTTGGAAAGACTACCCCCTAGTTTTTATCACTGAGTGTGATGTTACATGGTGTGAAATATCCCTTCGGTCAGTCGGGATCAGCTATCCTGCTGTGTCCCCTCCCAGCCTCTTGCCCACCCCGAGCCTACTCCCTCAGAGGGCAGAGAGAGACAGAGAAAGCCTTGATGCTGTGCAAGCGCTGCTTGGCAACAGCTAAACCATGTTGTCGACATTGTTTTAGCTACAAATCTACAACACAGCACCATGCAAGCTGTTGTGAAGAAAGTTGACTTCATCCCAGCCAGACCCAGTACACCCTTGTAGGCTATGAATGCACCTGAAAGGGCTGTTCTGGGAATAAGAATGTGTCTTTTTCTCACAGAGCCAATCTGGAGGAAAACAGAAGCAAGTGAGTTAAGCAGTAAGAAGTACAGGTCCCAGATTAAAGGCTAGATATAAATACAGGGTGTGATCCCAGGAGCAAACCCATATACTTAGAGCAGTCCTCTTTGTACCAGGATTTGCAAGGTTGTTGATGAAGAACATCATTAGGAGTGCAAGAGATGCACAAGGAATCAGAAGCACCTGCCTCAAAACATGACCCTAACAGTCAGACGTAAATCTGTAGTCAAGGGAAATACATAAACAGCGACTTCAGTGACTGACTCATTTCATGCTAAAATAGGTGCATAAGACAAGTCAGATGATCCTATGTCACAAACTATCAGTTTTTCCATTGAATTGGGGAACTACTTGATCATATACTGCCTTCTTAATCTCTAAATTTAGGTGGGAAATATTTCTTTCCTTGCTAGAATCCTCGGAGAATCTGCCAGTCCTCAGGTAAATGAGCTAAAGATAAAATCTGCCCATCCTTTACATCATGTTTTGACAGCTCAACAGAAAACAAGGTCTGATGCTCACAGTGTATCTGGTTATTCTTGCACAAATCAAAGTGCAGATGTGAGCATTCAAAGACCGGTTGAGCCAATGTGGACTCAGGTTCTAAAGCAAGAGCAACTCACACTCTAGACATTTAAGCAGTGTCAGAAAATCAGTATAATTTTGCACCTACTAAGTCCCTTTTTATCACCTTGTACACCTACATACTGCACTGGTTTACAGCACAACAGGTATTCTGAAACCTGAACTATGCTATTTAGTAATTATGTATCTAGTTTAGCAAAAAGGTACCTGTTATTCAGACTCCTTCCCATACTTACATAGTTTTATGAAGACGTTGTCCACCCAGCCCTGGCCAGCAGAGAGATAGATCATTCAGCAGCATAGATCTGCTGCTGAATGCGCAGCCCCTTTCACATCCTCTTGTATAGTGGTGTGTCTGCTGTGTTTAAATGTGCTCCAAGACAGGATCAGCATCTCCTTACATGAAGTCACCTAAAAAGGAAATACATAGCCTAATGCCATGCCTTGTAGTTGGGGCTGAGTGGAGGGAGGAGGCACATTAGACCCAAGAGGCTGTGTGAGTCTGAGTACAATGTCTACAGTAGATTGCTAGCATTTTAGAGATACTCTATATGATGTGCAGACAAGACTTAGCAACAGAGTCCTGAGATCAGCTCTATGGTCTCAGGTAGCACATTCACTCTTCTTCTTCACTTCTCTGCCAGAAAACACACCCTGTTCTTACCTTACTTATAGGGTTTGGGATTCCTGTGGGGAGGAGTGGGAAATTTAATATTTCACATAAGCTTTTATATTGTATTAAATAATTACTGTTATTAAGCCAATCATTATGTCATGCCCTGATCAGGATGCATGTACTTTTCATGGATCTTCACACCTTCTATGGATCTTCAACTACTTTCTAGAAACATCATTAAATGAAGGAGACTGCAGGTTGCGGCAGGGCTCTATGGTTTGTGGATAACTTGTAAACTCCTCAGTGACCATGCAAATGCTATAGACAGTGTGGTTTGTCTGATTAAAACAGATTAGGACAAACTGAGTTTATTCCTCAACAACCTGCATGTGTGACCGGTGCACAATTTCATTATTTCATTCTAGAAATGGAGGTGAAATACCTAAGAAGAACTAGGGATGATGCCCGTTTTTCAACCACAGCTCCCTCCACTGTGCACACATACTGGAGTGGCTGGCAGGAGTCACCCTATGTGTAAAGGCAACAGCAAGATTTTAAGCATATACATAGCAGCTAGGCTCTAATATTTCTGCATTTTGAGTTTGTTTGGCAGACCATGATATTTTTAGTCCCACATGAATGATTACCCCAGGGAACACAAGCTGTAGACGTAAAAAGTCTGAGTATACAAAGATTTCATTCCTAGTTTGTTCATTCTTATCTTGAGCAGATTAATAAGTAATTGCCTACTTCAGCACGAATAGTGAGGTGCTATTGGCTAATTTCATCCATGTGCTTTCATATTACAGCATATAAATTAGCATGGATTTGCAGGTCCAAGTTCAGTCTCTTCTGGCACTTAGCATCTCTTTGTCAGCCCACCATGGAGCTGCTGGGACTGACCACCATTCTCTTGCTGGCCTGTATCTCATGCCTTCTTCTCTTTGCAGCATGGAGAAGTATAACACGACCAGGCAAGGAGCCTCCTGGTCCTACTGCACTCCCTCTCATTGGAAGCATCTTCCATTTGAACCCATGGAACTTGCCTGAAAGCTTGAAGGAGGTAAGAGATTTTCTTCTGCTTTCCTGTGTTGTCTCCATTGCCTATGAAATGAAGTGCAGTCCAGACAGCCTTAGCTTAATTCACCAGAAAACGTCAATGCTACATTGACCAAATGCCAGACTTGAACAGAAAAGCTTTCCCAGAAAGGCATGCTTCTGATGTCTTATATTGCCTATTGCAATAATCATCCTAACGATGAGTCTTGTGCTGGCCTCATGGCTGCACTGGAATTTGCAATAGATTTACAATCAAGGCACTGATGCTATTGCTATTGCAATATTCACCATATTTCTTTTGTGTCCAACTCCTCACCACTTTGGCAACAGGGCCTGGCCTTGTTCTAGGGAGGCCCCACTCTATTTTGTTGCCTCTGCTCCCTGGCAGATAGGTATAATCTCCTAGGAGGGTAAGTAGTGAGTGAAGGGGCTGAAACAAAGGAGTTTGGAGGTGAATTGTGCTCTCCATTCCCTCCCCTGGCTAATGTAATGCGTCTGTCAAACAAAACCTGTATGTTGCAATGCCTGGGAGGAGTTTGGTGGAGGGAATTTGGCTGTGGTGACTGTTCCTTCAGGGACTGTGAGGGGATGGTGGTAGATGGATGGGAAGGGGCTGAGGAGCCACTGGGTTTCCAGACACTTTGAGCAGGGCTCTTACCCACAGGGTGAAGACCCTCTGGGGCAACTCCCAGTCTCTCTGGGAGATAAGGCCAGTTGAGAACCTGCAGGTTTTACCTATAGCCCCAGAAAATCCACAGGTTTTAACAGTAGTATGAAACATTGTGGCCCTGTAGTGTTTTACCAAATATGAATATTGGGGAGGTCAGGCAGTAACATAGCTGCACAGGTCACTAGGTCATGCAATAGGAGACTTTTCAGTGTCATCGTCAGCTATCTGCTTCTGTTTCTTTCATTCATCCTTCTTTTATCTACCTTATGTGGCAACATTACACCAGCAGCACAGCTCCTCAAATCATAATGTCTGTGGAGAGCTCAGAGGTGTGTGTGCCTGGCATTGTTAAAAAGAAACCCATGTAGATTAAAGATGCCTGAGGCAACATTTATCCCAACTCTAATCTGACACACACTTAGCATTGACTGAGATGAGGTTCTACTGAACCAAAGCACACTCCCAGCTTCTGCAATGTGAGTGATGCTGTGCCTCCAGCCAGGATGCAGTTAAGCTTTATGGATTGGTGCATAAGAGAACAGACCTTTTGTCTGCCATAGTGGTGTGGGATCTGCAAATGTTTCCAGAGATGAAAATGAAAAGAAAAAAGAAAAAAACATTCATATGAAGGGCTAGAGTTGACCAAGCCACTTCAGAGTGTTCACTTCTTCAGAGAAAAATGTGGTGATGACTCGCATCACCATGGGCATCATCAGATGTGCACATACCCATATGAGCTCCTTTTTGCCTTGCTGCTTGTGAGTGTTGAGAATCACAAGCACTCTGCTGTGTTTCAGAGCACTAGGTTATTTGTTTTCCCAAAAATACTGGGCCTATAACTAGCTTGATCTGAAAAAGTGAATGTGAGAAGAGGTGTTCCAGGTCAGATCAAGTGGACAAAGAATCTCTCTACAGCTGTAGCCAAAACCAGATGCCTGGGAAAGAGTACATGGTAAGTGCAAGGATGCAGTAACTCTTCACTGGTGTACTCACCCCATTTCCAGAGATCTGTGGCCTGGGAGATTTTAGAGACAACTGTAGTATTTTACACTCAAAAGCCCTTCAGGGACTTGCTTCCGTAAGTGTATATAATCGTGTTTTGAGCTCATGTAAACTATTATTATCCACCATGCCCAGTAGAAAGGCATTCCAGATTGTTTTGCCAGCCCTGTGAAGAACCATTTCCTTTTCTGCAATTTGGACCTGACACTTCACAATTTCCAAATTTGCATCCCTTATTTCTCTCACAATTCCCCCTTCCCCTTGCTGTAATCCATAGGTGAAAGATCTCTGCACTGCTGCTAATCAATGCCATTCCTCAATGATGCTGGGATAATGGCACATTGCCCCTCACACCTCTTAGCTATGAAGTTCTTTTTACATGATTAACATCCCGATGTGGTCTTCTTTGTATTCTTTTTCCTACAGCTCAGCGCAAAGTATGGTCCTGTCTTCACAATACATTTAGGCACCCAAAAGATTGTGGTGCTGCATGGCTATGATGTGGTGAAAGAAGCCCTGATTGATCAGGCAGATGACTTCAGCGGAAGAGGCAATCTGCCATTGTTTAAAAAACTCTTCGAAGGCGTAGGTATGTCCCTGGTAATGTTAGCATACAAAGCTGAGGCTGTCAGTACTTCGGGAACAGCTGAGAGGGCAGTGGAGGAGGGAGTGGTGGATTTCATTTAGTACTTTCATGCATAAAAATTAGGTATAAAAGATTAGAAGTCCAACTCACTACTTGGACCCTGGAGTAAATTGAACCCCTGGAGAACAGTTTAAGGTCCCAGGTTGGCTTCAGTGAGTTCCTTTCTGTTTCCACCACTCTTCAAATTCTGGCTAAAATTTTGTTCATGAGACATGACTCTAAGATCTTACTGTTATTCTCCCATTTCTGAAAATATTGGCAGGGTACCTACTGCTCAGGAGCCAGCAAAAGGAAATGCCAGAGCATAATAACAAGCTAATATAGGCTGTCCTAGTAAGGGTCACACTCAAGATTAGGCCTTGGCTCATTTATTAGGACAGTTCCCAGTATGGCATTCAACCAGGTAAATGGTTATTCCATGGTACTGTATGTTCTATGGTATTTTCAGTGATTATACAATGTGTGAAGGTACATAGCTGAACATTTGGGTAGCTACCTCAGTGCAAAGGCCATGTGCTTGTGGCCAAGTTCAATTTAGTACCAGTGGTGCCTTATTTACATCCTAATGTTGTTTCTCTTATTCTGGGAGTAAACTTCAGTTTTACTCAAAGTGCTGTTATTAGATCGATCAGATTTGTCACCTCCACAAATGCAGAAAAGTTAGGTTTCGGGGCACATAGCAATTGTGGTAGAACTCCACAGAGAGGTGTATTTGCATGTTGAGAATTTACTGTGTAACTCCTATTCTTGGGGAAAAAAAATCTGTTTTCTCATGGAGTCTCTGTTATTCCTTCCTTTGTTAGGCATTGTGACCAGCAATGGGGAGACCTGGAGGCAGCTCCGACGATTTACCCTCACCACCCTGCGTGATTTTGGGATGGGGAAGAAGAGTATCGAGGAGCGAATCCAGGAGGAAGCTCATTTTCTGGTGGAAAGGCTCAGGAACACACATGGTAGGACATGGACTTTGTGCCTCCTGAGACACTCTGCGTATCTGCAATGAGACAGTGAGGGGTGTGGGGTTGCTTCACCAACTCTATGACCCAGGAAGCGGGCATACAGCTCCTATTTCTGCTATTTCAACCTATAGAAGCATTTTCTAGTAGTATGTAAACTAAGACGACGTGTTTTAAGTACTTCCCCTGACTGTGGTACCACTCTGGACCACAGGCTTCCTTTCCACAGCCAGCCTTCATGTGTGATATTCTGCAAGGAGCAAAAAGCAGATGGACCTAAATGGATGCTGAAGCAACACTGTTTCCCACTAGCCACTAGAAAATTCAGTCTGGCTTCACAGATAAATATCCCTGCTACCAGTAAGAGAAAACATGCCCACTTGCTCTGTTCCTTTCACTAGCACAGTAATACTGTAGCTCCTATGCCCCACTGTAAACCTTCATCTCTGGGTCACTTTGTTACAGTATCCTTTACTATATATGAAAAGGCTTCACAAGCAAGGTATATACAACAGAAAAGTGTAAAGCATATTTATTCTTAATGCTAACAGTAAATAGCTAGAACTACTAACCTACTAGGCTTAGCATTACTATGCTCACCACTTCTAATGAGACATCTGATGGGTCTTTGCTGGCCAAGGAGTCATCAGTCAGGCAGAGAAGGGTTGGCTCCAGTGCTCCTTGGAACAGACTGATCCTCAATAGTGCTGAGTTGCTATTTTCTGTTGCCTTTTTTTCCTTTAAGATTATATACCTTTTCATCTTGATGCTTCTCCTTTTCCATCCTTGAGAGGCATCTTACCACTGCCCGCAATTTTACATTTCCTGTCTTTCACAGGTCTCATATTGCTTTTTCTCAGACAGAAGTAATTTTCTTAGAAGTTTATGCAGCTATGCTATCAAAACTTGACTTTTGATCGTTGGCATCTGAACCCCTAGGAGAGGCCTAGACAACTGAGGTTATGCCAACAGAGTTTGTAAACAAGGTGTAATAACCTAAAGACATGGTTAATGCAAAGTCCTTAAAAGTTTCATTGAGTTTTGGTGGGATTCTTCAGGCCATTTCTAATAGTCTACAATGCAGAGAGGCATGTGTCAGCGGAAGAGGAACCGAGCCACTCAGACCAGTGTTCTGGTGAGAGCAGGACAAAAGAGGTACTTAAACCACTCAAACAGGAAAATCAGTTCACTTAAAGTAGAGAAGAATAAATTGGATAAGCCCTTCATCATCTTCTTGAAGGACTGCACAACTCTGAGTCTCAAGTGGATGCAAAACTTCCCCATAGTTTCAGAGGAGGCGATGATGACTGAAATACTGAAAGCAAGATACTGGTTTTTTTGTTGCAGAGCGACCTTTCAACCCTGGCAATTTCTTAGTCCACGCTGTTTCCAACATCATCTGCTCCATTGTCTTTGGGGATCGGTTTTCCTATGAGGACAAGAAATTTCTAACTTTAATTGATTTGCTGGATGAAAATAACAGGTTCCAGAACTCTGTACAGACACAGGTATGTACAGTTTCATTTCAGTAATAAATGTATTAATAATTATGATTTCTAATGAATATTTATTTCATTGGGGTGAATTTTCCTAAATATGGAGAACATTTTTGAAGGCCAAAAAGTCAATTAAATGATCAATTCCTGCTGGTGGTTTTTTTTTTTTTCCCCTACCTTATGGACTTCAAATTATATGTCCAAAGAAGGGTATCATTGCAAATGTAGCTCAAGTGAAGTCTATACTTGAATATAGTGAAACCATAATGTAAAAGGCATTAAAATCCAGTCGAATAATAAAGACCTACTGTTCCAAAACGGTTTAATTACTCATTTTCATGATAACAGTTAGGGAAGCAATTTATTGTATCCACATTAACGAGAATGTGCTTTGCCATCATTTTATTTTTACAGCTATACAATTTCATCCCAGCCATCATGGATTATTTACCTGGGCCTCATCAAAAACTCCTAGAAAATACTGACAAAGTTAAGCAATTTATTTCTGAAATCGTAGCAGCACACCAGGAATCCCTGGATCCCACCTGTCCTCGAGATTTTATTGATGCTTTTATCAACAAAATGGAACAGGTAATGTAAGAGTGAGAGGGTTTTGGATGTGAGAGTGACAGGGTTTTGGATGATACCACTGTTTGAATCCCTGCATCTTCTCCCAGTTGTGGCAGGGCACTGGGCTTTTGTAAATACAGAGGGCAATTTGTTTTTATTGGCACCTTCATTCTATGCTCACCTTCATTCTATCCTCTGCATTTTCTTTTTAAAGATTTTTAAACACAGAACAAACAATGCATACAGCACTAGCCAAACCTAGGAAAGCTGGTGACCAACCTGACTGATTTAATTCAATACTCCTCCCATAGTAAAAAGGGTTCATGACATCACTCAGTAGAAGTACCATAACTCCTGGTGTTCTGGAGAGTGTTTTATTTTCAAAACGATATTAGACTTAGCCAATAGACACAAGACTTTCCTTTGTAAACAACCTTCTTAGCTTTTTCATTCAAATAATTCTGCCAAATCTTCTTCCAGGATAAAACGAATGGTCACTCAGAATTCAAAGTCGACACCTTGACCAGAACCACACTTGACTTGTTCCTTGCAGGAACAGGAACCACCAGCATCACACTGAGATATGGACTTCTGATTCTCCAGAAATACCCAGAGATTGAAGGTAATAGAAAAGGGAATAAATACCTGAAAACATTTTATAGGGCATGGGTTCAATTTGGACAATTCCTGTCACTACAACAGGTGCCAATGGTCACCTGAGTAAGGAAACATGTATTTGCAGTGTGAAGATGTCTATCAGTCTTAGTTCTATTCACAGGAGAGAGGCATCAGTACTAAACACATTCATGTATTCTTGGGGCACTAAAAGTAAGTTCTGCTGCAACTCTGGGGAGAGGCTTAGGCAAACAGATGGGAGGCATCCATTCAACACTTACTTATTTCCTAACAGAGAAAATTCACAAGGAGATTGACCGTGTGATTGGCAGAGACCGAAGCCCCTCCATGGCAGACCGGAACTTGATGCCCTACACAGATGCTGTGATCCATGAAATACAGAGATTCATTAATTTCCTTCCACTTAATGTCCCACATGCTGTGACCAGAGACACCAAATTCAGAGACTATTTTATCTCCAAGGTCTGTTCCACCTTTCCTGAGAAAGGTCACAATCTTTTGAAAACAATGATGTGTTCTGTTCATTATATTTTACTTCATTTTCAAACACACTGAAATATGACATAAAATCCGAATATTTTAGTTTGGGAGAGGATCCTGTAAGTTATTGATTCCAGCCCCCTCCATTGTATTTGAAAAAAGCCTTTCCATCCTCTGTGTGAAGAGGGAGATGGAGCTTTCTATTTTTTCAAACAAATGTAATTGTGTGAAAGTTCTAATTTATTTGAAAGCAGCATTAAATAATCTAACCAACCTTACCATTAAAATTCATTACAGAACATCTTTACCATACTTATAGCAGATATTTTTATTTATTAAATGCTCATTTTTAACTGGTTACTTTGCCCACTCACAAAGTATGTTCTGTTAGCTTTTTACAGAGGCAAGGAAGTAAAGGCTCATGAATCAATTATGAGTAACAACGCCTTTCCAGTTGTGCTCTTTTGCTTAGGCAAAGAGTGCTTCTAACCTTATTTTAGCATATGTGGATTAAATAGAGATTCATTTGAGCAGTTTTCTATATCACCAGGGTTTTCATATCACATGTGTATGTGCAGACTTAGGTATCCAGAGCTCCAGGATAGTCTGGAGGTCTGCTAAGTTTTGCATTGGTCCTTTCCAGCCAATCTGTGTGATGATCACAGAGCTTACACAGGCCAACGGTACAAGGGAAGAAAACAAATGAGAGCTGGAGCTTCCTGTTCCAGACTTTAGGGTTATCTGGATATTGTCCCCATAAAAACTTTGCTGCTGGGTTCTCTTTCTGTACCAAATGATTTCAAAGCTGATATATTTGAGAAGAGAATTTATTTTTCAACATTCTAGAGGATCAAAATGGACCTTCTGTGGTGCTATTATGCACTAAGACTTGCAACGCTGTAGACCTCTATTTCATTTTGTGAATCAGTTTTCCTGCTTTTTACTTCTTATAAAAATAATTGTTATTGAATGAACTGCACCTAGGGAAAAAGTAGCCAGTTAACTCCTAGATATGAATGGTAACTGCTGATCTCAGTCAACTGTTCCCAAACTTCTCTCCTTCCTCAGAAAAAAAACTGTTTCTCTAAACCTTTTAAATCTCACCCAAGACTCCACTGCTGGCTTGTTTGGAGTTCTATCAGCTTTTTTCATGAAATTTTAGTTTTGCTACTTCTGACTGACAGTTGTATGTACTGGGACCACATAGCAGTTAAACCAAAGCAGTGTCGTTCTAGTCAGCTGTGGGAACCGCTCAATGCTGCTTTGCTTGGCATGTCTCCACTTAAATTTTCTTCTCTCTTTGCTAACTCAGGACACTATTATACTCCCTTTGCTGTCTCCCATCCTAAAAGACCAAAAGGAATTTCCAAATCCAGACCAATTTGACCCAGGGCATTTCCTGAATGCAAATGGTACCTTTAAAAGGAGCGACTACTTCATGCCATTTTCAGCCGGTAAGAGCTCTTTCTATTTCAGACCCTAGGCTATGCTCTGCTAGAACCTCTTTGAAGATTTTAGTGGCTCTGTCTGTACAACAACATCTGGTGATCTGCTAGAGTCACTTCTGGGCTGCTCTAACCCTGTACTAGAGTTTCAGTTGACTTCCTTTTTTAGTAATTACAAAAGTTCCTCCAATGCGTTCTATACAAAGAGAGGCATGAAGTGGAATCATATGGACTCACAGCCATGACACTTCTATCTCTCCAAACTTACCATCAAACAGCAGCAGAACATGAAAAACTAAAGCCTTTGAACTGCCTTTTGCCCACTGAGCACTCTCACATTCTTCTGGACTCTGAACCCCTAGTTTAATTCAATTCACTTTCCCAAAATGCTGCAGTGCTGCCTGTACATTCTGAGATGTCTGAACTTTCAAGGAACAAGGGTTAAAGTAAGTTACCAGCAAAATTACTCTACCATCACCTCCTTTTTTATTATTTTTTCCTTGCAGGAAAACGCATCTGTGCAGGAGAAGGTCTGGCCCGGATGGAGATATTCATATTTTTAACAGCCATCCTGCAGAACTTTACTTTGAAACCTGTTTTGGATCGGAAGGACATCGACACTTCCCCATTAGTCACCAGTCTGGCAAATATGCCCAGACCTTATGAGGTCTGTTTTGTTCCACGTTAGCCAAGTGGAAACAGTTGTCAGCTCCCAACTTCATGACAACTTTCCTTGAATCAAAGTTATTTCCCAGCTTGGTTAGACTGAAACACTTAGATCATTTGCTAGTTTCTTTATGGAGATAAATGTTCTGCTTCAAAAAAAAAAAAAAGTGTTTTTTGTGGTGTTTTTATAATCACCAGCTCTAAACAGAGGCAGAGTACATAATTACAACAGCTCCCTGTGCAGAATGATACAGGCTCTCCTCTGCCTAGCTCAGGTTCCTATCTGGCTCCTGACATCCTGATGTGTCAGGGTGTGTGGACTAGTGCTCTGAGATACCTGCTGCTGCTGTCCCCATCACCTGATCCTCTCAGCACAGCAGGAACAGACACTTGCACTACAGGGTTTTTCACAGACACTGTTTGAGGTACATCTCTCCTCTGTGTTTTCAGTTAGTTTGTAATCTATTTGTAAAAGTAAGCATAAAACAATATGGAACAATTTTCTTCTGTCAAAAGATGACCACCTACTGTATTCTTGCCCAATACATATCGTCTCCTGTGGTGAGGATGGAGTTAATCTGATGGCTGGGCAGATGGGTCCTCTCTTGTGTGATTATAATGAAAAACTGTGAAATTGGAATTTATACTGCTAAATAAAGAAGTAATAGACTGAATTGTTTTTCTGAGATCCCAGAAGGACATCTTTTAGCGGAAAACCTTTCTCCACAAAGCTTAGACTCCCAAATGTTTTCCAAGATTTGTACATATCTGACTGTTTAATTTCACTTGATTATATGAAATGTATTACAGCTTGAAGACTGAGCTACTACATGACCTATGAAATTTCCATCCTCAGTAAAAATGTGGGAGAAGGCTGGACTGACTTTATTAGTCCTATCAGAACCACAACTGTGATTACATTGTGACAAAAGAGGACAAATGAAAAAATACTGGGATACCTATGATGTCATTTACTAGCTGAATGGCAGCTTGCATCTTCCCATTACTTTTATGAAGTATGTAAAGATCACTAAAGCAATTTTACAATCATTACGCAGAAAGAAATAAAAAGAGTTTACATGAGCTGCCAAGCACAGATGTACAGATGTAGGACTGGTGTTTCCCAAGTTGACCACATTTTCTGCAGTGTATAACTTACAGTGATTACAGTGACAACAGAGTGCTGAATCTATGCTATGTGGAACAATACAGCAATTGTAATATTACCACAATGGTATTACCTGTTTATGTAAGCAGCCAAAACTTCTTTCCTTTCAAAGTATTAATAAGCTTGATATTACCATGAGTTGTTAGCATGGCATTACAAAGTCCATAGCCAAAAATATCACAGAATCACAGAATTACAGAAAAAAAATGAAAAAAAGGTACATGAAAATATCTAGTTTATCAATGTATACAATCAGGACCAACTGTTAGAAGCCTTCTTACCAGAAAAAAAAGAAGAAAGCACTCTGTACTTCCCCTTCAGCTGTGCTAAGACTAAAATAAGCAAAGCAAATGGCCCACGGCGCAACTTCCCTGTTCCAGACATCTTCATCCATGCTGAACAGACAAGAAGGCATCCAGTGCAAATCAGCAAGAAAACAGCTTTAGCTCCCAGAGACTCCACTATGACATGGAACAGGAATTTGAGATTAGAGGAGCACTAAGGCTGTGTCCTGGAAGCCTCGCTTTGTGTCACCTATGGTACAAACAGCAGTGCAATGGTAACCAATAGCTGCTCACATTTCCTCTGGGTTAACTTGATTGAATACAAAGTAGTATCATCACCTCCTGGGAGACCGAGGATCATATTTTTTAAAAGTTAGAATGCTTAATGAATAGGCTTTATTGCATCAACCTTCATTGTCCACTAAACTGGAAAACACCAGTTAAAAAAAATTAACCATCAGTAAAAGCTCTGTATCTCCTGTGAAGCCGTACTTCTTGCTCTCTCCACGGCTGCTAGTGCTCAGTGTTGCCAAGACCTCAGTCTTCCTTTTTTCCCTTTTTAAAAATGGGGGTTATATTTCCCCTTTTCCAGTCAATGGGAACTTCAGTGGACTGCCATGATTTCTCAAATATGATGGATATTGGCTTAGCAACTTCATCTACCAGTTCCCTCAGGCCCCTCAGATGCATCTCATAAGGTTCCATGGACTTGTGCATCTTCAGGTTTCTTGGATGGTCTCAAACATGATCTTCTCCTATAGTGGGCGGTTCTTCATTCTCCCAGTCTCTGCCTTTGCCTTCTGTGACTTGGGTGGTGTTGCTAAACGTCACATTTTTCTGCAGGCTCTAATAACATTGCTGCCTTTGAACAGAAAAGACACCCCAGTGAAGAGATTATACTGTAAACTGTAGCAAGGCCATCAACTTCAACTGTATTGTGCCATAATAACTATAGGTCTGTCAGACTGACTTTGGTGCCGGGGAAGCTCATGGAGCAGATCATTTTGAGTGCCATCCCATGGCACATACAGGGCAGCCAGGTGATCAGGCCCGGTCAGCATGGGTTTATGACAGGCAGGTCCTGCTTTACAAACCTGATCTCCTTCTACAACAAGGGATATGGTCTACCTGGACTTCAGTAAAGCTTTTGACACTTTCCCACAGCATTCTCCTGGAGAAGCTGGCTGCTCACAGCTTGGACGGATGTACACTTCATTGGATTAAAAACTGGCTGGGTGGCCAGGTCCAAAGAGTCATAGTGAATGGAGTTAAATCCAATTGGAGGCCGGTCACTAGTGGTGTCCACCAGGGCTCAGTACTGGGGCCAGTTCTCTTCAATATCTTTATCAATGATCTGGATGAAGGGATCGAGTGCACCCTCAGTAAGTTTGCGGATGACACCAAGTTGGGTTTGAGTGTTGATCTGCTCAAGCATAGGAAGGCTCTACAGAGGGATCTGGATAGGCTGGACCAATGGGCTGAGGCAAACAGTATGAGGTTCAACAAGGCTAAGTGCCGGGTCCTGCACTTGGGACACAACCACCCCATGCAATGCTACAGGCTGGGGGAAGAGTGGCTGGAAAGCTGCTCAGCAGAAAGGGACCTGGGGGTACTGGTAGATATCCAGCTGAATATGAGCTAGCAGTGTGCTCAGGTGGCCAAGAAGGCCAACAGCATCCTGGCTTGTATCAGAAATAGCGTGGCCAGCAGGACTAGGGNAGATTGGTCTCATCTCCCAAGTGCCAACTGAGAAGACAAGGAAATGGCCTCAAGTTACACCAGAGGAGGTTTAGGTTGGATATTAGGAAAAATTCCTTCACTGAAAGGGTTGTGAAGTATAGGAACAGGGTGCCCACAAAAGCAGTTGAATGACCATCCCTGGAGGTCTTAAAAAAATGTTTAGATTTAGAACTTAGTGACATGGTTTAATGGTGGACTTGGTGGTGCTAGGTTAAAGGTTGGACTGGTTGATCTTGGAGGTCTTTTCCAACCTAAACGATTCTATGATTCTGTAATCAACCTCATTCCATAACTGTGCCTTAGAATTTTCACAAAGAGAAGCATAGTGCTTCTGCAATAACAAGTACTATTGTTTAACTCTACATCGATTATTCATTGAGGCCTCTGAACTGTGACTCTTGTGGATATTAAGCTTTTAAGTAGGGATTTTTCCTGATGAACTCCTCTGCCAGAAACTAGTCTTGAACAAACCTGAATCTGGTCTGATAAACATTCTGTGTGGAAAGCCCCTAAAACAAGTTGGAAGCTGTGTCCTTGTAATGGCAATGGGGACAGTGAGAGGATGATGGTTGACAGCTGGCCAAGAAAAGCGAACAATTAGGTAGAAAGACACCTATCTAACCCTCCTAAACCAAGGCACAAAGTGAAATAAACATTGAACAAACCTTTCCCAGCCCTGAGGAGAAGCGTTTCTCATTCTACCCCTGTAGACTATTTGAAGTCAGAAATCTTTTGTCTTCATAATCAGATCAACCCGCAAAGACAATGGAGCAGATGACATTGGAGACAGCATAGGTGAGAGAGAGGGTAAGATCAAAGGGCAGCTCTAGAATAAAAGAAAACCAAACACCTCACTCTGAATTCTTTATTTTAGATTTTAGCATCATATCCACTGTGATACACTGCATTTTGCACTTCCCCACCAAGATGAATCACGTAATACTATTTTGGAAAGGTAAGTTAGGGTTACTCCAGTCCCTGCACTCCTCTTAAACTTGGGCCTCAAGCCCCCTTCTCCTGGAAATCACCACCTGTTTTGCTGGAAATAAATTCAGTCTCTCTCCCAGTCACCAGATCAGCAGCCCCTTCAGCATTTTACATCCAGTCTATGTTAAGGAATATATAGCACGTTTGGATTGGCAAAAACACTGCAAGTAAAAAATACAGAACACAACAGGTGGAAAAATTCACACACAGAACTTTCATTTCATGCTTTTTCATAATCTTGCTGGATATGAACGCAATTGCTGTAGTCTGGAGTTGTATTAAATCACTATTTCGGAAGACAACAAATCTTCACACAGTCTCACCACATGCCCATTTTCAGGATCTCCTACCATCTGTGTTCATGAACCTCTCCACCAGAAAACGGGCTTCCTCCTGGATTTGTTCCTCAATACTCTTATTGCCCATCCCAAAATTTTGTAGGGTTGTGGCAGCAAATCAGTGGAGCTGCTTCCACCACTCCCCACTGCTGAAAATAATACCTGGAAAAGGAAAGAGCACATGACAAGAGATACAAGAAGGATTCTGCAACTGCAAGAAGAGAAATAACTCCAGCTCAGCTCCTCAGTCCCATTCAACCATATTTCCTGCAAATTAGCCGCAGCACATACTAGCACATTTATGCCAGCTTTATGCCCAGACACAGCTGCTATAGAACAGATCATATTTCAAGCAGTATGAAGTTTTTGGCAGCTTCACAGTACACTCATTGGATTCAGTCTCACTAACACAAGCCTCACTTGGCTTCTTTCTTTCACTGAAGACTCTCAGTCCAACACTGCAACGTGCTGCCCTCTCAGTAGTCTCCTACACACATGAACATGCTCTGGTTGTTCATTTTTCAGACCAAGGAGATCACAGAACTGATGTGAAAGGATGGATGAGCCATTTTATTGCCCACCTTGTGCCATCTAAGTTCTGTTCCAGGTGACCCCCTGCCCCAGCTTCCTGATGTGTCTCATTTGCAGCTGTCTGAAATACTACTTGTAAAGTAAAGTAAAGTAAACTAAAAACACTACACAGAGGGATTAATTCCCTAAAAATGATGAGCTTGAGACCTTCCTGCCCTGTGCTCGCACAGTGCGAGAGATAACAAGGTATGAGGCTAATCTGAACTCTCTTCATATACTAAAATGTGGCCTCTTTTATATGAAACAGCATACGATAACTACTAGGGACAGAATAAAGTGATTGCACATGCTGTAGGTTAGCAGTAAGAGTAACCATTATGGGTAGTTAAGCTTTAGCAGGGCTTTAGGTTGCACAGTCCAGGGAACAGTGGGAAGAAACTTCAAAAATGAACTGGTCTTTCCATAGGCTTTTGCCCCTCAGTGGGAATTTGGCCTCTGCACTTAGGTAGTGTAGAAAAGATTTCCTGCCATAATTTCCAAGTTAAATGCCTCTTAGCATCTTTCAAAGCAACATTTACCTTTACATTTGAACAGCTATTCACTTTTCTCACATTGATTCTCATTTTCATTTTGTATTATACTTCCAACTGTGAGCAGTTCATGCTATTTTATTGCATGGATTTCCTATTTTATGTCTGTATTGTATTATTCTCTTTAACTACTTCTTGTGCTGTGCCTCCAATTTAAATAAATGAAATTCTTTAACTTGCTATCATGTCAGAGAGATGCCTAGTTTCTTTAGGACAGGTTGCCTGAAGTTCCTTTGTTCCTAGTTCAACTCTTTAGGAATGAGGGAGGGAAAGAGGGAGGACAATAGCCCCCAGTGAAAAACAGTCCTGGCTGTTTTAGGAAATACCTGTCCCATAGACACAGCATACCCTGTTCCTAGGGTGAAATGCTGGGTGAGGATGCCAACGCAGTCATCTGCTCTCCAGGTCACAACCCAGATGTTACAAGCTGTGACAGTTACCATCTACAATAGCAAGAGACTGGGACCATTTAATGCCAGTGAGCCGCAGGTCTGTTCAGATTCAGCCAGGCTTTGCTCCTATACTAAATGAAACATCAATTCTTCCCACTTCTGACTTCTCAGTTACATCCTCCTCCTCTACCTGGGCAGAATCTCTCAGGAAAGTACCTGTTCCTCTGGAGAACTTTTGGGAGAGTGGCATAAGTTCTCTTCCACTGAACTCTTCACCTCTGTCAATCAGAGCCTCTTTCACAACATCAGGTCCATATAACATCACTGCATGTACTGAGCCCAAAAATGTATTGTGAACATGGGACCATATAGGACCATACTTCTTTCTGAGCCGAAACAATTTACCAAAAAAGAACAGCTTTTAAATTACATCCATTTAATTCTCAGAACATGAGTAGGTCTGATTACATTGCAATGAAAGTGCTCTTGTGAAATAAATTAACACCAGACTGGGTTACTGTTAAGGTCCACTTCACTACATAGTGGGTGTCATTGCTCTGAGCCTTTAGTGTGGTATGACTGCTGATTAAACCTATTTAGTGAATCACAGAATCATAGAATATTCCGAATTGGAGGGGACCCACAAGAATCATCAAGTGCAACTCCTATAACCGTTTAGTTTGATTTTGAAAAGCAACAGCAACAAAAATGACACTTGTGAACTATTCCAAGTACTTATTTATCTACCAACTTCACGATCACTGGGTAGTTTTCATTCCTTCACTTCCATTTTGTTGGCTCTTAAGAGACAAAGCAGGAAAGAAAGGGGGTGTTTTCTGCATCACCAATGCTCCTGTTTTCTGAATTGCAAGCAGTAAAGCAAGCTGTGAGTGACACAGCTCTGTGTCTCGGGGATGTATGCCTGGGGAGTGGCTGGCAAAGCTGTCACAGTCATTCCAGAGGTTGATTTTTCAGAGCTACATAAACATGAACAAATTGGTCAGGGCACAGTCATAGCTTAAGCTGCAGAGCTGGGACTAAGACACAAGCCTTTGGCTACTGCCTGCTCTGCTCCACTGCTCCAGGCTTTCTTAAAGCTTTCAGTAATACAAGTAAGGTAGTCCTCAAAAGAAAAATAAACCTTGTCAAAGCAACTCACAGAGGAAAATGCATGGCACTAATGAATTATCAGTTAGCTATAGATGAAAACCATCATAGTAAAAAAGGCACCATATAGTTCACAATATCTTTTTTTTTCCACAGGTAGTTTAGAAACTCAGCAGCAGTTCAAGAACATGCCTGAGTGGGGCTCTTCTGGAGTACCTGTGAATGAGACAATAAATAGGGAGTGCATTGCCATCAACAACTAAACAGCCTCTGTACAATATCATTTACATCAGAAAATTACAGCCTTATTATTAGAACTACAATATAATCCCCAAGTTTCTGATTCCCTATGCCAGGCTCTGCTTAACGTGCACCACTGGACCCATCAAGCTCTGTAAGCAAACACCCTTTACCTCTTCCGCAGACTCAAGCAAGTTATTCTTCAGCTGCAGCATGTTTCCTACAAAGGACAAAGGAAATGGCCCAGGAGGCAGCTTCCCTGTTTCAGACATCTTCCTCCATGCTGAAGAGACGAGGCAGACAATGCAAACCAGCAAATGGTTGTGGCTCCCAGGGGTTCCATTGAAACATGAAACAGGGATGTGGGATCAAAGGAAGGCTGATGCTGCATCCTGGAAGTCTCACTTTATGTAGTGTATGGTAAAAACAACAGTGAAAAGATAATCAATAGCTCTCGTTTCCTCCAGGTTAAACATAACTGGTTAGTCATTGGCTGCTGACAAACTTGGATGAACTGCTTTAATTTGTAATTCTTTGTGACCTCTGTTAAGGTTCAGCTTTGTTCTAGCATAATATCAGAAAGCAGGGACAAACATTAATCATTAACAAACCTCATCATATTTTCATAGCATGCTTGTCTTCAGCTTATTACTTTTGCTTGTATGTTTGTCCTCAGATGCAACACTGCACGTACAACAATATATTTAGCTTCAGGCCAATATACATTTGTGATTAGCATCCCATTGGATAACTTTTAACATTTCTATTGAACACAGAGTTCCAGAAGAGTTATTTTTCAGCTGTTGAAAACGTTGCAGTTTCCACTAACAATTTAAGACCCAATTCTGAATACTCTGGACATCTTCACAAAGTGTTATTCTGCAAGTTGGATCTGACTTAGAATCATAGAATTTAGGTTTGAAAAGACCTCTAAGATAATCAAGTCCAACCGTTAAGTCCAGCTTCTGAAGAACCTGTTAGAGCAGCTGGGCAGAACTGCCTCAAGGCTGCTGGGGAAAAAAAATCATCCTCTGGAATTGAACTCTTCTGTTTCTGCTTAAAAAGCTGTATTTGCTAGGCTAAGTTTCATCCCTGGTTTGCAGTCCAACTTGTCAAGAACTGCTTCAGCTTCATAGCAGTTGCACAGACCACTTTGACAGGATACTTTGCCCCTTGACTCTCATCTGTTGGCCCTCTCCTCTGTGATCTTCCATGTTCTTCCCTTCAAACACCTGCTACTTTCTTTTCCACCAGGAAATGCCACAGAATAGAAGAAATGAAGGTTTACAATCCCCTTGTACCTCCTCTGGAATGTCTCATGGACCTTCCAGGCAAAACATTTGAGCAGCGACCAAGCTGTGCCTCGGTTTTTAGACTCTACATTTCGCTGGCAATATGCTGTTCACACACACTTCACCATGCCTCTTCTGTGGTGCTGCTCCTCAAGGACCTGCCAACCTTGCCATGATTTGGATTCTACCAGTCACACAAAGGGCCCTCAGGCAGTGAAGGGAATGGTCACTTAGAGACAGAACTTAGAACACAGCTGCCAGCTCTTGGCATTAATTTGGATGTCACTGTCACACAATCATTCAGGTACTCATTCCCTAAAATTTCCTCCCAATAAAGAGTGACTTGTGAGACAAGCTCCTCTTCCTATCTCTGCTTCCTGGAGGTGTGATACTCAAGAGTTTGTGAAGGAGTTTGCTATTTCTTCACTCTCTTACCTGAAAACACTAAATGCAATGCATGGCTAGATGGACTTACATCTTCAGAGCTCCTGGAGGTTTTCATCTTTGTAATTTAAAATAGTACTGTATTCTCTACATGTAGAAAAGCAATTGTTTCAACATGACAATACTGGTCCTTACTTTCCCTTAATTGTGTTACGTTGTGGAAGTTTTCTCTGCTGACACATCACCCTCTTGTGGCTGTCTTGCAATCCTGTCAAGAAAAGACGATGAGCAAACAAATGCTGTATTATTTTTCTTTGAAATTTTCTACGCCCTAATCATAGATTCCCAAACTTTTCAACAGCATGCTGGTTTGTACGTGGTGAGTAGATCTTGCCACATGAACTATTAAGTGCACTGGTGAGTAAAACAAGATAGGGCTAAGACAGAAGTTCTACAAAACCAGATCCAAATAGAAGTGTCACTGAAGTATATTTAAACCTATTCTTGATCCTTGCTGTAAAGACACAAACCAGACACTGGGCCTCTGACTACAAAGATGTGGGATGGGACAAGCCAGTAAGCTCCATGCAGACTGAACATTCTCCAAGTGATGTAAGGTTAGAGGTAACAAGATAAAATGGTTTTGCTTCCATGTGACTGTATTTACCTAGCCACTGTCACTGTGTCCCCTTGATCCTCTTGGCCCTAAAGGATGAGAAGTACCTGTTTACACCAGCAGCATGGATGCTCTCTTTAGAGGGCACCATTCCAGTTTTAGTTGCCATTGGCAGTATCCTCTGCTTTCAGACATGTCTTTGGAGACACAAGAGGTGCTGATTTGGGCTTACAGCTAGTACATGTGTACTCCAGAGTGATGTTTTGTATAGTCACAATCTGCTTAACCATAAATTTCCAGTTCTCTGCTAAGCAGAGGACAAACTCTAACTTTTGTGTGTCAGAGAATATGTTCTTGCTTGGCTAGCAATAGTCTATCTTTGAGTTCAGTCCCTTCTGCCCAGACAATCTGGCAATCCTTATATCCAATTCCTGTGTTAGGAAAACTTCCTACTGGGTTGCCATAACTTCCAAAGCTGCCACGGGCAATATAGCATGCACCATGCACGTATTAGGGGAAGAAAGTCTTGCTGACACAGGATGAGCTTCATACACTGAACAATACTTAAGGGTGAGACACACAACTGTCTATTTTCTTTTAGGGAAGGCTGGTAGCCCTGAAACTTCTTCACCATTATGTGCCTCCCTATGGCCTCAAGATGAATGGGTGCCCTACTGCATCTAAAGCAGCCCCAGCAGGACGTATTAAAGGATGTAAACAAAAAACAGACAGGAAAGCTGTGCTGGTCTTTGTGGCCAGTTCAGGTTACACAGCAAGGCTGCTGTAATGATCCCGGTGACAGAGAATCCTTCTTACTCTTGACACTATGAGTTTTCGCATCTCAACTGGAATGTGGATGGTATGTATTAAGGAAAATGGGATGGTGACTGCAACACATCTTAAAGACAGAGCAGGGCTGCCGTGCTTCCAGTTCTGCACCCAGCTTTGATCTGTGGAGTCTGCCTCCTATTAAGGGTCTGGGTACATGGTACACATCTGATAATGGAGTGGACTTGCACCTAAATTGGCAGCATGCTGCCATGACAGTACGGAGCCTGTCTGGGTCATGTTCCATTCTGTGTTCAATACTTGACTGGTTGGCTATCTACCCAGAGCAGAAGAATTTATTTGGCTTGTTGCAAAGTGATAGGACAAGTCACTGGCACATAGTGCTTGACATTTTCCCTATCACATCGACATGATCACAATGGTCTAGACAGCAGGTAGCCAGCTCTATCCTGTAATACCTTGGGATGCAAACCTGCTACCCCTTTATATTGGCCACTGCACCTAGCCAGAGTGCAGGGCCAGCTGCTTCCCTGCAGTGGAGAACAATCCCTAAGTGTCAGGACCCATTACGTGCCTCTAGCACCACCTTCCCAGAAAGAGCTGGGAATCAAAGAAATCAGTACGCTGGAAGAGCAGTGGTTTTATTTCAATCCTGGAACGGCCTACGCTGTTAGGCATTCTAATTGCTGTTCAGCTCTAGATTCTGATGTCCACATATCTAGAACCATTTCCAACCTCGTATGAATCAGTAAGTTTTCTGTTCTTACAGACTGGTAGGGGCCAGAAAATATGTATCAGAAATAGCGTGGCCAGCAGGATTAGGGAAGTGACTGTCCCCCTGTACTTGGCTCTGGTGAGGCCCCATCTCAAATACTGTGTTCAGTTTTGGGCCCCTCACTACAAGAAGGACATCGAGGTGCTGGAGCGTGTCCAAAGAAGGGCAATGAAGCTGGTGAAGGGTCTGGAGAACAAGTCTTATAACGAGCGGCTGAGGGAGCTGGGGTTGTTTAGCCTGGAGAAAAGGAGGCTCAGGGGACACCTTATCACTGTATACAAGTACCTTAAAGGAAGCTATAGCGAGACAGGGATCGGTCTCTTCTCTCAAGTGCCAACTTCTCAGTTGAAGTGAGTTTTCTCAGAGGAAATGGCCTCAAGTTACACCAGAGGAGGTTTAGGCTGGATATTAGGAAAAATTCCTTCACTGAAAGGGTTGTGAAGTATAGGAACAGAGTGCCCACAAAAGTAGTTGAGTGACCATCCCTGGAGGCCTTCAAAACACGTTTAGATGTAGAGCTTAGTGACATGGTTTAATGGTGGACTTGGTGGTGCTAGGTTAAAGGTTGGACTGGTTGATCTTGGAGGTCTTTTCCAACCTAAATGATTCTATGATTCTATATTGGCACCTGACTAACTATTCTTCTAAATAGCCTGTAAGAAGTCTGAACTCCTTCTTTCCTACATCAGCACTTGTACTATGCTGTAACACAACTCAATCAAAAGCCAGCTTTAACTAGTATGGGTCAATAGGTACAAAAAAAAGCAAACTCTGAGTGGGTGTATCTGTTCAGTGAAAAGGGCCCCGTTAAATTAGCAACTTAGAGCACTGTTAAACTGGTAGAGAAGGAGCTTTCTTTGCTGGGCATACCTCTTCAAAAACTACCGGGATCAAAATATTGCAGAGAAACTTCATTGGGAAAGCACAGAAAGGATATGCTAAGTTAACTAAGCATGTGATAATGTGATACTTGTAATTTCACCTGAGGTCAGGAAAATCAAAGAATATAAGTGCAGGAACAGCTGACACGGAGTTTAAAGCATGTTCTCTTCTATGATCTCCAGTAACTTGGAGTTTGCCTTTATTAACAGACCCTTTGAAAAATAAAAAGGCAACTTACATAATCTTTCCAAAAGGAATTTGAGATTCAAGAGAGACAAATGCAGCAAGTTTTTTTATTGTAAATTTATCATAACTAGTCTCTCTATTTCAAACAGATAAAGATGGATATCAAACTTAAGTGTTTTCAATACCATTTTTATAACTCCAAAGGCCAGGGAATCTTCTCATTGCAGAGCTCAGTGAAGGAAAAAAATAGGTTTAGGTCCTGTTGCTACTAAGGGAAAACGTCTTTATAGGTAATGCAGGGCTTTTCCGAGGTAGAATGTTTCGTGTGGGATACAGGACTAACACACAGATAGCCAGTATCAACATACCAGTTAGGGGCAAGTTTCAACTTTTCACTGCATAACAACTGAGGCAACAGAAACATTTGAGAAGAGGAAAACACCATTCAGCGTTAAGCCTGAATACAGCCTACTGTATTCGATAGATACAAAAAGTTACCAGTCATGATGTTAGCTGTTACCAAATCCTTGTCAACATATAAAATTGCTGTTGTGCAACTTAAACAGGGATCAGTCTGACTCATAGCCCAACTCCAACTTAAAGACTGTTGTAATTTCACCGTTTCTCCAGTTTTTTGTACTTGGCTTCTGCAGAAGGAAAAATAACAGTATTTTAGGACTAGATAAGTAAAAACTTTGAATCTTTTATGTGGCTATACATCTTAAAACCCAAGTTAATTTAGAGGAATTGCGTGGGGCCATTTTTTCCTAAAGCATTTAGGCAAATCTTATTGAACAACAGGATTTTTAAGAACTAGGTGCTTAAGTCAGACGACTCGTATTAACTTAAGCCAAAGTGACTTGGGTGCCTGGTGGAACTTAATGAATCTTTCTATTTGCAGGATTAAACATCTGTCTTTAAAATTTGCATCAGTGCGCACTGCAAAAGAGAAATCAAGCCTCATTAACAAGCTGTAGTTCAGTAATACTTGTACTAGTCCACCTCCATGTAACTTGATATATTAATCTTTTATCAACTCTTGCCACTTCACACACACTTCTAATGTTCATTACTTGGAAGCGGATCAACACTGTGCTGCATGGGCAACTCTGTCACTCTGACTTGTTAAATAAAGGAGGAGTTTACTTTGTCTTGTGAAATCTCCTTTCAAGAGACTATGCTGCTAGGTAGTAACAACAGAAGACAACAGTTACCAAGTTTTTTGGAATAGGCATCCAATTTATAAGCTGCCTGCTCCAGAGCTGCAACCTGCTCCTCAATTAGGTTGATTTGTTCCAGATACGGCTGAAGAGCAGCATCTTTAAAAAGCAAAAAAATAATAGGTCTAAGTTCTTACTAATTCAATTCTAGGAAACAGTTCACACTTGAAACATAAGAAATTCTCATGATGTTCTTCAGATACACTTTAAAAGCTCCTTTGTTTTCCCACCCCAAAATCAAGTGGTGATACTGGTAACCATATCCCAGCAAATTATGAAAACTTTAAGAGTACTGGCTAGACTCAACACAAATAACAATACAATGTACATCAAAGGAAGTGTTATTTAATCCCTATCAGTCCAAAATTTGGGGTAAAATGGGACATAAATTCTCTTAGACTATGTAGTCTATAGTTGTAAAGAAATACAGAATATTGGCATTGTCTAACAGAATGTATATTTCAGTGAGTTTTCTTTCCTTCAGAGCCTACTAGAGTGTAAACTATCAAAATCTTAGATGCTTCATTTCCCATACAAGTCTGCAGTTAATTATACTTCTCCCTTATTTGGCTTACTTACATTTTTGATTTAAATCCTTCAGATTTCTACTGATGTTTATAGCAATATCTTTCATTTCTAGGTACTTCAAGCTAGTCAACTTGTTCATGTTTTCCAAGAGTTTGTAGTCTTCACTGGTGGCTTAAAAACAATAAGAGTTTATTTTAATTAAATGTTGGTGCAATTCAAACTGGGTGCAGACTCTTCTAGAGGACAAGAGATTTCAAAAAAATAGCCAGACATAATGAAGAATAATTTCGATGGTAGTACATGTATTAGAATAATGCTGTACAAAAGAGATGACATTTTGTGAACTGTAAAAATCAATTGGACTTGCGAATACATATTCACTTACAATTTTTTCTCAGACAAAAATTCACAAACAAACAAACAAAACAACAAGAGAAACTCCAGAAAGAAGGAAACTGTCATTCTGAAGACAGGCTCCAATTCAGCAAAACATAAAAAGAAAGGATGCTCCGAAGATAAGAATGGTAGATTGAACTTTGGGCAATTCTCAGCCTCACAGACTTCCTTGCTTATCTTAGCAAAGTCACTTTGATCCAGACTCTCAAGACAGAATCCAATGATATTCAGAAGACAAATTAACAAGTTTCCACTTCCTGCAGTTCCCTATCTGTTTAACAGGTATAACAGATCTTCAATAGATTTACAGCAATGTGGAAGAATAACCGTATTAGAGAGACCAGCAACCTTGAGAAGTATCTCAGCTAGACAGGTATATGCCTAAGTGACCCAACTGTTAAGCTTCCCTTGATTTTAACAGGGCGTTGGATTAGATGATCTGCAGAGGTCCCTTCCAACCTAAATTATTATATAATTGCCTGATACAGGACAAAAGAAGCTGGACAAGACTGCTGACTTTTAAAACATAAGCATATGAAGTACCTAGGACAAACACAACAGTTACTGCCAGTCTTGACAGATATGACAAAACAGGTATAGTTATACAAACACAACAGAGTTCTTTAAAAGAAAATGAAAAGAAACAAAAACTTACTTGTAGGTCAGTATTGCAGTGCCTTACCTGTCAGTTCACCTGTTAAATAAGTGGCCATTTTGTTGAACATATCTTTACATAGTTCATTGATGTCTGCTTCTGCTGGTTCCTTAGCTTCCTCTGCTGTTTCAACAGCAGGATCCTCTAATCAGGGCATAGACATTACAAGGTTAGGGGAAAGTTAGCAGGTACTGAAACACACCATAAAAATGAAATGGTCCAACTTCCCCCCCCCCCCAAGTTAACAACACCTACTTTCCATATAAACTGTCTACTTTACACTGAAGGATAACATACCTAGGCCACTTCCTTAAAGTAGCATCAAGATTACTTTTAAATAATCCTTTAGGAAACATGTAAGGGGAAGGCACCTGACCTGACTGCATTTACGCATAGCAGTCCCCTCCAAAAGGAATTTGGAGAGAACTTCTGTGGGACGTTGCCTCTAAGGACTTTGTGCACAATGCTACTGATCTGTATTTCTAGTCACCGATTTAAAATACAAAAACTGCCCCAAACCAGTTTCACAAGGGGCAAAAACAGATTTCCATCCACGGAATACGATGATCACTGCTTTTCTCCTTGAATTACATTTTTACCACAACTGGCCCTTGTTCTGCTCTTCGCAGAAGCAGCTCAGCTTCTCTTCCACAACCCGACAGCTTGCTCTTTGCTTTGTGACAGCTTTTGCCTTGCTTCTGACCTGGACGCAAAGGCCCCCGGTTCCTGCCGGCCCAGTAGCGGCCCGGAGGGGGGTTGCAGTCACAAGGGGGTTACCCCTGGCAGGACGCTGCCATCAGACAGACAGACAGACAGACAGCCCCGCAGGCAGCCCCTAGCCCAGCCGCCGGAGCCTTCCAGCCGCAGGGAGGCTGCCTCACCCCCCTGCACAGCTCCGCAGCCCACCCCGCGCCGGGAGCTGGCCGCGGCCTGGCAGAGCCCCGCCACCGCCACGCGGCCCCCCCGGCCCCTTACGCTTGGCGGGCTGCGCGCCGGCCTCGGGCAGCCCCTCCGCCCCGGTCGCCATGGAGACACACCCCCTCCCGCGGCGCCCGCTTCCGCCGTCGCCGTCCCGCAAGGNCCCCCGGCCCGCTCCCCGCCGGGTTAGGCAGCACCCGCGGCCCGGCCCCGCCGTGAGGGGAGGCCTCCGGTAGCGCACCCGAGGGGTGGGACGGGCGACAGTTCGGCTGCGGGGACACGCGGGAACAGCCCGCGTGGCGGCAGCAGGAAAAGGACAAGTACCGAGATGTAAAACGTGGCACGGTTTTACTTTTTATCAGCTGTAAAAGGCAGGGAAGCAGCATAGAAAGTGCACGGCTTGTGCTTCATGTAGCTGTGCTGTCAGTGTGGTTATTTACCTCTTTGCAACACCATGACCAAAACATTTATTGCTGGAGCACCAGAAGCACTACCGCAGAGCAGGCCGATTTCAAGGGCTGCTGCTAACCCAGCCTGCCCCAGCACCCGCTCCAGCCTTGCATGTGATGTTTTCCCTTGCACTTTTTCTTCATGCAGCTTAAAAGCTGCTCTCCTCCCTAATGACATGGTAAGGAGACAACTGCTGTGCTGTGGTGACTGTGGTAAGCTGTGCTGCAGTTACCACAGCAGTAGCTCCATGTCCAGTGCACAGTGTAAGTAGTACTATATATATAGATAGAGCAGCTAAACAGGAAGGCTGCTAAGATTTGTTATACATACAAATTTTTGTTTACAAAAAGAGGGGAACAAATTCCCTTCTTAAGTAGTAAATGGTTCATTTTTACACTACAACAGCATTGTATTTCTCACTTTTACATGCTATGGCTTATACCACTGCTGTTTAGATCCCATCAGCAGAAATTGTTTGTGCAAGTACCTTCCATGGAGAAGCTACTAGAAGTGTAACTATTCTTGCCTGGCACTGAGTGCTTATTCCCTGTACAGACTTCAAACTTGAATGCATCTCCAACACACTATGAATGGTCTCTAGCTCTCCTCAGGTGTGACAGGCACTAACAAGGGACAATATATCAATGCATGTCGTCATTACCTTATGCCATTTGTGATGGAGAAGCTCACACTTTCAAAGGAAATGTTTCTTTTTGTACATTTCCTGTACAAGCTGGCCACAGAAGAATGAAGCTCTACAATATATAGTTTGATAAGTACCTAAGGAATTATGAGAAATATATTCTCTTACAAAAAAAAAAAAATCACTTATGCAATCTTACAGTAATACATTTCTTCTTAAAAAAAAAAATCATACAATCATATGGAGATCATGGTCCAGAAACAATGGAACAGGATTCCCATCTGAAGTGCGGTAAAGTCAGTTGAAATCTTTGGCAACCTCCAGTAGGCTCTAACAAGCTTTGTAGTTTTAAGACCTGAGAAGCTGCAGAGCAGGACAATGCAGGAATCTATGTGAACTTTCTCATAAACCGGAGTTTGGCATAGGCAATGATAAGGAAGACAACAGTCATGCAGAAGAGAGCCACTATGTTTTCCCACATTGCCCAGTTGGTAGGTGTGATTCCTTGGCTGCACAGGTATGTTTCACCAGAACACCTGCAGAAAAGCATAGGGCAGAAGTTGGTATTACTATGTGGTGCAAGATACCATAAGACTTCAGGTAGCTACTTTTATTTTATTGCTGTACAAACATTCCTCTACCCACAACTCTGCAAGACAGAGGTGACAGAAAAAGTAACTTGATAACTTAAAAAAAAATAAAGCTTAAGGGACAGATGTGCATCTCTGTTTCTCCTAATTTTTCAGATGATCCCACAGCGTCCTAACTGTTGTTTACAAATATCTGACAGTTTATGAATAAGCCTCAGAACCACAAACTGATACGTACAAAAGCATTAGTTTTACACACCAATAACTGGAGGCCCACAGCAGGGATTTGGGGTCCAAAAGCTGTAGAAACAGTTCTCTAGTACTATTCCCTCCAATAAAGTCAATTTACCAGTCTTCTATCATGTGTCACGAAATACTGGCATTGCTACAACTCAAGGTACCAATAGTCAAGGTATTTCCAATAGGGAAGTAGCACTGGGAGATACCACAGCTCTCTGCTGTATTTGCTGCTAGGTTAGTATTTACAAACAAGCTCTGAAGGACAGGCCTGTTTCTGATCATGAGTCTGCTGCCTCCTACCACCTTTGTGGTTGTCTACACAATCCACTGCTAAGTGATCCTGGGGTTTGTTTAAGAAAACTGATAAGCCAGGGCCAAGTTACCAAAAGCAAAATTTCACTTAGCTCATTTGTCTTTTTTTTTTTTTTTTTGGAGAAGTTTCATCTCTACTTCACTCTGGGGTAATTGGCTACATAATCCTAAAATACATTATTTTAGGACATATTCTTGAAGAGACTGGCTTTTGAGCAGTTATTCTGTGAGTAATAGAAAGTTTTGAAACAGTCCAACTTGTCCTTAAGCAAGCCATTACAATTCAGGCCCAAGAACCGTCATGAGGTAAAGACTTACATTTCTCCTGAAATAACTGGAGGACAACTGCCTGCATCTCCCACAGACACTGTAACATTTGGATTCTTCTCACCGCAGAAGTAGAGATCTCTAAACTCATTCACTTGAAGAGCCTAGGGAAAGAGGCAGACATGAGATTTTTACAAAGAGCTAGTGATTTGGGGTGCTAATGCTGAAACATCTCAAAGGAGCTTGATTATTAGAAGATACATATCACCACTCTCAGAATCATGTTCCTTTTAGGTTTGAACTGAGTGGCCCAGAAAAGTTACTTCTCATCACTTACTTTGAAGCTCTTAACTACTACCTTTCTGAGGAACTCCAACATCTACATGCAGGATGGTTTGGTGTCTGAATCTGTGGCTTCAGAGTTACATTTCGGTGATTTAGCCATGGGTTTCTGTCTTGCCAACTACAGGTCCCCCATTTATCCACTTTTATCTGTGTCAGTCTCCTCTCCCAGAAAACCACACAGCTGCATGCAGACACACCAGTACCAGCACACTGAAGCACAAGGGACAGTCAGCCAAAGCAAGAAGGGAAAGGCTCCCTTGCACTGACGTCCTGGGCTAACTGAAATCTTAGGGGGCACTTCCACATTCAGCAACTTTGATAAAAAACCTCACTGACACCCAAACAGGTGGTCTCACACATCTTTCCCCCTTCCCTTCTCTTCCACTGCTGGCCAACACGGTCCTGCCCACCATCTGGCACCAGCTCTAGCTTTCATTTGACTCAGTTCTACTCAAAGGTGGGAGACTATTCTTCCGAAACAGGCTTGGCCAGGATGAAGACAGGAGATGGAAGCACTGCTCCCACCTGTCACCACTGGGTGACCTGCTATGTCCAGTAACTGTAGAGACAGTTTCAAGCAGCTATACCTTTAGCATTCTGGTACCCCAGAATGGTACCTAGCGTTCAGAAATAGCAGTTAAATCACCTTTCACTTCCAAGAAAGCAATGCTGAAAACTGAGACACTCAAGCATTATGGTAAATCCTTTAACCAAATAGATAGCCATTAACTTCAGACTAGCCACCCAAGCAGTAGTCTCTGGAAAAGTCATACAATACTTAACTTCCTTCTAAACCATAGGGATCAACTATTCTGGCTAGGAGTTAGTGCCTCACTGGACAGCTTGCTCTGCTGCTGTAAAAGTAGCACTAATTTTGTGGCACAAATTAATTGTTCAGTCTCTGGGGCTTTCGCCTCATACAGATCAATTCGTCTTCCTTTTTGAGGCTGGCTGGTTTGTTCTTTCACCACATTCATGCAAGGAAAGAAACCAAGTCAGACTTTTAAGAGAACTGCATTTATACTCAAAACCTCTCCAAGACACAGCACGGTGGCTACTTTACCCATAGGAGACTAATGCTACATTCTACTCACAGTGAGGCCATATCGAGGGATGCTGAAGTACTTGAGCCAGTTCAGCCAGCCCATTATAGAAGGGAGGTTTACTAGGAGGCCTGAGAAGATCTGAAAGAACAAAAGAGACTAATGAGTCACAAACCCATATTACTGCAAACAATGCCATTCCTGCACAGATATTGCAGTTGTCCAGCAAAGGTGCACTGTGACAGATGGACCTCCTACTGCTATTATGCCTGTGTCTACAGGCTTGAGGTTCAAACCTTGCAGCAGTGCCAGCCAGCTGGCCCAACTGCACATCCAAGTACCCCAGCTGAACTGCTTGCAAAGAGGTCAGAGAGGTTTTCTGCACCCACATGTGAGCATGCATGTTACAACATCTTACTCTGGAGGACTGTCCTATAGCAGAGCTAGCCAGAGGCTAAAAAAGGATGACTGGGAGATGAAAAAGTAGAGAAACAAGAAGAAAACCCTGGGAAGCCTTAAGGGCTATTACTGTTTTAGCTTTCTCCTCTGAGCTACATCTTTTAGCTGTGTTCCCTACTGCCTGGAACAAGGTTTGCTCTTTTACTTTTTAGTGCAATTGGACTTCATAGCTAAAGAAGATACCTCAGGCTGTGCTTATCACAGGAGTTTTTATGCTTACCCTACTGTCTTATAGGATGCGCATGTGACATTCCTTATATAAAAAATGAATTCGTAGAATTATGTTACTGTGACTTTACTGAAAGCACATCAGCTGCACACTTCTCACCCACAGCAAGCATTTGAAGTGATACACTATCACTTGGCTTATTGGAAAAGCAGGTTAAATTGCAGATGTGCTCGGAATATGTACACAGTCAGCTACCAGGAATCTCCTGACAGGAGGTAACTTTTTACTTTAAGGTAACTTGATGAAACTTCTTGACTGTGCGGCTTATCATTAACAACATTATCGCTTCAACAAAAAAAAGTCACATCCCTCACCTATGGGTAGTTAATTTTCTCTCTGACTTGCATTCTTGCTTAGAAGTCCTTGAAGAAGAATATTGAAGTAATTTCTGGAACTGAAGGGCAATACTGAATTCAAATTAAGAGAAGGTATGTTCCTGCTAATCCCACTGGGCAACAAAAGTTAATGCAACAAAATCAGCTGATCTAGAGTTTATTTCAAGCTTTTTCCTTTTAAGTGATCTAGTTGATCACTTAGATTTCTAATACTGGAAATGTGCAAGATTTTTTTTGTAAGGACAATTAAAAAAATATCTTTTTGGGGCACACTTTTTGCACAGCTCTGGTGGCACCACACCTACAGAACTGCATCTGAGCAATGATTTGACCCTTAGATTACAAGTTGGCAGAGATAAGTCTTTGACTACAGTGACAATAAAATTGCAGGCACAGGGCTGACAAGCTACTGGACTGTGGATTCTCTGCATGCTTAGGGCTAGCTCAACCCAGTCCTCTCAGCCTGTCTCCTAAATCCATCTGTGCTTTCTGTCAACTGTTTCCTCATCTCCACCAAAGCAGCACACACCCCCTTATATATACTTACAAGCATCAGGACAAAACAAATAGTGATGAGCAGATTTGCCACAGCCACCACTTCCATCCCAGCACTGATAGCCAAAGACATGGCTGTGGCAGTGTAGGACACCAGTATCAGGGCCAGCATGAAGAAGAAGAATCGGCCTGCAACAGCTTGGTACCCTGTCAAGAAGCAGGAAGAAAAAAGTCCAGTAAACAGCCGCATCATGAATCCCAGAGAGGTACCCTTGGACTCCCACGCAAGACATGGAAAGCAGGAAGAAAGGCTGAACCTGGAGTTGACAGCAACTGCGAATGCTCTAAAGGCCCCAAAAAGCATCACCAAACGATATGGACAAGCAGGTCCCTGTCTTAGATCTCTGGTGTCTCTGCCCCTGCCCCAGAGTCCTCAGAAGTTATGATGCCAAGCACTTAAATCAGCTGAAGGTTCAACCAGTTTCAATTTAGATACAAGAATTAAATTCTGGCTAAGTCAGAAATCAAATGTGTTGGAAGATGACAGGTTCAATGAAAGCATCAATTCATTACCAATCATCCAGTAAGAGATGCATGAGAATATAATGGCTGGAGCAGTTCTCATGGGCAGTAGATCTCCTATCATCAAGGCCAGAAAGTAGGCAGACACACTGTAATATCCGCTGGTGTATTGATGGCTGCGACGACAGGAAGGAGAAGAGTTGTACAGGTTTAAAGGTTATCTGGGAAGCAGGCTCAGTATGTGTGTCTGGTTTATCCTGATTCAGTTTCTGTTCTTTCTACCACTGACTCCTCTGTATGCAAGTTGGTTTTCCCTGTGCTACCACTTCCCACTCTAAAGTAAGGGCTGATCCATCTCACAGGCCCTGCAGCAATCCTGCTGCAGGGAGATGAATGAAAAGCTATGTGACTGCTAAATAGCATATTGGAAAAAAGCTCTTAAAGCTCTGTTCAAAGAGAACAATCCTGAACACAAGAGCAGGGGAAAGTATTAGATTTATTACGATTTATTACCTGGAAGAACAGTTCATCCACAGCAAACACATACAACTGTTTCCAAGGGAGAAGGAACGATAGCCAAGAACAGGAAACACCTTTAGGACATCAACTTACCTCTAGTTCACAGCGTAATTAAATGTCATTATGATTCCTTTGCTGCTTAATGGACACTTCATGAAAAGACTCTAGAGGTGAGGTGCCAAAATCCACACTGGCACAGCTGATAAACTAAGCTGGGAAGCAGGGCAGACGGGCAAGAAGTGTTGTCGTAGGGGAAATTCATTCCTGAACATCTGTTAGGGGCAATACTAAGTAGCTATGAGCAAGCTGGGGGCAGACCTGTGCACATCTAAACTAGTGCCTCACAGAAACAACATATTTTCCAGGCACAAATCTGCAAATTCCTTTTTACTCCATGACTTTTGCCCTTTCACCCCATAAGCTGGAGGCTATTCCAAACTAGATTTAACATAGATGTGTACATATACACATTTATTTATACACATATATATATGTGCATCTATCTTTATATGTATTTAATATACATGTGTGTATATATACATATATATACATAGATGCACTTGATTGTTAAAAAACTCTTGTAAGGCAGCCAGCAGCCCTTTTCCTCTGAGCATCCTTTGTGAAACTTTTCCAAGAACTCTCCCATCATCTTTGCACAGTCTTACCACTTTGGAACCATTGCAAAACACTGTTTCAACCCTGCCAGCAAGAGGGCAGGCAGGGCTCACAGTCTGCAGACTTCAAAAACAGCTGTTACCAAAAGTGGAAAAAGCACTTCTTGTTAAACTGTGACACAGCAAGCAAGTAAAAGCACTATTTCTCCCCTCCTTCCATCACCTCTTAGCATTTCAGCTCCTTGCTTTACAGACTGATTCAGCATTACTATTACATTCTGATGTTGGAAGAAGAAATCCACTCTCAAGTCCTAGCAGGTAGAAATCATTTTGGTTAGCCTGTAAGATATTCCCCCCCTCCTCACTGCAGGGCAGGAGAGGGTCTAAGAGCATCAGTACTTACACAAATAATTTCTTGTCTCTGATGAACAGCTCAACTGCAGAGACAGTGGAAAAACACTGGTTTGTGGTGACAAAAAACAAGGATCCAACCCTAGAAGGCAAAACAGCAGTCAAGAAATGAGGAAACAGCAAGATCAAGTCAGCAGTTTTCTGTCTCTGCCCACAGAATTGAGATATTTAATTGTGCTACTGTAGATCTTAGCTGTAAAGCCAGGTTTATTCCTTTGTATTCCCCTGCATATTCCCTTTGTACACAAGTGCAAGCCCAATGGAACTGTGGTCCTTTTCGGACCTCTGGCAATACCATTCTGCAATGCGTTCAGGCTGGTGAACCCAACCCTCCTTTGTGGTCCAAGCAGAGCCCAAAGCCTTCCCTATGGCTGAAACCTGTCTCCTATGGACAGGGAAATGAGCAAGCTGTGTGTTTCCAACTTACCGATTCTGAATGCCACTTTGATCTAGTTTTACACCGAAAAAAATGGCCCCCACAACCAAGGCTAGAATTACAGTCACCGCAATCTAGAATTGGAAAGAAGAAAGAGAGAGGGTAGTCCTTCAGATGGGTAAATAGGGAAAACAATCGTTAAGGTATATACAGGGTTTAACATTCACACCTGCCTAAAACTTAACTGTGCGAGTCAGCATATACATGATGCATACACACACACACACACACTTAAAAGCCTTATGCCAATTTTCCTAGTTTTTCCTTTTCCCTTTTCTCTTGCCTCTGATATTCTTCAGCTGGTAAAGGCTAGCAGAACCACACTCAAAGAATAACCCAGCTTGAAATTTCAAGTGAGCCACAAAATTAACATCACCCTGGATGGTCCTCATGTGTACCAGATAAGGGAACACTTCCCCCCACTCCCCAATATTCAGTGCAGTAGTCCTTCTGCTAAACTAAAATGGAGACTTTTCAAAAGGCAACAACCTGAGGGGTAGTGGCACATGACTTCTCTGCTCCCCTAGCTGACTTTGAAAACAGAAGTCTGCCCTGCAAACTGCAGGCTGTGGGACTGAGAGCAGAGGGACTCTAGGATTTCCAATAATTGTTACCAACCTGTGCAACAGATGCCTGTGGGTTCCTGATGAGGTTTTTCAGGGAACGCTTGGACAGCCAGTACAACTGGGTGAGGAATCCATTTGCATACGTAATCTCATGCCCCTGCTTGGATACTCTCTGCTTGCTTCCCCGTCTAAGCTCTACTTTCCCCAGTGCCTCCTTTGTGCTCTGATACAGGCTGGAGTTGAGGTACTTCTGGTGTAGCACATCCACCACACTGCTGGCCACGTTCTCTTCTACCACTCCATTTTCACTGTTCACCTCTAAGTGAGAAAGACAAGATAATGGCTTGTGATACCCTGTGAACCCTTACCTTCAGACATGGCCCATCGACACAGGTCCGCTCTGGAGGCTGGACAAAAATATAATCAGGAATGGCCAGAGAATTCAAATTGTTCAAGCCTCAGATATGAGCTTAAGAGGCTAGTTTGAGTGAGAGGGTTTCCATGCAGTTTTAATCCAACCTAGCTCATCTGCCTATTCTTTATGGCACAAATATGGCCACAGTCTTAGAACAAGCCACTAGAAAACCTTTGCTGAATTATGGGGAAAATCAATCATTTACTGTGATCCACCTCCCCATTCCCAAAAGGTGCCATTACGAACACTGTTCCCTTAAAATCCTTCAGTCACTGATATGCTGAAGCATCTCCAGACAAATCTTTCTCAACATTTCACTCACTGTATTGTTAGAGTTTGTTCTCATATGTAGTTCTAATCTTTCTTGCTGCCACACAAATCCATTACTCCCAGACCTATCTGCCTTCCTTTCTGCAGCAGCCCCTTATGTGACTGGAAACTTGTCTTCTCTCAGCTGACTCTTGAGACTAAGCAATTCTAGTTTTTCTGTCATTCCTACCTGTTTTGCAGACTACTAGTAGCTATCACTGCTCTCCTAAATTACTGAAGGAAGAAAAAATCCCTTTTAAAAGTCTGAAATCTTTAAAGAAGCCCAAAGCAAAGTATATCTATTAGTAGGAAAACTAAAAATATAGTAAAGTGTCCTTAGACTCGAGAAAAGCCAGAGAACAAAAGCTTGCCATCACCACATGTAACTTTCCTTCTACACAAGCCAACAGTGGATTTCTCCTTGACAACTTACCTTTTCCTGTGTCCACAGGTCCATGATCTTCCTTGCTTGCTGCCACAGCAGTCGAATCACCATTTATGATATCAAGGAAGAAGTCAGCTGGGTTGTTAAAGGGTTCACATTCATATCCTTAAATAAACAAATAAACAAACCACACACAACATGTTTGTACTGCACAGAGCACAGCTTGGAAAGTCAGGTCTCACTGTTGTACAACCTTGTTACAAGAGAAACTCACTACTCCACTGCTTTTCATGAACATTAGTTTACAACAGTAGAATGGACAGGATTTGGGAGTTAGTGAAACTGAGGTATCTATACAGACTTTCAGAGCTGTTTATTCCTCACTGACTTCAGATGAGAAATTTACAACACAGCTCAGCAGGGACAACTCTTGCCTCCTTCCCAGTGCTCCTCAACCATTTCCCACTCTGAACGACACTCGGTTCCTCACTAGATGTTGCTGGTTGTCTTCTCTATAGCCTCAGATGCTTGGCCTACTCCAGAAACTCAGCTCTTGCTTGTGTTTCCTTGGTCACAAGGAAGAGGAAGGGCTGTCCATGGGCTTCCTACAATATAGCTCTAGCCATGGGACGGGGGAAGCAAGGATATTCATTCTATAGCACTTCTGTGAGGAAGGATGTGAGGTAGGATACTAAGAGTAGTAGTAGTCAGATTGGTTAAAGGATCTCTCTCAAAGCCAGGGAAAGCTTACAAAGCTTACAATGTCCATGACTGCATCTAGACTAGACTGGAAATTCACTCTACATTCTCTGTCCATTATAGTCAGAAACCCTCATCCTGCTTATCTGTAGAGGGGGCAGCCACCCAACAGTGCAATTATTAATCCAACTTAAGACACACCATGATTTTGCCCCTTCAGTCACCCACCTGCATTCAGACTAGAGCAGATTCTTGGATCAACCTCTACAGATTGCTGCCAATCTGCAGGCTGTGGTTCAAAACTCACTGGGTCTGCCACCTAGGCTTGGCAGAACTAGAAGCACCATCTTGTCTGTTGTGCATTATGCTTCTAAATGTCCAAGCAATTCTGTTTCTTTGGCTTGGTACAAGTCAAAACAAAGGCAGGAGACATCCATGCTCTATACTGCCTGGAAAACTTTTTTATTATTTCTGTTTTCTAACTCTAACCTAACACTGTTCAGATTGTTTGTGTACAGCATTTAGTAATGTAGCGATAAAATAGGACAAGAGTTTTATCCAATGCTAAGGTAAGAACCCACAGTTTAAACTCAGTAGCTGGTTGGTTACCTTTACTCTTGGCAATGGAAGACTTACCAATAGAACTAAAATACTCCAGGGCCTGCTTTGCAGGACCATGGTACAGCACCTTTCCCAAAGCTAATAACGTCAGACTGTCAAACAGCTTGAATATGGAATAGCGGGGCTGATGGATGGAAAATATGATGGTTCGGCCTCTTCTAGAGAGCCTAAAATAGAAATAAGACTTCTCTCAAATACACTGCACTTTGCATTTCAGAAAGGTCACGTTAGCCAAAGCAAAAAAATAGGTATCCAAGTCCAACATAAATGCTTGTTGGCTTCTTAGAGCCTCAACCCAGTAAAACTCTAGTTCCCCTTTCTCTCTTGCTGTGTCAGACGTTACCTGCAAGACCTTCAAGCACACATCATTACAAGAGATTGTTGCTGCAGTCCAGGTAGGTAGAGTATGATGTTATCTGTGGCTAGCAAAGGTTAAGCCTGCAGCTGCGTATAAATCCTCCTTACAAGTTTTCTGTATCAGGCTTCAACTTGACTAACAGGAAAGGTTCTACTGCACTCAGTAGCATTACCAGGCTTTACATAGCAGGCTGGGGAAGTCTGGACAGCTGAGATTTCTCATAGCTCTTCTGCTGAGGACTTAGTCTCTACTAAAGTCAAAATTAGCTTTCCTTCAGGTTTGTCAGACGCTCTTTGAAGTGCTTTAGCACTGATGCCCAACCTGATTAAGATCCGCTATCCACAAACAGTCCCCCCAGTAAAATGTCCCCCCAGGCAAAATCAGACAATGTGCCACAAAGACAGGAGGAGTGTTAGGAACTCATTCTCATTACATGTGCCTTGTTTGGTCCTCTTTGTAGTAGAAGACAGTTCATCTCCAAAGCAGATAAGGGGCAGGGGGGGGGGGGGGGCACTGAGGGTAAAACTGCAGGTGAAGTCTGATCTGAGTTCCAGGCCATTGCCATAGTGGAGGAAAAACCTTTGTAATAGACTCAGCTGGAAGGCCAAGAAATTACAATTACAAGGCTTGACCTCACAGTCCACCCCTCTCTGTGGCAAAGGGAAGCTGTCCAAGCCACATCTGCTTTTTGGGCTCCACTCCAATGCTTGCTGTAAAAAGATTCCCATCAACTTCAAAAAGCTTTGGACAAGACCCAGATAAAGAGCTTAGGACCACTTCTGCCTGGCTTAAAAACAAACAAACAAACCAACACTGAAACATTGTAGCTACTCAATCATAGCAGCACTCCTTTTTTAAATAATGAGCTAGCAAAGAAATTTGAGCATTCGAGCAGAGCCCTGAAGAATTGACTCTTACTTCTTCAAGAGGATGAGGACAGCGTTGGCTGTGCTGGCATCAAGGCCGGTTGTTGGCTCATCGAGAAAAAGGACTGGTGGTTCTGTGATAAGCTCCATCCCAATGTTGGTTCTCTTCCGTTCTCCTCCAGATACTCCCCGGATCAGTTCGGTTCCTACCTACAAGCAGAAGAAGTCAGGCATTTGCAACTACTTGCTCTGGAGTTCAGGGCTCACCACACCCATTAAAAGCAGCCCTTTTCACTTTCAGTGTCCCATTAGTGAACTCCAGAGCCAGCAGCAGATGATGGGTCTGCCTGAGCCGTCAGATGTATCTTTGGTATTCAGGGATGTCTTTCATGGGTAGCTCACCTGCTGAGCAAGTAAGTGGGGTAAGTAAAGTAAAAGTAAAGTAAGAGGAAAAAATGCAGCTGGGAGGAGCAAGCTCTGCACAGAACTTCTCCATCACAGCCGAGCCTCCCACCCCCGACAGCTTTCAACGCTGTAAAAACAACTCCCTTGTCTTGTTCCACAAAGCCAGGAAGTCACCCAGCAACGTTCCAAGGTACTATGCCTAGGCAACTTCTTTCCCTCTGCTTATACAACACTGGATGTGGTCCAAAATCTTCCCCTTTTAGTAGCAAATACACATACGTCTTTCCAAGCTGCCTCCTGAGCTGGACTGATTTCCTGTGTGCACTACGATCTTGTCAGGTTCCTGCTAAGCTTAGTGTAGCTGCACTACGTACTCCATACTGCCCAGAGCCAAGTAGTTTAGTTTCTAGAGGTAGTAGGATTTCTAAGATGGGTATTCTCACTGCTCACCTTAGCATCAGCCACTTTGCTTAACCCCAGCTCGTTGATTATCTGTGTGACTCGCTCCTCCTTCTCATGAAAGCTGATGGAACTGGGGAGTCGCAGGGCAGCAGAGAAGTGCAGGTTCTCCCTCACTGTCATTGTGCCCATGACAACATCATCCTGAAAGCAATACAAATTCACAGTTGAAAAGCCTCATTCTCAGCTATCTGACTGGGCACCAGACTCCCTGCAGTAGCAGTTACTGGATAAGCTGTTTGTGGACCACAGGGGAAACTGCACTGAGTGACAACTCCTGCTTCAAAATATACAGGACACAAAATTCAAGGTCACTCAGTAGAAATCAAAAGGAGAACGCAGCTCTACACGCTCCCAGTTTGTGCCCAGCATCACCTCAGCCTGATTTCAGGCTCAGGAGTTTATTGCAGATGGTACTATTTTGTACTGGAAGTGCACTTGCCTTACAAGCCATAGTGAGGCAGAGCAGCTAGCTGGTTTTGCTGCTAGTGCTCAGCATTCAGGTTGGAGACATTCAGGGAGCCACCCAAGTCAGCTCTGTTCCCAGTTACAAGCCATATCTTGGTGTTGTCACAAGCACCTGCCAAGTTCAGCTGCCAGTAAGGAGCTCTTCCCAGCTTCTCCCTGGCAGCAGGTCCTCAAGGAAACAAGACTATTGCACCAAGATGCATTTTTTTTCCTGTGTCTCAAAAATCTGCAACTCTTGAGCACAAGATCTTATTCTAAGGTCCAGCAAAGCTTCAACAGACACGTGCATTCTGACTATGAATCAAATCTATCCAGTTGCCAAACATGTGCCTACACCAACCTGGAACAACCATCAACAGAGTTGATGCCAGTTCCATTCAGAGCTCCTTGCATCTCCATCACCCTGCTTTGATACTTGAGCCAATTCTGCATCTCACCACATGGTGGGGGAAGTGCTGCAACACTGGGCAGCTGCTGAGAAACATGCCTGTTAATCAGGTACCCTTCAAATCCGTGGAATTACACCCTCATTTGCAAGGCATGAGTGGAGAGACCATCAACAGTTTTATAGGGATAACACATGGCCTGCATGCTCATCTGCACAAAATGGACCCTCTTAAGTATGTATGCATTTAAGCCTTCAGTTGTGTTTTGGGTCATCTTTATTGATCTCGGGAGTAGTGCACAGGGGTGGGAGGGAAGAGCAACCATTTAATGTCTTGCCCAGTTGCCTGTCATTTCAAGGTTTGGTTTGTTTGCTTTTGACATCGGAGAGAGAGCTGTCTCACATTGGGACCACTTGCAAGAAACTTCCTGGCCATTTATGAAACACTGAGGATTTAGGGATCTTTGAACTGCAGGATCAAGACTTGGTATCAGTCTTGTCACATGCATCCTCTTAAAAGCCCCCCAGCTGGCAGCTTTCAGAAAGGCTACATATTTCATATCTGCCTGCAGACAGAAGCCTGAATGCTTTCCAGATTTGGCAGCTCATACAGCTGCCAAGAACTCCCTTCTCCTCAGCTCCCCCAGGGCTTTGAGGGTCTATTATTGGTCCAGGCCTCCACCCACTTCCGCAGATTCAGCCAGCTTTTCCTGTCTGAGTGGAATGAAGCTCTGCCCCAGCCAGCCAGAATCAGAGGAAGAACAGCAAGGATCTACTTACTTCCTACAATTATTGTCCTAGAGCTTGAAGGTACTTCTGCCAACTAGAACTGCTTCCAAGTTTTACAAGAGATTTTGAGTGTTGACAGGTTCCTGCCACGCAACTCCTTTTTTAACTTATTTTTTATTTTTAAAACTATTGCTGGAACTTCAGGACAGAGCCCAAAAAACCAAGCCACAGTGGCCCAGTGGCTTGGGTACCCATGCAGCTTTAGGAAGACAAACATCCCCATGCTTTACTTGGCTGGAGTAAACAGTTTGATCCTGTCTTCCATATCACAGGACCACACTGTAACATGTGAGTTATCAAATTAGAGTCTGCAGGGAGCAATGAATATTACCTAACCTAATATTTCATGCTTTGCTCATCTTATGTGACAGTGCCCTATCTTTTTTCTTGAGAAGCTGCTCCTCTCCCCACAGCAGCCCTACTCGCTCACCAGGGAAGACGCTGCTATCTCATTCATGAAGTAGTGGTAAGCTCCCTCCAGTGTATACCCCAAACCCCCACTTCTCATGGAGGACACTTTTCAAAGGCTTTACACCAAAACCTACACTCTTTCCTCCCAAGGGTTCCCAGGCCTCCAGTGAAGGCAGTTTCTCACCTGCACAACATATCCTGAGATGCACTTGAAATTTGGAGGTTGTGGGATGCCATCTATAAGCACTTCTCCAGACAGGCCTGCCGGGTCTTTTCTGGCAGCCAGCACATCTAGTAGACTTCAGACAAATACCAGGCGTTAGGTTTTGCCACAACAACTACTTTTACCTCTAACTGGTTAAGTACCATCAGTCAGGACTGCAGTTACATCCTGCTCATGGCATGCTCCAAACCAAACACAGGGCACTGAAAGGGACTTCCTCTGCCCTGGGGTCTTCAGCTCCTTGTACGGAAAGCCTGGTGCAGATGCAGGATTCTCAAGTGTCAGGTACGCCACAGCAGTATTCCAGTATATAGACCCTCAGAGCTGTCAACTCCCTATAGACAGTAACTCGGTCTCCCTATTAACAGCTAACCTCAGACATGCACACACACAAGCACCTTGCCAAGTAGCTGCAGTCTGCTCTCTAGCCAGTGGAGCACAGTAGAAACTATTTTGATCTCAAGGAAATTAATCCAAATGGGTATAAACAGGACTAGAGTTTAGAATAATTTTATAAAGTCATCTTGTTTTAACATATCTCTGGATTCTCCTTACTGCAAACTAGAGGTCAGCCTGTCTGCTTGCTAAGTAAACGCCACCCTGAAGAAGGCTGGCTCTTGCAGACATCCTGATCAGCTGTCAGTTTCCTTAGAAGGGAAGATCAAGGGTCACCACAAAGACACACTTGCATGAACCCTGGCCATATTTGCCTGTCCCTGACAGTCTCAAAGGAACAGTGACAAAGCAAAGCACTCTCTTACCATGGTTACATAGGAGAGAAAACAGCATCAGCACTGACTAGAGACAGTCTGCAAGGTATTTCTCCGTGCTTTCATCCAAAGTTTTCAAGCAGGTGCACTTCCACCACCAGGCCACAGCCAGGTTGGGGTGACGATCCACAGCAGGTATCCTACAGACTGATATTACACCCTATTCCTGGCAGTCAGAGGGGTTTGGCCTTGCATCTCCCAGGAAGTCTTGCTGCAGCAGTGTCAGAGGGGACAACTTCTCTCCTGCCCCTGAGGGAGCTTGCCCCCATCCCTACCCCAAGACAGGTCTGGGACAGAGTCTACACCTGAGCTCCAGTCACCCCAGCCTGGTATCTTAACTCAGGCCACCAAAGGTGACTGCAGTAATAGGGACCTCCAAGTGGAGCAGATGAGGGGCATGACACCACTGCAGGGCAAGAACTCCAGCAAAGCAAACATCAGTGGGACATGAGGTCAAACTGCATCACCAGATTTCTCACAGGCATACAAAAGTCTGAGCCTGTTGCTCCCTTGTATCTTCCCCAACCCTAAGAGTCCCACATTCCCTTTGAACAGCTGACTGGCCATTTAAAGAGCAAAAGAAAGTACTCACGAAGATTTACCGCTCCCTGTTGGCCCCAGGATAGCATTCAAGCCTGGCTTCATAATGCCACTGGAAGAAGTAAAGAGTTATTCCCAAATGGAGGACTGTTCACATGCAGCTTATAGTAGCAGTAAGGTGTGAACAAAATTGTTGAAGTTTTCCTTTCAAAATTGTTGAAAGGAAAACTTCAAGATTATTAAAAACTTCTCCTTAAATCTGAAATCAGTAAGCATTTCCTTTCTTGTCCCAGACTGCCAGTCAGAACAGAACCAGAAATGGGCATAAAAAGCAATTTACAAAAGACAAATTAGGTGTCTTCCCTGCTGAGCTGGATCTGTGAAAGAAGAAGCAATTGCTCTCTGTTGCTCTCTTCCTCCCACCACAGCTTGGGCCATAGTGAAGGGAACCCTCAGATCTTCTGGCAGAAGAGTTCACACAAGTTTGGTCCTAATTTGCTTAGATCGGTAACTGAAACTGCTCCAGTTATATGCTAACTTTTATGCCTAAAGCAAATCAGCAAGTGCTCACATGAACTGCAGACTGGCAGGAGCGTAGTCATTTCTCTAGGAGCACAGCTAGATCTAGAAGGTGACACTAGGTCACTGATTCACAGCAGGAGATTAATTCCTACCCTCCGGTATTTTAGTTAAGCGAGAACTTACTAAACGTTGTGAAGGATCTTCTTTTCCACAGTCTTCCGTCTACATAGGAATCCACTGGACTGCTTAATGGAGTACTGGATGTTATGGAAACTCACAACAGAGCCCCGAGGGGACCGGAGGGACTCCTGTGTTGGAACAGAACGTTGGAAGTTGCCCACTCCTTCCTCTTCTCCAACAGAAATGATGCTGTGATCAAATGTGTCTGCCATCATGTCCTTGTTACACAAGTCAAACTCCACTGCATGAAGGTTTTTGAGGTTGCTGTTGTTTTGAGCAGTTCCCATCTACTGAGACAAAGAACACAAAAACACGCAGGGAAGAAGACGTGAGCAAAGAGGTCTGTAGAAAGTGTCCTGGAAAAGCAAGTTCATGCACACCACTCCAATTCTTACACATGCCAAGTTTCCAAAAGGATGGACATCCGCACTGGAAGACATCCAGTAGTCCCCAAAGGCATGGAAACATTTAGAACAATACACACAGCCTTTAGGAACAAGACATGGATGTTCTTGAAGCGACACTAACTCAAAGAACATCTGATGAGCTAAAAACCAAGCCTGTTTGTGATGGTCGCTGTCTTCCTTGACACATTTGGGACTACAAATGCAAGTTGCTACTTTTAAGCTAAAGAGACTGAACCTTCCCTCCATCAAGTAGAACATGCTTACTCACCTTTATACCCCCACAAAGCCAGCACAGAAAACCTTATTTGCTGGTACAAGTTTGTTTCAGTGATATCAATGTGATCAAAATACAATTACATATATTGCTTAGCATGTTTCAGTCACACCAGTATCAAGATGCTTCACAGATACAAGGAGGAAGAGAAGTTTGGATTAGCCTGCGGGCACAATTTATCTTGAAGAACAGCAGTATTTCCTTCTCCCACAGGGACAGATCTGGGACATCCCACAGTAAAGAAAAGCAAGGTACAGACTGGTATATTAAGGAAAATTAAATATAATGTGTTTGAAATCACAGGGAAAGTCATAAACCACCGTGATTCAAACAGATAAGCTGCTTTCTGTAGCTCAGGGTGGGAACACCTGGAAGGAGGACGTGTGAACAGCAAAGTGAAGGAACTGTTGTCCCTGCCCATACATCAGCACCTACATAGTAGGAAATGTATCAATACTGGTATAACTATTAATATTGATTCACTTAGTAGTCATAGCAACAGAGCTATTTGGTCAAGGGGCTGCTTCCCCTTCTGTTGTCGCAACTGACTAAGACCAAGTTCAAACCCCTTCACTCATTTCAAAAAAGTTTAAACTTTTTTTTGAGTTTAAAATTTTTTTTTTAAAACTTGAGTTTAAGCTCAAAATTTAAGCTCAATACCTTGACATTGCATGAGAACTCAGAAACTCTGCAGTCCACAAGTTCTGCAGACTGTGCGTGTGAGGAATGGGCATGACCTGCACCCTGCCTTTTACTCAGGTGCCCCCGCAGCCAAAAACCTTCCTGTCCCCTTTCCAGGCAACTACAGCAAGGAAGAGAAAACACTACGTGCCCTTTCCAGAAATCGAACAGAACATGTTAGACTAACACAAACTAGTCTAATCATTTACTTCCCTTTTAGCTGCTGGCATGAAGGTGTTAGAAAGCTTAAAGAGTTACTGTGATTTTCTGGAAAGCCAAGGCTGTCACGAGGCTATCAAAGAGCAAGGAGAAAGAACTGTGCACAAAGACATCCGTTGTTGATTAGTTGGGTTTTGTGGGAAGGCAGATGTATTCCACAAGTGACCTTTCTCCTGCCATTTGCACCCACAAATGACCCTTTTCCCACCACCTGCACTTTTTCCCCCCCCAGGACTGAGAAAGAGGGTGATAACCAGTAGGACCAACCACTGCAGAAGCAAAGGATTTCTCAGGAAGTAAGATGGTCATCCTCTTAACAAACTGGAGCTCCAAAAGCCAGATTTAAAAAACAAAAAAACAAAAAAAAACAAACGAAAAAAAAAAAACCAAAACCACCCTGCCCTTTCCTATCACTAAAAGCTGCCTGGACATAGACCTGGGCAACCAGCTTCAGGTGGCCCTGCCTGAGCAAAAGGGGTGGACCAGATGACCTCCAGAGGTCCCTTCCAACTTCAACCAGTCTGTGAAAGTTCGAGAAATTGCTGTATTTGATATTTCTGTATAAGCAAACGAAAAGTGGCAGGGGGGAGAGAGGAAGGTCTGGTTAACTTGGATGCATCCTGAGGCTGGTCACCCCTGGGAAAGCCTTGTTTGTAGGAAGCAAGAAAGAATCTGCTGGTTACATCAGCAAGAGCAGGCTTATATACCAGAAAGGTTGCACAACACACCGAGGGGGGAAAAATGTCAGGATGACAATGACACCAAGGGCAAAGACCCAGTTAGACTTTTGAACGTTTGACTGTCTTGTAAATCTCACATCTGCTCCAGATGGCCAGGTTCTGCAGTTTACAACACCATAAACCCTTTTATACATGCTTTTGCAAAGTTACTGATAAGCACTGCTAAGCTAAACCACTGCTGCGGGCACGGGCAAGGACGACAGAAAGATGAAATGAGCCCGGCAGAGGCTACAGACGGGCGCACGCACAAGCACCTCGCACGCAGCCACCCCCGCCCCCG
>VXAL01012315.1:228625-256654 GCA_013399475.1 Chauna torquata
GGCGTGTCCGCCCGGCGGGGCGGCGCGGGGCGGCGGAGCCCCCGAGCGCGGGGATGCCGAGGGCTGTCCCGCGGTGTTACCGCGCCCTCCCGGGGCGGGGAGAGGACGGGCGGCGGCGGACGAACTGTTTTCTCGGTGGAAGGCACTAAAGCGCCGCGGGGGAACGGGCATCGGGGCTGGGGCATCTTCCCCACGGCGTGGCCGGTACGCTTCCCACGGCCCACGCACATCCGTGGCGCGGAGGGGTCCGGCTGGATGGTGGGAGGCAGCCCCCGCTGTCCCTCCTGGCCTCCCTCATGCCTTCCGGAAGGCTCATCGCGCCCGGGGGCGATTCCCCGTCAGCTGGGGCCAGGGACAGTCCCGGCAGTGTCACCCTCCGAGGGTGCCGCACCGTGACAATGCCACGCTGGTCGCACGGCTGCGGAGGCTGCCTAACGGCAGCCCTCCCGGGTCACCCGTTGTCTGTCGGGCTGCCTCTGCGCTGCCATGTGTTCCTGGCTCCCAGGACATGTGAAAGCAGGAAGATCGGATTTCCGTTGGTTCTCTGTCACGGCTTCTCCTCAGCCTCATGTTCCCAAGCACTATTGTCTTATCATAAACTAGCTGGCTTTCCCCAGACTCCTTGGTGTTGTGAGTGCAGGAAAGGCCTGCTTTTATGGTTTATAAAGATAATTTATATTAGCGCTGTCAAGTCACTCTATTAATTGCCTCCGGTTTGACTATCCTCTGCAGCTATGTACCGCATTATATTTTCCTAACAACAGCTCTTGCTAGATCAGTTTAAGGCTCAGGTAAGCAGAAGCATGCCTCTGGCTACCCAATAAATACCAGTAATAAAAACTCCAAAGGTTCACCCGTCTCCTTTCTGATCCAGACATGCTGATGCAGTAGACAGACACTTGCATCTTGTGCAGCTGCATTGCCCCACAGAGCTGACAGGAGTCAAGAGCAGATGGGATTGTAGCAATATTGGAACAGCTTTAGAGATCTGTCAAGAGGTCAAGTTTTGCCACAGGTACACTCAAGAGTCATGTTTGCTGAATAAGAATGTTATTTTCAGTCAGTCTATGGGGCAGAAGTGGACTTGAGTTTGTGTTTCGTTTGCACTTTAACTTCCTCCTTCAAGGAAAATCTGCCTACATTGAAGACTTTTGCCCTAGTCCTTCACCAAGCATGCACGTCTCTGTGTCCAAGGGTATTACAATCCTAAACACTACCTAGCCCTCCTTGTGCTGCAGTGACACCGCTCTCATCACGTGCCTGAGACAATGAGAAAAAAGTCCGTGTGCTTGGGAGCAGAATTGAGCAGCTTCTGAGTCATGAACTCGCTGTTCCGCGTAGCACCTGCAGAGTGGTGCAGGAGAAGCACTCTCTAAAGCAGCCCGATTAGAGGTTTGGGTTACTCTTGACAGGTAGTTTCAGTTGCTCAGCGGCTCCTCAGGCAGAGGTGCTGCTTCCCTTCACTTCATGGAATGGAAAAAAACACTTCTCTGCCCCCTGTGCCTAAGCACATCCCGATGGCAGGGGAATGGAGTCCTGAGGTATGGGGAGGAACCAGATCTGCCAACTAAGGCATCTGGCTGGAGGCTTTGGCTTCCCTCAAGCCCATTCCTGAAGCAGCAGTCTTCTGGGCTTCTTCAAGGGCCACTTCATCCTCAGACTTCATCTCCCTCCCCAGCTGGGCAGCCTGGAGGAGAAGAACAAATGCTCTCTGTTGCTCCGTGCACACAGGCAGTGCCTCAGCTGCTCTCTTACCTCTGACCACAACAGGAAAATTGGGTCTGACTGCAAATTAAGCTAGCAACAGCAAAGAAATAGGAGGGAGGGGAGTATTTTTCAACTGCATCGTTCTACTGATACAGTTGATCTAAATCATACTGTTGCTGAGGCAGATTTCTGTCCGCACAGGAGCAGAAACCAGTAGCCCTAGCTGTGGCTTGTGACAAATATTCACAGCGAGCCTAAGGAGAGCCTCATGTCAAACTCTGCATTTTTCTCTCACTGCACCACTTGTACGTTGGTGCTTTCTGCTTGCTATTGCTCATCCACACAGAGGGGCATTTTCCTTGTAAACTGTCAGTCTTTGCTTCTGATTAAAGGATGTGGTCTTCACAGAAAGACAACAAAGACATTAGCCCAGCATAAAGCTCTAGCGAGCACCGAGCTACAAAACCCTGTTGCTTTTACTGAGAGATGTTAAACAAATTCAGCTACAAGCCTGGCCTTGATACACTATGGTAGCAAGGCAAGACCAGCCTGGGCCATGTGTCAGATCTCATGAAGGTTTTAGCACAAGTTTGGGGTCTTCTCTCTTACTTCTTAGCCCCCTCTGCCTGGAGCTTCTGACTTGTCTGCCACTACATGGTTGCAGAGCAGGAGAGGCTGATCCTGGACATGGGGGAAGGGACCTAGCAGAAAGTCAGGCTTTGAGGTGTCCTGCTGAAAAGAATCATTCTCATTTGAGGCCGATTTGAACGTTGCTCCTTTCTTATAGGATGTGGTCACACTGGACATGTATTGCATGTGCCCTAGCACACAGAATGGAGAAGAAGTTACTGAGTACTATGAATTCGTCTCTCTGCTGTCCTGGCCTCTTCTTCCCTCCTTCCTGCAGCCTGAGCCACAGGACTGCAAAATCATCTGTTTGAAGGGGGTACTGGGGGTTCCCTCTAGTCCAGCTTTACACTTGGGCCAGGACTTGCCACAACCTGATCAACTCAGACATGGCTTCATTTAGCAGTATAGCCAGAGAGAAAATTTTCAGGTCTGTTTCTCGATTGCTTTCCTTGGAATGCTGCTGTCATTGCCCTGAGAATCCAGGTTGTTTTAATCCTGCCTAATGCTGAATTTCATAAAGCTCGTAAAACATTTCAGGGACTTCAGCCAGCAAGAGAGTGGATGAGACACATGTGCAGGAGGAACTGCATGCTGATGCGTACTACTTCCTTCTCTACCGAATGCAGCAAGAAGCAGATCTGAATGCCCACTGTGCAAAAGCAGCTATGAGAACACTGGAGAAGACAACAATGTCAGATACGGTGCACAAGTGAGGAGTGTCTCCTAGCTCTTCTTCTCCAAAAACTCCAGATACCAGTAAACTATTCTAAAAGGCACACCCTGTGTGTACAGATGTGCTGAATTGGCTGCATCTTCAAAATCACCACCCTGGGCACAGAAAGACATCTCATCTTGCCTTTTCCACCCTGACTGCTCATCATGTCAAAGCTAGTGCTCACTGGCCTCCCTTACTTGGTTAAAGTGCTGCTTGCCTTGGGGAAGTTGGCTTTTGCAAGACTTGAAGATTATGTAGAAGAAATCTGATTTTGTCGAGTTTTGTTAATCATTTAGTCCATTATCTGAACATATAGTAGCACTAAAGCCTTAACTGATTAAAGATAAGAAAAGATTCAAGCAAATCTAAGGGTAAAATAAATCAATATTTAACTAATGTGCTACATTCAGATATCACTGGCTTGACTGACAGAAATCAAGAATGGCTAAACAACAGGATCAATAGAAACACACACAGGCATTATCTTTGATAAAGCAGATACACAAGGATTAAATATCTGTATTTTAAAGTATCTAGAGGATCTAAACCACCATTCCACTTCTTCAGTAGTTAAAAAGCTAACATCATAAATGTGCTCAGATATATACAGCTCCAACTTGCTGCTGTTAGTGAGGTTACAGAGAACCTAGGGCTCGCATAAGATGTGCAATGCAAATACAGAGAGACACTCCTTTCTCTCCCAGTCTAGAAAGATGAAGAGAGGGAGATAAAACAGGTAGAGGGAGCAGAAACGGTAAGGTCTGATGAGAAAGCTGGAAATAGCAACCAAGACCAGGGATACTTCTTAGCCATGCTGTATAGCAGCTATTAGGTGGGCAAGACTTGGGAGCCTGCTAAGAGGAATGGAAGCCCCCATGTCCTCTCTAAAAAAAGTAGATATGGAGAGACACCAGTCATGACTGCCCCATGCTCTTACATCTTTAGGACAAGCCCTGGGACTGCAAAGCGGCACTGAGCTAAGCAGAGATAGGCACACAAGTACTCCCACATTCAGCACGAGCTCCTGGGGCAGGACTCCCTCAGTGCAGTTTGCGTTGCCATTTGCAAGCCAGGCGTGGCCACTCTGCAGTTCTGCTTCCCATTTGAGTTCTTCAGTGCCTGCAGGAGGTTAACAGGATTGCAGTATGATTTATCTGTCCAAGCTCAGCTCTCTAGAGGTCAGCTCTGTCCCTAGGCATGGGTGTTGACATACACAATGTTACACAGGCATTTCACCTCCTTCCTCAGGAGCAAAGTCCAGGCTGTTCCACCAGCCATTCCTAAAAAGTGTTTAAATTTTATACACTGCCAGGGCCTGACCCATTAGTATTTGCTGCAGCAGCATTGAATACATTCAGACTTTTTTCAATAGATGCTGTACGCCCAGAGGCGCAGTGTCTCTCTCCAAAGGGACACTGCACAATAGCAAAATGTGAGACAGCGTGACAGTAAACAGCCTATATGCTGGAGAAGGAAAGATAAGAAACTAGCTCTGGTTGGTCCACAACTTCCCTCTTCTTTTCTGCTTTCCTAGATGCCCAACAGTGCTGTACAACCCTGATGGAGAACTACTGCACCATGTTCTTCCAACACAGGGCAGAACATCATATTAGATGACAGAAAATGGCAGAGTGCAAAGGCTCAGAAATTGCAGCTGTCCCCTGCTCTGGTGTAGACTGCAGGAAAATCACATTCACCAACAGGGAAACTGAGGCAGAAAGACAGGGAATCACCAGGTAGCAAGTGTTAAGAGAACCCAAAGCAGTGGGCCAGGCTAGATGTTTGACTTCAAGATGAAGGCAGTGACATGGATGAAGGGGAGAACAAAAAGAAGAAAGCACTTGGTTGCACAGCTCACCCAGATACGCCACAGGAAGGAGCTCCACAGCAAGTTATTTATGCCAGAGCTCTTTGTGCTCATCTACCAGCTTGTCTGACTGGTTATGTCCTATTAGGTCCCAGGTGCATCTCAATACTTAACTATTTCATTCAGTAGAGACACTGCCTGGTGTTTGTCTTGGCCATGGCGTCTCATGTTTTTTGACAGTGTCGTTCTGCTCCTCTCCAGACATAATTTTCTCTCCTGGTTTGGAAACTTTTATGTAAGTGGGGGGTGACTAATGCATACAAAAGGGGTAGAGGGAGCCCAGAGCTACCTAGAGACTGCTGAATGGCAGCTGAGTGTCCTAGGGCAGGAGACAGTCATTTGAGAGAGGCAGGGAGAATAGAGAATCATAATAGGAATCTAAGGTCTAAATGGAGAGTAAAGGACAGTCTGGGTGTGGAACACCAGGAGAGGTCACAGGCATTGATCGCACTGAGCTTAGCAGCTCATCGGGACATCAACACATCTAGGGGCAGCTTCTCCAGGCACTCAGATAGGAGAGAAATGACAATGAATGTATCTTAATAACTCTCTATAACGACTCATGACAGGATAAGAAACTGAGTACTGTCGTCTCTTAAAGGGTATGAAAAGGCACACGCAAAACTAGCCCATGTTCACTCATCTAAGAAGAAGTCAGAAGACATGAGAACTCAACAACTGGCATTCCTGAGGTATTCCTCTGTCATCAGCAAGGATCCCTGACCATATAACCTGAACACAGGTCTGGTGCCCAAATGCTGAACAGTCCATTTGGACAAATGTAATGAGGCTGGCGAATCAGAGCTGGAAAGGCCTTCAACAAAATATGCCCAGCAGACAGAGGAGGTGATCGAGGCTGCTTTTTCAGTGCTGTACTGTGCAATCACCCTCCATCTTTGATGCTTTTGGAAAGTCTAGAAGTTGGTTGGATGCCACAAGTCTCCTTCCACCACTGCTTACCTCTTCTCCTTGCAAACTCCCCATCAAACACCTCAATGAGATGCAGTAAGCATCTCAGGGTCAAGACCCTGGTGCTCTGTGACTTCAGCTGGTCCACTGTCTTTGTCTTCATAGTGCTGTGCTGGAGAGTGCAGGCTGGTAGCGTGGCCTCTTCTGGGTCTCTACAGGATACAAACTTTTGAGGCAGGAGAGGCTGTATTCCTGAAAACATTCAGAAAGACTGCCATCTCCCATTTATGCAACAGTTGTCTAGTCTATAGGAAAGTAAGGAAAAGCTCTACCCTTTCTTCTGCCCCAGAAATCTTTGTACACTGTTCCAAATCTTGCTTTGTTTTGTGAGCTCCAGACATGTCTGAACAACCTAACTGGTTTGGCACATTAGAACATTGTGTGTGTGTGTGTGTGCATATGAAGTTTTTCTGTGTCTAAGAAAGCCATTTGCTGTTATTTCTGGTCCCTTTTACAGAAGGAGACCCTGCAAGTAATCAGAGCCAACAAAAACGATCACTTGGGATAGCTTCTCAGCCCTTTCTCAGGCAGCACAAGCCCAGGTAGCTTCAGGATCCTCTGCCTTGCCTGTTGCTCTCTCTGATGGGCTGTTCCTCAGGCTGCTGTGCCTTCCGGCCCCCAGAGGTGAGCATACCAGCTGAGAATCCCCTGGGGATGGCAGTGGTCGGGATACAGGGCCAGCCAGAGCTGGCCTGGGACATCCTGTGCTGTAGACCCTGTCACAACGCCAGGTGCACAGGCTCTCCTGGTGACTTGCTGTGGCATGCCCCAGTGAAGCCCGGCTTTGAAGCGTGACCTGAGGCCAGGGACATGTCACTGAACACCACATTGTTTTATCAGCTTGATGTTGGTGTTCCTCCTTCAGAGGCAGGGCACACCCTCAGCTCACTGCGCCCAAGGGCTGGCACCCCTCAGCCGCCTGCTTCGGCTCTCGATGCACGCGTGGCTGACTGTCAGCTACGCCCAGCATTTCTCACCTTTGAACCCAGGCCACCAGCAAAGCTTCCTTGTCAATTCCTCAAGCACTGAGTCCTGAAAAATCCTCTCCAAAATCTGACGTATTCCTTTTAATGCACCCGTTGGTGTCTGAGCTCAGGAGGAGGGCTGGACCTTGCACCCACTGAAATTCCTCCTCCTCCTCCTTCTGCTGCTCTCCCAGTACTATGCTCCTTGTTTTCAGGTTTGGAGGCCCTGAGTGGCATTTTATGTGGGTTTGTCATCAGCTGGCTCATCACATGACAATAGTTTCTCACCTCCCTTTTCCCTAGTTTCTAATAAATGCAGTTTGCTTTATAAGCAACTCCTGCTACAAAGTGTTTGTAGAAGAGGCAGAGGCAGTGTGGTCTCCAACCAGCAACCTCCTGTGCTGAAGGCTGACCAGTGAGCAGTAGCTGTACTAGCTCTTATGAAGAATTTCTCATTTGTGAAAAATGTTCATCTGTGAAGAATCCTTGTGGCAAAAATGAGCAAAACTTGTACTAACCCCGTGTAAAAGTTGGAGAGAGGATAAACAAGTGTAACCTACCAGAGGAGGGCACAGTTTGTGACAAGTAAGCGTGTGTGAAGATGTAGTATCATAAAGTGTGTTTTAGAAACCCTGGGTTCTGCTTCTGTCTTTTTGTCACTGAGAAAGTCATTTTTCTGTGTCTCAGTTTGTCTCAGTAAAATAAATGGGACACTTGCTACTAACCTCCTTTGAGAACGGTAGAGGACAGTTCGCAGATGTGAGGGTCTGTTAATTGTGCTGACTGACATCTGCTGGAATGCTAAATACATTTCATAAGGAATCTCCAGAAGCTTCGCTGTATTTGTCAGGGTTTGGGGATTTAAGTGTTTCTTTTAAACTTGCTGAGTTGGACTTGGTCATTGGTGAGGCAAATGTGTCATATTCCTGAGAGACACAGCGAAGAGACACTGCAGCAGCTTTGCATGCTCATGGCCACTGCTGGTTGGTGCTGCCTCTCACAAGTGGCCTGAGCCTGGTTTTGGACATCGCTGCTGTGCCCCTTTCTGTACAATCCAACGTGTCTCCCCATGCCTTGCTCATGTGTTGATACTGTGGTTTCGACTGCTTTCTCCTCCGGGCTGGCTCTGTGAGCTCTTTAACCACCCTAATGCATAGCAATCTTCTGTGAGACGGGCTCACCAGCTGGCCACTGTGGTCTGTATGGGGTACCTTCCAAATTGGAACAAAACACAGCCGTGCTCCCACTATTGAGGAAAAAACACTTTACTTTCCCCATGAGACATGTATCATCTAAATAATACCAGCTGCTGCTGGGAGGCCTGACAACATACATCTGAAAATAGCAGCTGCATGAACTTACCGTTCAGTGCATTTATGTTGAACACACAATTGAGCATCACACACAAGCAATAGCTGGGACAAGTAATCAATTGCCTTGCCCTACTCTAGGACACATCATTTACATGACAGCATGTCTAGGAACAGACAAGACACATGGAAATGTACAACTAAGACAGAAGACAACACAGGCACAGCCATCTACTAGTAACAGAACTTGTTTTACACCCAGTGGCACTGGTACAACCAAAATCACAGCATGTGGTAAATGGAGTGGTCTTTCTGCCAAAAAGCATGAGGTGGGGGGAAGGAGCTCACTGACCAGATTCTAGCTGAGACCCAGGAGACCACTGCAGCCTGTGGTTCTTGTCTGATCCTGGCCGGAGCTGGGTCAGTTTCTCAACAGAGGACTGTGGAGACTCCATACTCTAACTTTGCAGGGGAAAGCTGGCCTCCCAGGGTTTGGGCATGAGTAAACCCAGCAGTGGAACATGACCATTTTGCTCCTCCAGTACCCTACTGCCCAAATTAGCAGCCTATGTTACCTGGGACCTGGTTGCCTGAGGCTGATTCTCCCTGCCCCATGAATCCGAGCCCAGCTGCCACACCATTGTCTTTTTGCCTCGCCTACCTTCCCTGACAGCTACAGAGCATCTCTGTGCAGAAAGGAGAGGTGGGGTGGAGGTTGGCTCCTGGCATGCAGTGCTCAGCAGGGCTCTTGTGCTGCTCTGCAGTGGCTGCAGCATCCCTGCCCTGGTGGGTGAGTTACAGGAAGAGAACAGGAACATCAGGTGGTGCCAAAAAGGAGGTCTTATGCCACCTCTTCTGTTGGGCAGAATGAAGCAACACCCTCCTTGTGAGAAATTTGAAGCTTTATAAAGCAAGGCCTCACCTTCGTGCCCCTGGTGGGACCTGGTTTCAGGATCCTGTTGTCCCCACAGTAGTTGCTATGCTGAGGAGCCAAGCCTCAGCCAGCAGCACATATTCCACTGATTCTGCCAGCACAGGATCAACCCCCTGAAGAAGACAGTTGCTGCTTGGATCTCTTCCATGGTGCCAAGTTTAGTTCTTCACAGATAGGATCCCAATTATTTGATATATGTGCAGTAATGCAGACCCAGGCCCTCTCCCACTATTCTGAGTTTCTGGAAGAGGCAGGTACCCCTCCAGAGATTTCAAAAGAGGAGCTTGTGTTTTTGTTTTTGCAGTTAGGCGTCAGTAAGCATAGTCTGCTATTGAGGCAGGATCTCAAACAAGGTATAGCAAATGATTTTAAGGAAGAACCTTCCTCTGTGGTTCCTGACGTGCAGAGCACCCAGTTCATTAACCACAAGCTTTCCACCCGCAGTCACAAAATGTGCCTCAGTTCCCACATCTATAATGGGCTGCACGTGCTATTCAAGCCCATTAGAAGCACACTGTTCATTTGCTGGATTATAATTTATCACATAGATTTTCTATTTAATTAAAATTTTCAGGAGGTTCTCAGGTCCCTGACATAGGCCATCTTCTCCTGAATAGGACAATGGCTTCAATGCTGAGAGTAGGAGGAAATAAGCAGTATCTTTGCTCTGAGTTCACCTGGAAAAGCTGAATGCAAGGAGCACTTGCTCAATTGAGCTCTTGCTCAATTCTGAATTGAATGGAACTGGGAGTCAAGAACCGTGGCAACGTCTCACAGGGAAGTCTTGTCCCCAGCAGCAGGAACAGCTGATGGGACACAGAGCTGTGAGACCCTACAGATCCTGGATCCACAGCTCCTGGCTGAAGTCCAAGCTCCCTGTGGGCTGGGTGACAAGGTCTCACAGCTCGTGCTATGCTCTTGCAGCTGAATGACCCTCTTCTTCAGTTTGTCAATGATACTGTGTAGTTGTGACTGCAGCTCAGGCCATCTGGGGATAGGGCTGATCCTGAGGTCCCTCAGACATTCCCAGGGAGGCTGTCCCCCAGAACACACGGACATCCATCTTGAAAGCATGGCAATACGAAATGCCACTGCACAACGTTCCCACTAAGCCTTTCACTGTATTGCACAGCACACTAAACAGTGCAGCATTAACCTGAGTTGTTAGCAGTGGTCTGGTACAGCTCACATTTCTATTGGCTTTAAGCCTACAGAGCCTACTTGTGGTTAACTATTGTGGAACACCAGCAGTTAAGGTATTTCAAATACCTTTACAGTGGTTCAGTCCTGAAATTTTTACACTAGTGATTATTTTTTTTCAGTCCGTAAGTGGTTGCCTTTCAGTGGTGAATAAAGTGATCTCTAACCTAAACTTCGCAGCAGCCCTAGGATGAAATTTACTGTAAAAAAAGTGGAAAATAGCATAACCAACAAGTAAAGTTTTGCCCCTGCTCATTTCACAAGATGATCTTGTGACAGCATTCCTCAAAGATATTAACCATTTGTGTGCCTGTTAGGATCGCAACAACCTAAACCACACAAAATTGAACTGATGGGCTGAAGTGTAGAACAACAGGCTAGCTTCTTCAGATGTGTAAATCAGAACACATTCATTAAATGGAGTGCTGACTTAGACTAGCTGCAATATCCACTCCAGGATACAAGGAAAGAGGAGTCTCAAAGTGAAAAATGCCTGGAAAAAAAGCATCTTGCATGTGATTGAGAAGCCAAAGTTCATCATATTTTTCACAATATTCCTAAACCGAAATGGTGTCAGCATCCACAACTGCAAGCAAAATTGTTTCCTTGAGAAAAAGGAGAAGCGTCATAAGTTTGTAAATACAGTGCTAGTTTTGTCCAGTACCTTGAAATGCAATTTAGGAATTGTGAAAATAGACAACATAAAGAGATATTTTTAGTGTCAACTTCTGTGTTAGAAACTATGAGGTCTGTTCCCTAACTCTCAGACCTAGGACTCTACCAGCTGTTTCTCCATTTATATTTCAGATCTCCTCCTAATTACACTGGGAGTCAAATCTCATTTTAATTATCCCGAGTTAGATGTTTGTATCCTCTTTTTTCAGCTTCTGAATCTAAGCTACAAAGAGGGTCACCAAAGTGTTCTGGAAACAAACTACAACAGAACAAAGTTTATGGTAACCAGGTAGATACAAATAACTATTTTCTCCTTTCCATCTCTAACTAATGATTATATTCTGCCTTGTTTACACAACTAACACATCTTTTCCTGCAGACAATTGTGAGAGTAAGCATATGTTTGTTGGGAAACAAACTGCAGTTTCCCACCCTGTATCCAAGTGTTTCCAGAGCTCTGAGGTCTTTACATGTTGGAAAAGTATAGGTAAAAGTACTTTGAGTTGTCCTGTTCAGAGACAGAAACCTAATACAACACCTGGTTCCAAATTTCCACCCAGTCCAGAGACACTGGGGCCAGAAGTTCTAGGTCTGTGACATCACACATCATTATGCTGGAAAAGAGCATCCCTGATTTCTCACATCACCAATCCCTAGCAACAGTGGTGTCTGCGTTCAGCTGTTCTGACTATTCTAACAGTGGGGAAAACAACTGACAGTGACTGAGTACCATGGGAGCCAGACTGGGAGCACTGGGCTATTCGCTAGAAGCGCACATCAGAGTGCAGCTGGGTGTTCTTGGGCACCTGAGACACTGGTACTCTTGACCTGGGCAAGATGGGGCAGACCCCATATTGGGAAAGGTTGCCACTTGTGTTGTTTCCCTGTATGCATTCCACTTCCCGGCCTTCTGCTTCTTCTTTCCTCAGCTGCTCTAGGCTCTGGGGGAACAGTTCTTCCTGACTGGGTTCTTCCTCCTGTTAACCAGAAGAAAGAGTGACCTGTGTTGTTAGCAACGTACCAAGAAGTCTAGCAACACTCCAGGAGAGACATCTCCCTACATTCTTCCAGATGTTAGCACAAGCCCATCTGTTAAAGACCCAGTACATTGTAGCAAACATGCTACAGTGCTTTGATGAATACAGATACAACCATTAGACAGATGAGAAGAGAGTCATCCCTTTTTGCCCTCTACAAGAATGTTCACAGAAATCCTGCGTCACTGCTCATGAACAGAAGAGGCTTGATCATGCAAAATGCTGACCCTTCCCAACCCTTTTTGTCTTGCATCAACGGGGATTTGAAAAGTAAAGATGATACCAGGCCCATTCACACAGCAGGGCTGGTCACCTACCCTGAAGCTGGTTCAAATGCATGGTGGAGGGCTACCAACCTTCCTACTGCTATCCAGTGGCTTGCCCATCAGGTCCTTCCTCTTCAGCTTGTGTCTTTCCAGTGCTTCTAGCTTGCTCACCACTGCATCAATCTTTGAGCCAATGCTGTTTATGGACTCTTCCAGATGCAGCACACGTTGCAGGAGGCTGGGGAAGACATGGAGAGCTTTTGCAACTTTTTTTCATGTGATGAACACTAGGATTTGCAGCAGATATCTGATGGACAATGGCCAGATCTCAAACAGGAGTGAATGCTCCACATCAGACATGCTGATTCATACTCACTGAACACATAACTCCCTGCTACACTGGGTTTTCATCTGCGATCCGTGATTCTGCTGAGGATGGATCCCAAACAGCTGGATCACAGTCCAGCCACATTATAATCATTATTTATTATTGCACCTACTTCTCCTTTGATATGACCCTATGTGGATTGCTCAGTGTTTCTCAGCAGCAGAATCAGGATATCCTGATTCTTTGTGCTGTATTTATCCCATGCTCCTCCTGTGGAAGAAACAGCCATGTGCTATTCTCTGACCTGGAGCATGACATCCAACTAGGCTATAAACCAAGGATATTTATTCCCACAGAAATGTCTGTAAAAGTATCATCTTTCCCTGGCTGGGCTATCCAGGCTACCTTCTGACCTGAAACATGATAACATATTGCCTGTGGCCAGCTGACACCTGCAGAGTTTATTCAAGAGGCAGAAAGCAAAATTTCTTAGCCTGATCTTTTATGGGAACAAACAAAACAGATTACAAAAAATGCCTTGATTCTTTTCTGACTTGCTCAGTTACACATGCACAAGACAAAAAGGGACAAGATCTTACTGCAACTACTCAGCACTAGTGTCAACAGTTACATCAGGGAAGGAAGCAGCAAGGATCAGACCCTCATTTGCAGAGGGATTAAACTACTAACAGCACCAACATACACTTGGAACTCTTCTTTGGAGACCCAGCTGGCCTTATTGGCATGATTATTCTTTGCTTCCATGTAGGTCAGATTCTCATCCAAGTTGTTGCCACCATAGGATTTCCCCAAATTTTCAATCTCGGTATTCAGAGCAACCTGGAAGATAGATAAAGAAACTCATGTAAAGCTGGATATTAGTTCTGTGTCAGCTTCTCTGTGAATAACACACAGCTTCACAAGCAGGTCACGTACTCAGCTGCTATTCAGACAAATCTGGAGCTGTGTTGCCTGCTTAGTTTACACCCCAAACCCAGAGACTCCTGAGGCCACTTTGGAGTGATCTCTACCAAAGAGAGGGTTTCTTTCCTTGCCCTTCTTTTACCCTTTTTGCCTCTAGGTCATGATTCATCTGCTGTTGCTCCTCTTCATCAAGGATGTGGTTGCCATCTTTGTCAAACCTGGAGAAGGCTGCTGTGATCTCATGGTCTGCATGACCCAGTCTGCAGAAGAACAGAAAGGAAAAGCTCAAGGCACTGAATTACACAGGCTCTAACAGTTTAGAAGCACCCCTTTTGAAATCAGTGTATTGCTGCCTCCTGCCAGTGACAAATTTACATATCTCAAATGGGATGCAGACAGCAACACAGCCTCATTTAGACCAGGAGGTTAAACACATGAGGAAAGATGATAAGAACTATCTTTTTGCATGATCTGACCTAACTGCTCTCAAGGCCTTGAATACCACGGAGTTTAAATTACAAGTGTGACTGAGAGAAAGGGATAAATGAGCATCCCTCAAGTTGACTCACTCACTCCTTCAAGCTGTTCTTGAAGTCCTCAAAGTCCAGTTCTTTAGTTCCATTCTGCAGTGCTTTCTGCACATCGGAAATCCTCTCCTTTTTCAGCTTCAGCCTCATGAGTGTCCGGTTGTAGCTCTGTGAACAAAGGTGTAAATGGATGTGGAATCACGTAGGCAAAAGAGTGAAAAATAACACAGAGTGGACAATGCAAAATGGGTGAGCAGATGCTGAGTAATACAAGGAGATTCTGAGCTTTCCAGAAGCACAGATACAATGCTACAGACTGTGCCTCATTTCTAATCTAGGATCACTTCTTCAAAGCAACACCAACATGGTACCCAAAGTCTCCATGAAAAAGTTTGCCATCTGCTTTTCTCTTCCTGAGTCTCCCTTTACCTGAGCTCCCAGTCATCAGCTGCTTAAGACAGTATCTCAAATACCATTTTTTGCAGAATATTGGTCCTACAGCATAGACAGTTGTGAACTTTCAGGATCTTTTCTGGAATTTGCCCATGGAAAACCCAGACGTAACCCACCACATTTGCACCACTGTAGAATGCTCAGCTCAGCAAAGTAAAACCTGCTACTTCATTTGCTATTGATAGAAGTGCACTGTATCAAGGACTGAGGGAGCTTTGTCTATAGACTGTCCAGGGAAGGAAAGTCACTGAGGTAAACTACCAGTGTGGTCAAGCAACAGGATTGCCCCAACCCTTGCTTTCTCATCTTCCCATTGCCAAAGGATCTGGGAGCTTGATCTATCCCAGAAGGGAACTGCGACTCCTGTTGTTACTGTGCATGTCAGGAAGGTGGCTCTGGAGCTGGCAACCATTTTTTTCTCTAGTAAATTTCATGTAGGTCAGGAACTCCAAGAAAATGTTTCAGAATTTGGCTAGAAACTAGCACAGCTTTGCTATTCATCACCTGCTTCAAGATGTCTGAGAGCTGCAGCTCATCCTTTTGGCTTGAAAGTTCCTCCTTGACTTCTGAGTAGGTGTCATTGATGATGGCCAGAAACATGTTCTAGAGAAAGGGGAAGAAAAGAGATGAATTAGCCTGAGTCACCTTGCCTGCTCCAGCAGCTGAGAGAGCTAGAGACATAGCTGTGCAGGGTTCAATTAAACAACCAGCTGTTTTCAGATGGAGCATACCTTGGGCAAATTAAAGTGGGCAAAGGGAAGGAGTGGGGAGGAGAGCCTTGCAGCTAAAACAATGGCCTAAAGTACATTTGTTCCCAGGTCAAACACCATCTCTGGTATCTTCTCCTGGAAGATCTTAAGTTACGTTTGGATCCCTGGTACTCAGTATTTAACATAATGAACAAGCCTCTGCATCCATTGCCTAGGAATCCAGCTGAACTGATCCTCTTGAATTCAGGTACCACATGAGTGGCATTCCAAGTCAGTTTTAGTCTTCAAGATAAAGGATGGAAATATGGCCCTTAATTTCCCTGAGCATCAAATCCCCAATTGCAATCATGTGCTCTTTGTCTACTTTGGTCTATTTGCACTGCAAAGCTGTTGTAATGGAAACTTTCTTTCTAAGCATTTGCACTGCACCTAACACAGGGGGAAGGATTGTTGTGAGGGGTCTCTCCAACATTGCTGTCAATACAGAGGCAAGGAGGCCTTTCTTGCTTACCAGGAGCACAAAGAAAACAAAGAACACGTAGGTGACGAAATAAATAGGCCCAAGGACCCTGTTGGCATTGTCAATGGAATTGTAGTCAAAGTCACCAAGAATGATCCGAAACTGGGTGAAGCTGGAAGAGAGGAAGAGCACAAGGTCACACAAAGGCACACACATTTGTCTTACCTCCTAAGACAGTCCTGAGGAGAACCTTGAACCTGCCTGCAGGCTGGATGGTCACATTCACAAGCCAGAGGAGGGTCTAAGTCCCTGAGAGAGGGGTTACCTCTCATAGACCCCTGAAAGCAGGTCTTGGATGCCAGAGGTCTATGAAACACAGACTGAAAACTACTGCTGTAGCATACACCTCCCTAACATCATGTAATTGCCTGACTGGGCACGTGGACTGAAGGATTGTAGTTCTTAACTCACTTCCCTGACACCCCCTTCTGTGGGTACTCATCTACCCCCTGTTCTTACCCCCATCTAAGGTATCCTGACACATTATTTGTGGGGCTTCTCTGGAAATTGACCACTGAAATGAACCTGGTAAATAAATAAATAAATATCCTGCAATTAAACAAAAAATTAAAGGGGAAAAAAATGAAAAATACAGACAGAAAGAGACACACACATGGTGAAGCCCTATGCAGGGAAAAGGATCCTGAGATCCTGGAGCCTGAAAATCCTGTCTGAGAAATGCAAAGCTCCATTTTGGATTCCTTGTGTTTGCTCTATTGACAGAGCTGGGAAAGTTTTTCAGGTCTAAGAGAGAGGAATATGGTATTGTTTCTTCTTCTGTGATTCAAATTGTCCCAATTCAGTGATGTTGAAATGTTTCCTTCCAGTAAGAAATTATTTTTATTTCTTTTGCTTTGAAAATTTCTACTTCATCTTCTTTAGAATACTATATGGCTTAATTTAGTAAACATCATACTGAATTTGTGTTAAAATTAGCATATTATATGACTACCAACTTTCAGAATGACCTGTTATGTTGAAGCAGAGCTACTATCATATTAAAATCAGATGTAAATATGAAATACATCAAATATAAAATATTAATTATTTCTACATTTAATAAGCATAGTTATCAAATATCGCTCCATTATATTTAATTTTATGTTTAATATTAATTACTAAATAGACTTTTTATATTTAATGTTTTGCACAAAACACAAATAATAAAAATAGTTTCTTTTTCCGTTTCAGTGTTTAAAGCTATCATCCTGATAAATGCATTAATTCCAATCTTTCCTTTGAAAGCTCTGAAGCAACAAACAACCAATTCTACCAAATAGTTGTTTTTATTAAAATGCACTATCTGAGGAAAAATGGATAAGTTTTCACGCAGCTGTTACGCAGACACTGAAATGATGTGATCAGTGGCTCTACTTGGAAGCCCGAGAATTTCAAAGCCCCAGAGCTTCTATCTGGGCCTCTTCCTTATTAAAGAAAAAACACTGAGTTTACTTCGAAACACCTGTTTTGAGTTCTTTAGTTCCTACCACCAGAATTACAGAGAAGTTGAACCTAAGTAAACCAAAAGCCACCTGCTGGTGTGTAAAACCACAAATTTGACAAGGTCTCAACAGCAATCATCACCGTTCTACCACCTTTACGGGCCCACAGCAAATGAGAAGATGACAGAATGATCTGGAGAACAGAACCTACATTGTCAGCTCAGCTATGACACTTTTCTGCAAAATGACTGTGAACTACTCTGCATGCTAAGTGCCCTTGGTGTGCCTAACAACTCAACATGAAGTGAAAGCTGCCTAGGCTACAGCAAAACAAAACTGGTCACTAAATTCTCAGCCTGAAAAGGCTGGTCTTTCCATTAAATCAAAGAGCTGCTGATAAACACCAGACAACCAAAAATCTATAACCTTCAATTTTCTCACTGTGTTCTTTTGTTCATGAGGATGTTATAGATGCGGGACTGTGAGTAACTTATTAGCCATCATGGCTTTAGAACATGAAATACAACAGGTGTGTGATTAACATTCATATTTGCAGTTGGGGATAGGTTGGAAAGCAGTTAAAATTCTTTTGATGACAGCTGGTAATGATGAAAATGTGGTTATAACCAATACACTTACATGCATTTAACAAAGGTACTGAAGTTTTCCACTTGTGTCCCAAAAAGAAGGTAACCCAGCTGGGCATAGGCAAAGAAGACAATGAAGAACATAATGGCAAAGCCCAGGATGTCCTTGGCACAACGTGCCAGTGTGGAGGAGAGCTGGGTCATTGTTTTGTTAAAGCTAATATACTTGAATATCTGCAAGAAGAAAGAACAGGGACAAAGTTAGGGAACAGGGACAAACCAACAGCTAGGTCAGTCTCTCTCCTACACTTACACGCTTACTAAAACAGGAGGTTCTCTATGGTACCAAAGCGCTGAGGACACAGTCAGGGTGGGGAAACAGTGGCCTAGAGTTCAGGATGTTTATTCCAGGTATGCCACAATCTGCCTATGGGGTCATAAACATATGACTGTGTTCCCTATGTCAAAGGAAAATGTAAAGAGAGACTGCTGTAAGGACAAATGTCTTGAGGATAGTGAGGATCCGTGAGTACAGCAATGCTTTCCACCACACCAACATGCTTTGGTTGATATGCAAGGTACATACCAGTAGACAAGTCATTTCCAGTTGTTGGGTGGCCATCATGAAAATAGTATAGAACGGACAAAATTGTATTGTACTCAGCATTTTCAAAAAAATCCTTTTACACCACAACTTCTGAGCTCATTTCCCTGTCTGCTATCTCTGCATAGCTGGCCTCAGAACGCAAGGTGAAAAGCTGTCTGGATTTACTACAAAACAGAGCATATGACACTCAGGAAAATCCTTCCCTGTTCCATAGCTGTTACCCTCATGCACTCAGAGGGATGGAAGAGTTAGCCCCCTAGCTATCTAGAGGAAGAGGTCTGAGACGGGAGCCCTGGCACCTCCCAGATCCCCTACAATACCTTGATCCAGGCAAAAAATAAGTTGACTGCATTCATGTTGTTGTACTGAGTCTGCCAGAATGCCAAGAACTCAAAGTCTGCGTAGGTGTCAGGATGTTTCAGCAACTCTCCCAACAGTCTGTTCACCTCAATGGTGCGAAAGATGTGAAACCCAATAGCAACAATGGAGAGCTGTAAAGAGGAAGGATCTGCAGTAACTGTAGAAGTGTCCACGGAAATTAAAGTGCCACAGAATTCCTTGGTATCACACAACATAACTGCACTCTACTGGTGGGTGATGGAAATAAGGTCCTGATGCACTCAATGATGCCCTGACTTCACAGCCTCTCAAGCATCATTAAGGAAAGAATTTTCTCCTAACACCTGATATAAAAGCATGTGTCCATTTACTCTGCTGGTCCATTTTTCTGTTGAGGCAAAACATGTGCCAGCTCTTGTCTTATCTAGACGAGTTTCCTCATTCCCTCATTAGTTCCCTCTCTTATACCCCTCTGCCATTGCTCCCCTCCCCACCCAAAAAAAAGTGTGCAAGTATCCTCACCAGAATGACGACCACATCCAAGATGTTCCAGATGCTGGTGAAGTACTGAAGCTTGTGGATACGCAGCTCCAAAATCTCCTCCACCACATAGTAGAAGATGAAGACACAGAAGACAATTTCACAGGCAACAATGAAGAAGTCCCATGCACTGACATATCGTATAAGCTTGACTGTCCGGATTTGCCATGAGGGAATGGCACCACCAGTGGCTGGAAACTCAACCACTAACCTTGAAGGGGACAAGAAAACACTGATAATTTCAAATGGGGAGATGGAGACATCAAACTTGAGTATGAGCTATCCACCAAACCATGAGTGGAAGAGTTGTGCATGTGTTTATACATTCTTCTCTCTGCTGCTTCACTACTCATGATAGGAAAGGATGAAAGGTCAAAAGAAGTGTGTCTAGCTGTGTCAGGAAAACCAAGTCTTCTTACTAATCCATACAACATCTACTGATGATAGTCTGGTCCACCATGGGGTGTAGGACTGATTATTTTTGCATTTTAAGAAACTGTGGCATCAAGAAACAAGTGAGAGGCAGAAGTTTCAATGGGACTCAGCCTACCTCAGAACGCAGAACAGATTAATATTTGCATTATACACAGAGAAATCAACGAAGACAACTCGTGTCCCCCGATCTAGCCACAACTTTTTCTTCAAGACTTGCAGGGCTTCAGCACTCTCTTCTCTGGTCAATTTGAGGTCTATGTAGTATCCTCCCCCACTATAACTGGTCAGTCTTCCCCAGTGAGATGAGCCACCCAGCTCTTCCTCAGAATGGTACCTCCACCTGCAACAGACAAGCCACGAGCGAAGGCATCACTTACCACCCACAGGCTTGGATACAACCTTGCAGCCAGGAGAAATGAAACTACACCTTAAAAGGACAGAGCGGTTTAATCAAAGAGTTGGCACTTAACTCCTATTCCAGATCTGAGCCTACATTAGTTCTTCATTGTTGATACATTTCTGATCCAGTGCTTCCCAGCAGAGACACAACACAACTTGCCATATTATGGAGGGAAAATTCTGCAGGTTCATTGGCTATGCCATGGCCTTGTTTGCTTGGAGGTTACTCCCAGGATCTGTAGTATTGCCTTCTAACATTTTGCAGACAGCCCTCTGCTTAGAACACACTGGCACTTGCATTTTGTTATGAACAATAGCTTCTCTTTCACAGATCAAGACTCAAGGAGCAAGCAAGGAGATATTAAATGGCAGCTGCCTCACATTATTATGGAGGAAAATCCACATCAATTACATGAATCATCAGTTAAAAATAAATAAATAAGTAAATATCCAAGCATGATGGTAGCTTTATATGTTATATTCCTTTTCAGTGCAGAAATTAGGACAGCTGGGTCTTGAGAAAATGGTTCAGACAGCTCTGACTGGGGGGGAAAAAAAAAAAAAGGTGGGAATAGGAACAGATTTTCCAGATGAAAGAGGTGTACTCCCTTAAAAACAGACAACAGTGTCTACCTAATTCTCATCTGGATTTCTCATGGCTTTCTCAACAGGTCCCACTCATTCTGTCTCTCCTCAAGGAGAGGCTTGATACAAAGGACTTGCTGCCTGTAAATGCAAGGTGAATGAATTCCAGCTTTGTGTGAGAAACTCACCCCTAGCATTCTACAGCTCAGCAGATCTTATTTGAATTGGAAGAGACTAATTTGGGGCAATTAAAAAAAAATCACAGGCTTTCTAATCCTGAATAGCAGATGTACTTACGCTGTTCCATTGATGAGTCCAAAGGAGACTTTTTCCTCCTTGTCTTCCGAGTATACATCATAGCAGCCCGAGATTTCCTCCTTGAAGTCATCATGGACCACACAAGAATTGTTCTTCACTTTCAGCTGTCGCATGCGTGGGACACCCAGCAGCAGGTTCTCATAATAGATGTATGACTGGGTGTTGTGCGCTGCTAAGGACTCATTGTTGTACCACTTTGTCCAGTAAAGATTATCCAGAAGAGGACCTTGTGCATACTGTATGAGAGGGAGAAAAGAGCAACTGGTTCATAGCCTACACATCAGAGTTTTCTTGGCCTGGGCTTGAGATGATAAGACCTGACCCATGCTGCTCTACTCCCCAAGTCGGGAAGTAATAGAGCTTGCACTGGATATGTGCTAAGGAGGGGAGCCCCCTAACGGGGCGGGGTGGAGCTGCAGAGTAGGAGAGGGATGCTGGGCAGCAGGGTGGTTTGTGGACTCCTCACAGGTCTGTAACATGCTTGCTGCACCTTGTTGTGCTAATGAAGAGACAAGGGTCCTACAAGCCTCTTTGTCCCTTCGTCTTCAGTGAACACAAGTCTTGAGCAATTGTCCTGGCATGAGGTGTGAATTACAAAAATGGAGTGTGCTGGTCCCCTGGAAACAGTCGGGGAAAACAATAGCACCACAGTTCATTGTACTTTTTTAACATATCAGAAAAAAAGACAAAGCTAAGTGACAATGAATTTCTGGCTGACCACAAGAGATAGGTGGTCGCAATGTCTCAACAACATTCACTGCGGACCATATTATTCCTTCTCCGGTTCTTTGATAAAAATGTGATAGATCCCAGACATCTTTTCCCCTCTTTATTTTATTTAATAAAAAGTCAGTGCAAATTTTAATCTAGTTTCTTCATAAAGAATCTACAGGCCAGGCCAGCCCAGGCGCAAATTGCAGGCAGGTTAAATATACTTTTCCCACAATTGCCCAGGAAAGTGGAGATAAGATTATTACTAAGAGACCAGCATGAAGACATTAGACTGTAGGATTCAAAGCCATTTCTGCCACAAGGAAGCATGGAATACATCACTTGGCCTCTCTAGGCCTGAACTCCTTACTTGTGCAGTAAGCATCGCATCACAACAATTTCTTTTTGTTATGTTCTGCTTGTTTAGCTGGTTAGTTTCTGGGGAATGGACTCTTCTGGACACACGCAGTACTTAGCCTAGTCAGTATTCTGGCCGCAGTGCTCAGAGGGATATATTATTTTTTAAATCAGTGGACATTTTGCATACACATGATACAATAACTATTGCTAGTAGCTGGTAAGCAGCAATAAAATATCTTGCTGAAGGCACTATGTAGCACATTCAGAGGGAACTGAATATCCCAGCCTATCTGAGATTTTCAAGGCTCCCCATGCCAGGCCTGATTTGTACTCACCACCCAGAAGTCAGCCATGCTGCCGATGGACTGGAAGGAGACACGGCTGTCCGAAGAGGTCTGCAGGAAGAGCTCAGACATCACTTTGGTGTAGTAATAGGCATTGGAACTTGTCATTCCGTATGTCACTAAGAGAAGAGACAAGAGGAGGGTCCTCCCTTACACCTGAATATCAGAGCCTGGTATGTATTCACTTTCTGTGTAGCTTATACTGTCATAAGTAAGCTAGGCAAGGCAGAAGCGAAGAAACCTTGGGAGCCTTAATCACATTACTTTCTGATTGCTTAAGGATTTACAACTTTATTTGCTGCAAGCTCCAGAATTGAAACTGTCAGACTGACAGATCTTAAGAGTTTAAAGGCCAGAGTAAACCATTGGATGATGCAACTGAACATCCTGAGTAACATTTTTTGCCCTCAGAAGATTTTTCTTAGAAATTTTGTCTTTCTCAGAACAAAGTTCATGATCTGTATTTTGAATGCACTTAGTTCTGATCTAAAGCTATGAAGGAAGGTATAGAGAATACACTGTTTTCCCAAGTGGAAAGCTCCAGGTAAGTTCTCATCTACCAAGAAACCTCAAACAAACTTCCCTGAATATGTTGTTTCAACTCTGCAGGGCTCCTTCCAGCAGGAGAGCATCCATCATGGTGATCAATAAGAAAATGTCCTACAGTTGAAAGGGTACCATGAAAATAAAGCAGCTGACATTCAACACCCACCTCCCCAACACTTCTAGATGAGTCAGTGTGCAACTGCATGTACGTCTGTGTGCATGTCCTGGTTCTTCAGGAAGGATTGTCTCCCTGGGTCAATGTGATAGTAACTTGGGTTGGTATTGTCTGTCTATCTCTCCTGCCACAGGGTCCATGAAACATAATCCTCTTCACTGTTCTATGCCACAGGTGCTCATTTGTGATAATGAATGAACCTTCCCCAAAAACAAACAGCTGTTGTCCTAACCACACAAAAGCCATTAGCATTCAGCACAGGGCCACATTAAATCTATCCAAGAACAATGTGAGCTGCCATCTGCATTATCACCTCAGACACCCTACCAATCTCAGAGAGGAAAATCTCTCTGAACCCCATGTCTCTGATCCCAGGAAGCTTCTAGAGCTGCTGTCTGAGGTTTGAATATTTGCTGTGAAACTAAGAAAAAACCCTGCACAGATTCTTCCAGGACTGTAATGTCAACAGCTGGAACTGATAATGCGGTTTGGGAAACACAGCTTAAACCTAGCAGTTTCAATTCAGGTATCAATTCAGCCTAGAGCAATTGTCAGCTATTTTACTCGTGTGTGCAGCAGCTATTCTGTGGGTTAAAAACACACTCACTTTCTGCAGTGAGTGCATGTACAATAAATTTAACACCTACAACAGGGTAAGGAAGTCTAATAATAAAACCTCACATTCTTCTCCTCATGCTACACACAGAAAAGACACCTATGAGATACAACAGCTACTTACATAGACAAATGTCCACCAAGAACACGATATAGACCAGCAGCTCTCGCAGTGTGGTCTTCACATAAAGCTCTCTGTTTTCAGCTGTGTTCTCAGTCAGTGTAGTGCCCCACAGACCTGTGGTGTGTTAAAAAAAAAAAAAAATGGAGAGGTTTAATGTCCATTCTCAAAGGCTACATGAAGATTCCTATTTCCAAAGAACGCTCTCGTGAGTTGCTGGATTTTTGTCACTTTCCAAAACAGAACCATTTTTCATCTCAAAACTTGACTAAAACATGTTAAATAATCTCTAAAATTAACAATTCCAATGTGAACAAAAGATTTGAGGCTGACCAAAACTGAAATTTGTTGACCTTTTATGTTTTGCTAAATCACTCTTCGGTTTTCTACCTGAGTTCAATATGGACTAATCTTTTCCTGCTTGTTTTTCAGCTTACTTTTTGCAGAAATTCAGTCTTTCTCACAAGTTCTCTTGGAATATCATAGTTTCATCTCAGTCATGCATGTGCCAACATCTGACCTTCTGATAAGGACGTCCATAGCAGAACTGCATCTGATGTTAGCTTTACAGCTATTAGTTCTTTTTAGTGTAGAGTGAGCTATCAGGCTCCAAATATTCGTCCCTTGCTTACTCATACTCTTGCAGATTTCTTGTATGTCATAAGACTCAATCAAATAACCCAACTCAATATTTTCAGCATAAAATTTAGAGCCAAATTGTCTTCAGGATGTCTATCAATGGAGCTCTACTGACTTCAGTAAAGTTATGCCAATTTATATCAGCAAATGTTCTGATTTCTTCACACAGTGAAAGCAACTCATTAAATGTCACCAGGGTTTGATCAAAAAGGCAGGAACTCTTTCTTTAAAAGAAGCCTCAATGTTTTGGTTTTGATGAACCGCCTAACACCATTAATGTGTTTGCTTGTTCTTGCATTAAAGACTTTCTGTTGTGATTTCAGAAACTCTCCTAAAGTTGAAAGGCATAAGAACTTCCACTTGAAAGCCTGGTGATGGAACCCATGTCAATAATACCCATAGTCTTCCTGCTTTCTGCGCCTCCTAGAGAGCTCAGCCCTGATACCCATCCCCAGTGGTGCGCAACAATCATCTTCCTGCAAGTCAGGATCAAAGGCCACACATCTGAAGTCATCTCTGGCAGAGGAAGGAGACATGCTTTTTGATTTGGAGCAAACAAAATGCTATAGCGTTCTGTGCACATTCAGTCCAGTCCTGTTGATAGCTCTTTGGCATCTCAACAAAGTAGAGAGCTTTTTGCACCTTCAGCTGCCATAATGACTGTCTCAGCATCCACCCTCACTCCAGGACAGACAAACCAGTAGACTGCTCTGGCCGTGCAATAGACCGGCAATAGAAAGACAACCTAGAGAAGCTGTGGATTTACTGTAGTGCGGGAGTGTAGCATGTGGTCTACAAGAATCTCCACAATGAAAAACAAACAAACAAAAAACAGTGGGAAGCAACAGAGCAGAGTCATTACAGCAAGCAGCAACAGTAAGGTCCAGTCAATATAAAGGAGAGGCCAGCTACTCAGAGAAGGGCACAAGGTTCATTGTAGTTGTTGGACTCCTGATGATTTGAAACTTATTCTCATTTTTTGTGTTATAAGCAATGAAAGACAAGAAGATGCAAGTGTACTCCAGTGCAACCAAAGGTACTTTAGAGGGACAGAACTTTGTCCTTGTGAGCGACCCCCCTGCTCAATCTGTTCAGGTCACTTAAATGACCCCCTTCATCTCTAGATAGGACTACATCACAATATTTAAACAAGTGTGGTTTTTTGTTTGTTTGTTTGTTTTTTTGGGGTGTGTGTGTGGGGGTTATTTTGTTCCTTTTTTCTTCCATAAGGCAGGGAACCCCTGGTATCCATATGTTGAGAAAAGAGGCAAAGACCTTCTGTTATCGGAAAATAAGTGCACTCAGAAATACCTAATTCAGGGACACTCAAATATCCTTGAAAATTTGGTTCAGAAACTGGACCAAAATTGTACCTGGAGGACCATGAGGCTTGTCCAGTACCCTTGTCTTTCAGGTCACATCCTGTAAGTGTGAAACTATATCAGTTGAGGTTTTATTTCAGGTGTTTCTTTAGGAAACATGTCATGGAAATATACCACCTCAAATATGAAGTATGTCCCTATCTGTGTGTCCTTTGGCACTTCCCAACCTTTGAAACCTGGGGATGTAGCTCTTTTGAACCTGACGTTTGGATTGAAGGATACTCAAGACTAGAAGATATCCAGGCTTCCTTATGGCATCTTGCATGACTGCCCAGCACTCACAAAATAAAGGAAATAATAATAATAATAATCTAGACAACAGGCAATCTATGCAATTCATTGGTAATATTTGCTTTTCTGCTTGTAACGAGTTACTTGTAAGAACCAATGGCAACATCTACATTATCTTCTGAGGCAGTTGTTAAACCAGACTTGTGACCCAGGTGAGTGATGAGCTCACAGTCTTGGGTACAGCTAGAGATCCTCTTCTAAAGGCAGTGGGAATCTGGGTGCACCTCACCAGTCACCAGATACACAGCAAAGTCTGTCTGTAGGCTGGCCATGAAACAGCTCAAGTGGCAGTCAAGAACCAGAGGACACAGTTTAGAGAGATGCAGACCTGAGCAGTGGTACTGGGAGCAGCTGCTACTCACTGGTGAAGTGAGAGCTCAGTCCAGCCCAGTAGCTGGTGAGGACAAGAAAAGAACTCAGTAAGCCAGCCATGACAAGTACCCCCAAAAAGTCATGGACAAGTAACCCCAAGGAACAGATTTTAAGCAACAAACAAACAAACCAACCAGCTTGGCTAATTGACTTATCTGTACCGCCTCCATTTTCCATGTAAGATACTAATGTTGATTAATGAGAGTTGGGAAATCCACAACTATTCTGAGAGAGGAAATGAAAAACAATGAGCACCTGATAAAGATGAAAGAAAGGATACAAATTCAAGGAAGAATTCCCCACCTCTGTGAGGCTGGTAGAGGCTTTTCTGCTGTCTGCACTGACTTTTGGATCTCATCTGCCCAGCTCTGGTCTATCCTACAACCCTACTCTGTTTATCACCCTTGCTGGCAGGACACACTGCTGCAACTGCCATAAAAGAAGGGAATGCTGATACGTATTTTCACTTTCACTCTCCAATTTCAGTGCTGTCATCTCACAAACAGAAGTTAAAATATGGATTTGTTTTTCCTTTTTCTTTGCCCACCAACCCCAGCCAGCACTGCTCCTTGGCCCGCAGAGATCTCTGAAAGTCTCAGCTCTGGCTTCTGTGTCAATTAACAGTGTTAGACTGTGAGTGTAAGGACAACTAAGAAAAAAATTAATCACAGAGGGGCTGTGCAATTCAGCACAAGGCTATGCTGTTATTCACTCACATGCTTTTAGAGGGTATAGCTCTGAAACAGGTTCTTGCAAGACCAGGAGGCAGAGCTCCTGGTGAGAATAAGTCAGGAAGAAAACACACATCGGCAAGAAAATAATAATTTCCCTGAGAAACAGTTTCTTGTTTTGACTTCCCTGTTTTTGTGTATTAGGAATTCATACCTTCTGTAAGAAATTGTTCAGGGCTGTATCCTGCCAGAAAACCTAATTTGCTCCCAGATTTCTGATTGCCTCTGAATAAGTCTACATAATATTTCATTCCCCTTTGTCTTTAAAACTGGAAATTAGCACTTCTTTCTTTCAGCTCTCTTCAAGCAAAGCCTTATTTGGTACATTCCCCTTCTCCTCTGTATTTCAGTCCTGACAGTGCTAGATTTTCTCCACTGAATATTTATGTCAGTTCTTAAGTTACTTTAATGTAGGGGCCAGTACCACTCCATCTAGAAAATACACAGAAAGACAGAATAGCCTTATCACCAATGCAATGGCACCTGTGGGATTCAGGACACCTAAGCATGAGTTTAGGTGCTCAGGACCCTAAGCACACCACTAAGTCTCTCGGTACCTCCTGTCTTGTAGCAAAGGTGACAGGACAGACCCTGGAGGTACAGCAAGACACACAGAATGAGGATGATCCTTTCAGGTCAGCTAAAGATGATGCCCAGAGTAATGCTAATCTATACAGAGCAGGTTCTTGGACTACACAGATATTATGTGGTTTCCACCTTCTGCACCTCCGCACTCACCTCCCCCCCCCCCCA
>VXAL01012316.1:0-17554 GCA_013399475.1 Chauna torquata
CTGTTTTTGTTTTAAGATTTCTAGGTAGAATTGCCTTGTTTCAGCTTTAGTTAAGAAGTGGGCATATTATTTCATCGTAATGGGTATGACATTACTTTGAGTAAAAGACTCCAGAGAGCCCCCAAATTATGAGGAGTGTGATTTAAAATCACAATAAATACAAAGTTTATGTTAAGCATTACATGCTTTGTTTATCCTTTTTATACTAGCTGGTACAAATGCTTAATAACCAAAAGCTTCACAGTACATTGTTGCTAAGAAAGCACATTATGCGTACTTTTTTTTGTGTGAGATGAGCCCAGAGAGAAGTCTTTGATCTCTAGCGTGATACATACTTGCAATGTAAACGCTTTTGCTTTGGTGCTTGTTGGTATAATATAAAGTCTTTTGACCAATATCTTACATTTCCATAAAGGTTTTGAAAAATAACATGCAAGCTTGTACATCATGAGAGTAAGCACCTAACCTGTGTTTAAAATTACCTATCTTAAGAGCCCTGCTGCAATCTATTAATTTAGTATTTCATCAGGGACCTGTTGCAGGGCAAAACTCTAAATTAATTGTTCCACAGTCTAAAGACTGTAATTTCACTTCAGAGCCAACCTTGCTTGATTAAATCCACCTTAAATGAAACAGCCAAGAATTCTTTTGATTAAAGTTAATGAGTAGAAGTTAGTGTGTATCTATCCTTTCATGCAATTAGAAACCAGTAAGTAAGGATATAGGATCCTTTTTTTTCCTGATGAAATCAGATGCATATGTCCTTTTTTAGTTTATAAGCAAGAACTTTGTAAGGGAAGCATGTCACAGGAGATACGCTCTTCAATGAATGTATCTGTTTCCATTTTATCTGCAGAATATCTTCTATTACTGGGGGAGTTGCTAGATCTGTGGATGACAGTAAAAAACTTTCCTGAAATCCCAGGTGCTCTGGATACTGCATTTTTGTATCATTCCCCTGCTTAGTTTTTCTTTTTCTCTTAGACACATGCTTTGTTGTAGTAATGAAGATCAGTATTAGCCCTGTTTAACCATTGTGCAGTCAGAAAAACTGCACAAGTAACTTTCTAAGCTGACATAGCAGATTGTCGTGTTTCTTGACTCCGTGAGGACCCACTAGCTTTCTTTTCTGCTCTTGCTGTCACCAGTGTGCTCAGAAAACCACGGTTGTTAAGCCAATAAAATTCCAGCAGGTTGTAGCTTAATGGAAAACAAAACAACACGCAAAACCTCAGCCTGTCTCCTCTTTGTTAATTGTTTTGCATTCTCTATCCCCACTGCTGCATTTCCTCAGGTTTGTTTGTGGGCAGTAAGGGACAGCAGGCAAAATCCCTGATTGGCGATACACCAGCAGACAGCACAAGAGTTGGTTGGAGTCATGTGTGTTTCTTTTTGCTGCTACTTGCAGAGCTCAGGGAATGAAAATAAGTCAACCTGTACCAGTAGAGTAAAGCAAATCCACTTTGAGTTTTGAAGGAGCACATGCATCTTCCTGGCATTGTCCCTGCCGTTCTTTTTTTTTTTTATACTTTGAATCTCTTTAAAAGATAGACGCACTCAATTTATTTAAAATTAGTAATACAATTGTCCTTAACCTCCTAACTTCCTGGTGTCTGATGATGAGTTTTTCAATGATGTGTTAATGCAAGAGGCAGAAATATATCTTGTATAAATTGCATAATTCAGTTATTCTCTCCAGTCTGTATAACTGTCTGGTGAAAGCATCACAGGCACTGAACTGGCTGAACAGAAATATTGGTGTTTCCCCCACTCAAAATTAAACTTCCGAAATAAGATTCTTTAACTTAGAGGCCAAATGCTCTGTTTCATTTTTAATTTGTATTCTGACTTACCTTCCTTTGAAGGTGATAATTTCTAGGGTTTTTTGTACACTGCTCTAAAGCTAGCCACTCAAACTTTTCCCTTTGAAAGTGGGATTTCTGCTAGTTTTGCATGGCTCCAAGAATCTGGTTCTAAAAGAAAACACAAAATAATGGAACTAGCACCTTTCATTGAACATGAATTTGTTACTGTTATTTAAATGCATTACTAGTTTCAGAATTAACACCTCAATGGCAACCAGCAAAAGAGATACCAGAAAACATCTCAAAATATTTGTCCACAAATTCGGGCAAACTGAATATGTTCAAGCCAGTTAAAGACCACATTTCTTGAGGTTTTCGTTGAAGTCATGAGGGCAGAAACATTTTGATTCGTCATCTGACTATTCAATATGAACTTCATGAGTACATCCTGCCAGCCTTTGTTTCACAGTCCACGCCTTAACCTGTTTAACTGAGACAACCAGCTTCGTGCTATTTACAGGTGAATTGATATTTCTATTGCAAAAAAAACCTGTCAAGTGGGGTCAGCTGGTGTTACCATTTTTGTTTGGTTTTTCCTGACACTGATGCCAGTCACAAGGACCTTTCAAAGCTACTGATTGTGTCAGTTCAAAGTGATTATTAAAAGGAAATTATTAGACTCCAGTATCAGCTTACAACAACATCCCTAATACCAAAGCTTTTTAAGAAGAGCTTTAAAGCCAGCTGCTCACCAGCCTGGCTATTGCAGACTGAATGTTTGCCTCTGACAATGCAGTTGTAAATACTATTCTTAGAAGCATCTCAATGAGATGGACTTCAGAAAACATGCAGAATATATTTGATAATCATTGAAAGATAAAAGGAAGCTTTTCCTTTTGTTATAGACATGACTGCATACCATACGACTGCTATTGCAAAAGCAGACTGCTACAAATGTCAGCGTTTGATAATCCTCGAGAAGATTGTTTCATACACATAGTCTGAACTACAGAATGCTACATCTTAGAGTGATGGTTTTAATTTCCCAGTAGAGGAATAGGGATATAATAGCAGCACAGGAAGAAAGAGTATGGGCCCATCCATAAAGAGAAGAGCATGTGTTTGGGGAAGAGGACCAAATTGTGAATATCAATTACGTAAAATCCATGTCAAGGACAATTTTGTGGATTAGGTATAGTCAGTCTGCACCAAGAGCCTTTCATAACCTCTAATAACTGTTTAAAAATATTTTTAAACAAAACTTGCTGCTTTTCAGCAGCAACACTGAAGTCTTGCCTTGCCTGCAGACAGTAAAACTTTGCAGTTAACCATTTGAGAACAATTTCCCATGTCAGGTTCATGGCCTTTAGCATGTCATCGGGGCTGCTCAAAGCACCTGAATCCTCCTCTTTGAAGTGACAGCCTTCACAGAGGAGCTGTAGCAGCTCAGCAGTAAAGTGGTTCAGCTTTTTTTGGGTGTCACTGCTTCTTGTGTGAGGCCATGTTGGCTTCAAAAAGTGAATAAGTAAATTTAGTTTTACTTATTGATTACATTCACTAGATACAAATAAGTAGAAATTAGGACTTCGCATGTGTCAGCAGTTGATCCCATACCAATAAAATCTTACTTTGATAAAAAAACATAGAATCTCAGCCAGGCCCACAGCAAATGCAAGATGCTAGTGTTATAATAGCAGTAGAAGAGAAAGATGATATTTGGAAGAAGTGAAAGCCTAGGGTTGTTTTCCGAATGAGTTCAGTTCAAGTTCCAGCAGGCTGCTAGATGCAGAGGGAACAGTAAGCGTACACAGCCCTTCGGTCTTGTTTGCTCAAACTCAGCGGCTCATTCAAGATCAGGTCTGAAACCCTGTTTTGCAGAGTTTTCTAGAGGTCACTTTCATGTGGTATACACAGCCCTTTACAATAAGTTTGGTATTTTTTTCTTTAGGTGTGTAACTTCAGATCCCTACCTCAAAAACTGGATCTTTTGTGATAAAAATCTTCATCTCCGTCACAAATAAAGAAGTAGGACATGTAATTCAAGGCCCCTTTTTCTTTCCTTTTAGAGATCTTTAGATTATCAAAAAATAAGGTGTATTTATCATGATTTAGTAAGTTCAGATTATTTGACAGCATATAGTTTGAACTCTAGTTTAGCTCCGCATCATAATGTGTTTTCCTGTCAGTTCTGAATAAATTTCTGAACATTCTACTACAAATCAAGTTTTGTAGTTGTGCACCTTAATCAGTCTCCAGTAATGGCTCTCCACATTCAGATGTGAGTAGATGAATAAAGGGAGCACTTGTCCAAGGACGCTGGCTTGAACTCGGTGCTATCCCTTTTCAAAGCAAGCTTATCAGTCATCCGCCAGCATCTGATTTCACCAAAGGAAGCAGAGTGTGATGAATGTCAAGTGTTTTGGTAGCTGTTTGCCAAGGCCACTCCAGCAGATGACACGCTGTCACTGCTGGTCCAGGGATGCGTGGTAAAATCAATTCTGTTGTTATTCTTTGTGAATAGATTTTGACAGGACTTGTTTTGACTTGTGCTCTGGAGAAAAGATTGGTTTCCTTCAGTAGCCAGGCTGTTTACTTCCAAAAGAAGACCTGCACTGAGGGAGCACCTGTAAATCATAGTCCTTGCTGGCTTTTTTTTTTTCTTGCCAGCCTACAATTCAGTTTTCACTAGGGCTACTTAAAGCCCGTGAATATAAGCTTTTAGCATGCAGATGTTGTAAGAAATATTAAGTCCTGTGGATTTTAAATGAATTTCAGGTAGAATAAGATTGTAATTTGGGATGTAGACTGACTTCAGCAGTTAATTCAATTGATGCAGCATAATAGTAATTCAACATAATGTGCCACGCCATTAGACTTGCACAGAAAAATGCTCTAAATAGGTATAATGAATAGTTTGGATTTTGAAAACCTAGGAGAGCAATTTCACCTTGAATCATAACTGGCGTCTCTCAGAATGCTTGTGCGTTACAAAAATTCAAAAAGGTGTATGCATTCAAGCAAATTCCAGTACTACCCTGGGTAAAATTAAATTTTAGTGGCACTCAAACACTTCTGGAGATGTAGTGATAAAATCTGCTCTCACGTCTATAGCTATGGAGGAAACGGTAATCCTGATTCAAGGAATCTGCAATACACCACGCATAAAAACATAGAGGGAATTTCCCAAGGGGCTAAAAATGTGAGTCCTGTTTTTTTTTTATTATTATTGGAATTTAGGTATTTGAAGAGCTTGATTCTTACCAGCTTAGTTCCAAAGTCGCTTAGATACCTCTAAACATGCCCAGAGGGGTGGTGTGCATAGTATTGTTGCTTCTCTCTCAGCTCTGGGTTACGTCTACCACCAGCACAGGTTGCTGCAGAACTAGTGGCACTGCAGTGACTTACAGCAGCCAAGAACACAAGCCTCTGTAGTTCAGTTTTGTAGCTCCAACAAAAGTGATGGCTAAATTCTTTGCTATCAACGTAGTGTCCTATTTTTGTAGATCCAGCACTTAGTCACGTTAAGATTTGGGAGCAGTGCAGGTAAATGTTACCTAACAAAAGAGCTACATTACATCTTTTGGTAGGAGCTTTCAATCTTATCTCCTCCTATTTAGCTCTTTTAAAAAAACAAGTTTGGTCTAACAAGTTGAGAGTTTACGTATGTGTATCACTCTCAAATTGGCAAGATATTTACTAGCTTATTAAAAAAAAAAAAAAGCTTGATTTATCATACTTGTATTATGTGTGCTAAGGGAAACCCCTAAATACTGGTTTCTTAGGAAACATAGCCAGCCTACCGCACAGGCAGCTGAACCCTGCTGCCTGTTCTGCAGCAAATGCTCTGCTCCACAGGCAGCTGTTTGTCTGCTTCTTCCCCAGCAGCACTTGCTCCTGTGTTTTCAGGTTTTTTTTTCTCTATCGGTAAGAGAACATTAGAGTGAAGTCCCTCAGGGAGGCATCTGGAAGTTTAACATGGGTGTGCTTCTGTTTTGGGGGCAAATTGTTGGTGTGTACCTGTATGTGCAGGTACAAAGCATAGAAATACAAGGTGAGGTGATACTGATTAGGAAGGGCTTCATTTCTGCCTGACTACTAGGTGTTATCTGTAAACAGTCTTGCCTCTGATTAGGCCTAATCAAAGTGAACAGTAAGGGTTTGATTAAAACGAGTCAGTCCTTTATTCTTAGCTTGTATAATGTGAAGCCGGTTAATCCAGCCCTGAGCCTAATTAATGTCTGCCAGTCTGCAGCAGACAACCCTCCCTTGAATATTCTGACTAACAATTGTGACTTGTCATTTTTAAACATTTGTGAATCTGTCTTAATTCCCATGAAAAATCTCCTTGTGCTTGCACAAGCCATGTGAGACTAGAACAAGGTCTGTGATACCTATGGGACAGATAAATTCTGGAGGCATTTATTATCTCTGACTCCTCAGGGAAGCTCTGCAGAACTTTGATAGTGTCTAGTACTGTAGTTTTTGTAAGGAGAATCCAGCTGTCCAGGTCTTTCTGCAAAAGATATTGGCCCAGGTGATCCTGTCGTAATTTTAGAAGCTTTTGCTTCAAATATTTCACAGAAATGAGATCCTTTAGGCGAAAGGTAGTCTCCCAGGCACTAAGTCTTTTCTCCCTGTTATGAAATCACAGCTGTACGTAGTGACCTGGGGGGTGTGCAGGAGATGAATGTGTACAGATACAGAGGTGACATTAGGTACTTCCTGAAGGGCCTGAAATATATCTTGAGATATTAAATATCACATGCTGTCCTGCTCACATATTTTACTCAGATCTGCTTTATGATATCTTACAATATATATCAAGCTGTTGGGAAAAAGAATCGAAGCCGCATATTTTCTCTTTTTAAAAACAAGAACAAGCAAACAAAAAAAAATCCCAGAGGACCAAAACGCTTGTGAGTAGTTGTATCTGGTGAGTGGAGATTTGACTGAATCTTGAATGGCTGGAGGTGAAGATATTAATCATAGTCTGTGTATGGTCCCCCATAGTTCTGTGCTGTTGTACTCCAAAGCAGCAACACCTCTTTTATATTCTTGCTGTCTGCCAGTTCTTTCCCTGTTTGCGTATATTTAACAAATCCAGAAATGGATCTGAAACTACTTTTAGAGAGCAATCAAAGCATTTTGCTGGCAATTACTCACACCTAATTAGCCAGTTAGCCTCAGGAGGTCCCTAAGGGAATGGGAGATTGTTTTAGTGGCAAATGCAGGGTAGAAGCTTCACTGTGATGAACTGAATCGCATCCTGGAGGACTGAGCTATCTTTGCAGACTGCAGAGGGAGCCTGCTGGGACCGCTGGCTGGACAAAATGCCTCAGTGTGGACAGCTTGAGTACCCCTTGCTGTATAACGTCAGGATATTTGGCATATAAGAACCTGGCCCCTTGGAAATCAGTTCCTACAGAAACTTCCTATATTTTAGCTAATGGCTTTCCCTGTCCTTCACTCCTGACCCAGATAATCTAATCCTGTTGGCGTTTAAGATGTGCGTGTCTCGAATGAGGCAGAGCTGGCTTAGCTTGCTGTCCTTTTGCTAAGGGTTCCTTTGTTCTTCGCTCTCCCTGTGATACAGCTGGTTGCAACCACAGCTTACCTCCCTTGGCAGTGTGCTGATTCCCTGTAACTTTTGCCAGTAAGAGAAGAGGGGACAGAGAGGGAAAAAAAAAAAAAAAAACCAACAAAAAAAAAAGAAGCCATGGAAGAAGCAGTTCCAGTGAGAAGGTTGAGTCCTATTTTTGTTGGGCAGACATAATATCTTTTCCCTTCAGATTCTGTATATAGTATCACCCCATGCAGGGCCCTCTGCCAACCTGAGGTCACAATGAGACAATGAGACACCATCTCCTGTCAGAGTCGTTTAAGCCAGGCTTTTTTTTTTTGTCAGTAGAGATTGTTGTTAGTGATGATAACTGGCATTTCTCTAGCATTTCATATTTGAAAAACCACCCTGGAAGTCTTTTTTTTCTCTCCCCTTCCAGACACCAATGGAATGGTCTAAAATAGAGAAAGTTGGATAATTTGGGAAAGGGTCCCCAAATGTTCATTCTCCTTTGCATATGCCCGACAATTTCTTTCTAGGAGACAAAGGCAGGGGATACACTCTGATTTCTGCTGTTACAAGGGGTTGCCTTTGCATGCTTCGTCTTCTGAGCAGATCCTTATTTTTGCGATCACAGATTGGCAGCTAAGCATATTCCTGTCTGGTTGTTTTGGGCTAGATTCTTCCTCAGGAATATCTGACTTTGTGAATATTCCCTTTGAAATCAGTGGGACTAATTGTAGCAGAATATGGTTTTTCGGAGTCAGGGAATATGCTTCAGTCTGTCTCTTTTTTGTAATCAGATACCTGTCCTATAGAAAACAGCTGTTGATACCTTCATATGCATTGCTCTATGAATAATTCAAATCAGGATTTGATTTAAAGCTTGCAGCACTTAACACTAGTCAACAGAACAATTATGTGATTGGTGCCAAGAGAAACTAGCATCATCTAAAGGGAGAAAAGAGCCAATGCTATAAGTTAGATGAGGAGGTTAATTATTCCTGCCTCTGCCACTGATGACCTTCTGTGATGTTATGGCAAAGATTTTCACTGTCAAATTGATGTGTAGGTGTTGAAAGAAAGGGGGGGAAAAAGAGGCTATTGTTTCAAAAATCCCGGAAGCCTTATAAAGCTTATCTTATTAAAGTTTGTGGTGCTTTCATCTCTGTCAAATATTACTGGATGATATTTATTATGCTAATTGTAAAGTGTTATATTTAAAGAATTCAAAATGCTGATTTTTTTACGGAAATTGCTAGAAACAGAAGTAGCAGAGGGATCTCAAAAATTCTTCACTTTCTGGAAGTAGCAGAGTTGATGACTTCTTAAACAAACCAGAGTTTAATGAAAAATCTAATTCTTCCTAAGCTCTGCTTTTGGTCTCTGAGGCAGTTGCTGTTTGTAATGGATTATGAGAGCAATGTCATTGAACTGAATTCCCCTTTAAAATGCCCCAATTGAAAGGATGATAAGAACACTTTCACATTTGAGAAAGCTTTTTGATTGTAATAACTTTAATAACTTAATTTAAAGTTATGGATTTATGTTAAAATGTATAAAATTATGAGGTCCCCACTTCACAAAGTAGTGCAAAAATCATTAGAATGACTTTGCTGTGCTGATGGATTGAGCCTGATCACTGGCCTACTGCTAAAGAAGTGAACCTTATTAAAAGAATGATTTTTAATAAGCTTTCAAAATGGTCACCGTTTTGCCATTTGCATAATTAAACTGGAGGGAAAGGTACTCAAACCAGTAGGTGAAAAAAGGGCTTTGGGCCTCACGCCACCGTCTCCAGTCTTGCTTCATTTCCAAACGCTTGGAATCCAAGTTTAAAATTTGCAGGTATGGCAGTCATAAATTTTAAGTTAAAGGCCGTGAAGGATATAATGCATGCCAAGAGAGGAAAAACACTGCTTTTCCTATTTTGGATTTTTTTTTAACCTGGCTTTCTGTCTTTAAAAGTTTTGTACATGCCAAGAGTATTTCCATTCTATAAACTGCTGTTCCTGGATGTGTGCTTAGACTGAGTAACTAACATGAACTGTTTAAAAGTTACCCATTTTACATTCCTGTTATAATACCAGGGTCCTGTGCCCTCACGCTGAGATGTTTACAAATTTGTAATTAGGATATTTTCCAGCAAACCAGCAACAAAGCAGGTTGAACACTATTAGTGAAATTAAACTCCTAAGTGCATTTTGAAGAATGCTGATTACCAGACTAAATAATCCAGAACAAATGATAGTTTCGAAAGGCTAGCAAACAAAAACAAGTAAGACGACTTCTGGAATATTTGTAGCATTTATGTATTTTTTCTTTCAAAATTAGTCATGCAAACCTGTCAAAAGTAGGGTTGCTATAATATAGTGCTTTGCATTTGAGGGACAGTGACTTAGATGCTGTTGGTAGTGCTGGTAGGATGTCACAGCATTAATTTATATAAAATTTGTACATGTTTCTTTTTTGGCACCATGAGCTTGCCAACATCAAAGACTTTTTTTTTTTTTAAGGGAACACAACAAAAGATACCAGAGTGCTTCCTAGCTAGTTTTAACTCGGCACAAACAACAACATTGCTCTGTAAATAGAGAAAAATCATATCTGCTGCTGGAAATGGATTTAATATAAAAGCTTCGTAAACAGCTCTCCCCCTGCCCACTGGGGCCCAGCAGAGGAGATCATTTCATCTAGCCTTGCTGCCACTCCAGCTGCTTCCAGTGGCATCTTGGGTTGCAATGAAGTCCATGCCAAGTCCCTTCTGGATCCCTAGGAAAGTTTTCTGTCTGTCGTCTCTGGTGCGTGGTGTTGATGTGCTCCTGCCCCTCTGTCTGATTGCTGTGACCCTTATCCTCTCTCTATCCCATCGGAATTAGGGACGCTTATTTCCACGCAGCAGCAAGGAGCACTCTACCTTTTCTCCTACCACATTCTTTGACTTAGTCCACATTGCAGCATGCAGGACAGAACAACCTGCCTAGCCGCAGCCCTTTAAAAGGGGCATACGCACTAGTAATTGTGTGAGCAAACACTTCTGCCACCAATCACTGTTTTCCATCTATGGGACTTAACTCCTAGCCAGTGTATCTGGACAGAGCAGCCTCAGTTTCACTGAACCAACAGCTTCTTTGTGTCAAGGGCACATCAGCCCTGTGCTGTGCTAACACATCAGCATTGCAAACAAGGACAAATGCAGATATGGGATTTGAAAGAGGGCTAATTCGTTCAGAAATGGTTGTTGAAGAGTGCACAATGCAAAGCCATATGGCTGGAAACCTTCATACAAAATGAATTCCATCATAATCTGGTAGAGTCTGCTTGTTGTCATTTTCCCAAGTATCTTTTTCATGTTCAAAGAATCTGTGATATTCACTGAGCAAATCCTGCGTGTAGATCTGGGAAAATAAGTACACCCACTGTTCTTAGTGTTTCACTGTCAGATAAATGTACACTTACAGCAGAGGGATTTTTTTTTTTTTTTTTGCTCTGCCATTAGAGCTATCATGCCAAAACAATGAGTAATGGCTCTACAGCAAAGGCATGACAGTCAATTATCTGACCATACATACCAAGGTGAATGCAATAGGTCTTATAATGTCTCCGGTGAGAAATTTTGGTACCTTTGAGCCTTCAGTAGCCATAAACTGAAATTACTGCAGTAACTTTTCAGCACAGTGCTAAAACTCTAACAGTATGCTTTGTTTTACATTTGATTTTCTACCATATTCATCCTTCAGGCATTACTGGATTGGGACTTTTTTAAAGGGCCCTACTTCGTGAACTAATTATGACAAATGTCGATATGACATCTGTTGCTCACTTTAAATTACCTCTTAGTCTGTTGGAATTCATCTTGAAGGCATTTCTGTAATGAATTTTTTTCATGAGCGTTAATACAACCTGTGGGAGATCTGAATAAAAAATAAAATCTACCAGTCCTGCCAAGAGAATAGCTTATGTGCCAGCTGCTATTTTTTGTTGGTATCCTGCTTTCTGTGATATTAATACAGCTGGTTTCCAAGGTACTTTAAATAGATAACAGGTCGTTATATTATGGAGAAATTCTCCTTGAGAAGAAAGTGAATAATTAGGACTGCTTCATGAACGAACCTCTTTCATGACCCAGAAGTTGCTGGATTCAAGTGACTAAACCTTATGTTTTTTGTAGGATATTGTGCTGTTCTGTCCTGTAGATATATTTCCCAGTGCATCCAAGATTAGTGAATAATTTCTCAAGTTATCTTTTTCTGTGGTCAGTCTGTAGCACAGCAAAGGAGTTTATCCCTGTGTTCTAGATGAGACTTCCCATGCAGCTATTTGGGTGACATTCGGTAATTTTTTAGCACCTGTCTGATCAGTGTTTTACTTACTGTGTTTCGTTCAAAGTTATAATTATGGCTTATTAAACTATGCTAAATGATTGTAATAATTCAACCCATATGTGAAGGAAACCCCATCAGGTTTGTGAAAGCTAACTTTGTGTTAATGTACATCTGTCACAATTTCTGTAGATATAAATGGATGCAAGCCGCACAGTGGTTGGTGAATATTAACTGTTGAGAAGGGGAATACTTCGTATATGTCAGACTTTTTAAAAACTAAAATAAAATGTTTAGAGGGCAACTCAGTGAGAAGATGCTCCTAGGTTCTGAGATGATACGGAAGTAGTACCATATTTGTGCAGATGGCCTTGATCAAAACAAATCCTTTTCGATGCAGGGTTCATAGAAGCTTGATGAGGGGGAGATTTCTGAAGTCCTTTTGAGTCCATATGTAGTGAAATTCCTGCAGAATAGATTTGAGGTTTGCACCTGCTGCAGTGTTTGGTAATGCTAGACAGCAGTATTAGCAGGTCATGATTAGCAGAAGTGTTACACAAGCGCAGAATAAAACAGTTACCAAGCTTGGCAGGGAAAGAAGGTGGGAAATATTTCTTTTCTGCTTTTCCTGATCTTAATATGGGTATTTCAGGAGATGTGTTTTATGGATGGATTTAAATGCTGACAATTATTGAAAGGGCTTTTCACAGTCCATGGAGATATTGTTTCTTTGTTGTTTTTGTGTTTTTTTTTTTTTTTATTGCTATTCATTTAATTCTTCAAAGTGGTCATAATCAATTTGATCAAGAAAACCTTATGACGTTTTGCATTTTGTTCCACAGAAATACCTCAGGAGCTTTTTTGCTGCAATGCTGAAATCTCCATCATCTCCACTGCACATTGATAAAGTGGGGTCAACTCTGTCAAAACACACCATCTGTGAATTCTCACCCTTCTTCAGGAAAGGAGTTTTTGACTATAGCAGTCATGGGACCAGCTAACTTTTGTGCCAGGGACCCTTATGCCGGAGGAGCACAGTCAGTAGTGCCTTCACTTTTGTGCTGCGAGAGAAATGAGAAGAAAAAAGGGTATCTTCTTTCATGCCTGAGAAGTCGCATCCAACCAACTCCAGCTAAAGACAGCTACGCTGTGACGCTGGCTTTTGTCCTTTGCCACTTCTCATATTAGTGCCTGCATTTTCCTGGCGTGGGGTATACAGACATTATTGAGTTGCTCTGTTAATACTGTACAAAAGTTCTGACTGTCATGATGGATTTGGATCCACTCCTCAGTGGGAGTGCTTCCTTCACATTTGCTCAGACAATTTGTTATGGTCGTGTGAGATCATCTTGTGTTGAATGTGCTGGCGTGTCATACTGACGGAGGGTTTTTGAGCAGCCTTTCAGTTTCTGTCCAAGTTGCTCCTTAAAGAACATTTCCTCTTTTGATTCCTTATAGCATACTGTGGTATTTAAGGTAATGCTCACGCTCCACTGTTTGTTTTTTTTCCCCCCACAGGACACATATTTTAAGTATTTGACTGTATGATTGTATAGTTTTTCTCAGAAGAATTAAAGGGCCTGAGTGACTTGAATGTTTACAAAATATATACAGCAGAAAGAATACAATTTAAAACCTATAAAAGTCTTCCACACTTGGTTATTTTGAAGCAGAACGAATCACTTGTCATTAATTAGGAAGTAAAGGAAGCAATAGTTAACTGAAGAATGCGGTCAGCATCTTTTCACATTTTCTAATTACCTAGACTGTAAGTGGATACTGTGCAGTGTACAGAACTCAGAGCTATGCATAAAGCTAATGCAAAGTGCTGTATTTCTTTTTTCTTTTGAAAAATAGCTTCTTCACAATAGCATAACATTGTAAAACCTGAATTTTATTTGCATCAGTAAAAATTTACAGGATTTTACTAATAGTACTTCAAAATTACTCAGGACTTATTCAGACTTGCACATGTATATACAGGTAGAACTCATTTTATATTGCTGTAGATCCAAAAATATGTATACACTGTGACTGGAATTGGGTACGTGTACATGTTAATGTATAATTGGTTGTATAAAAAGCAGAATCAAACAGCTTTCGGTTATTAAAGTGTGTAATGGAAGGTAAGTTTCATGTGCTGTTTCTTAGGAATATGAAGCATTATTTGTGAGTTTCCATCACTGACCACTGGTAGGTCTTGGTAATCAAGCTATTTGATGTTGTGGAAAATGATTATTAAAACCTGAAGCAACAACACTGGTAATATTTTTATTTCATGATATAAATTATAAGAACAATAATGCTTTACATTTAATACGATAAAGATGATTGGGTTCCATTACTAAGACTAGCCTGCTATGATTACTAAGACTAGCCTGCTATGATAAGCATTTCAAATTAAAAAAGAAAAAAAAAAAAACAACAACTCATTAGAATGGATCATTTAAATTTTGAGAGTATTATGATTATTTTGATTTGTTTCAATGAAAACAGATATTAAGGTAAAATTTGTAAGCCACCAGAGACGTATTGTCAGAGGTGATACCAGGGTAGACTTAAATGTCTTTGGATATATGTGACTGTATCTGAATACCTTTTGAATATCTGTCTCTTGGGACTTAGGCATCGTAATACCTTGAATTGGGAGCCATGTTTTTAAGTGAAACATTCCAATCAAACCTGTTGATTCCTGGACTGGTTTTGCACTCTGTATCCCAGCTGTTCCCAGTCTTCCTCATGCATTTCCACAATGGAGTGCTAACTTCACCTGTGCTTCATCAGCAACAGGGACCCGACCTCATCATCCTTACCACGCGCTGTACTTGCTTTGCACCTCTCCATTCTCTCCCAGGCCCTTTCTGTGCACGTATCATCCCCCTGACCAGGGGGCCATGTCCTTCTTTCCAGTCTGTAGCTCTCTTCCTTCTTCACCCTGCCATTTGGCTTTGCTCACACTTTCCAAATCAGAAAGTCAAGGCTGGGTGCTTACTGGGTGCCTATGGTAAGCTGGGTAACTGGAGTTTGATGTTGCTGCATGCATTAATGGAAGATTGGTATTTTCACTTGGCTGTGTTTATTCTGATGGCCTATATGAGTGCGTTACAGAGGCAGAAATTGGGCATGATATTGCTGGTTTTCATAGTGGCATGGGAACTTTGACCCTAAATCTCACTTCAAAAACAAAGTCTTTTCTGTCTGTCCTGGCCTACTCCTCCTCCTGCCTCCTTGCACTGTGATGTGATAAAGAATTAATGCTGAAGAGTTTTCAAAAAATGAATTTTACGTAACTGTCTGTAGAGCATTATTTCCTGTGTGCCACTTCTGTGAAAAGACCTAGCAGGGCAAGAAATGGCAGGCTGCTTTATCTGCTGTGCAAAACCAGTTTCTTCAGATTTTCTGCCTGAAAAACCATCAGTGGTGCCAAGTGCTTTCCCGTGGCAACCAGTGCAGCACCTGACAAGGGAAACTCCGTCATGCTGCACAGCAAATGCTAGTCTATGGGAAGGGTTGAGCGTCCAGGACTCCCAGAGATAAGTCATGTGCTTCATGTCAGTTTGGATTTGGAGAACCTGTTTAAGAAAAACACAACTGGACAGAGTTAAGTCGAGTGAAAAGTATGAATATTCGTATTTTTCACATGAATTTAAAAGACGACTTGTACTTGGTTCCTGTCTACAGTACAAATTAATTCAGGGAGGACCAGATGCTCTGGTGGTATAAATCTGCCAATAAGGTGGCTAATTTATGTTGGCTAGTTTATCTGGCCTGCGGCGTTAAATGTGTACATTGCAAATAACAAAGTAAAGGCCAATTAATCACTGCATTTAAAATGTCACAGCATTAAAAGCTAGAGAAATGCAAGTGTAAGCATGCAATTAGGACCACAGCCCCAGGCTACCAGCTTTTCCCACCTTCTTATATATTCTTCAGCATGACCCAGAGTTTAATAAATGATTGCAAGCTAAGGCTAGACTAAGAGGCATCTCTTTTAATAGTATCACTAAGGATATGATTGCTCCTTATAACCTACAGTCTTTAAGCCAGGCTCTGTGTCTTCATAAGAAGTTTTCAATAGAAGCTGAGATGTATGTTGAAATTACTGGCCATTTTCAAGATGTCCAAGCTGCATTCCTGTGTAGTTTTCCTCAGGTTATTTTACTTTCAAAATATTGAAATACCGTCTTTGAAAGTAACTTTTGTGGAAGAGTCATCCCCAGGGCTGGTACAGGTTTTTCATAGTGTCTGTGTAATTATGCTTGTGGGCTCTATGTCAGCAAAGTCCTTAAGCAAAAGCTTAACGTCTGTTTTAGGACTGTTTATATATTAAGCCAAGTGTTTATTTGTGCCTTACTGACCTGCGGCCATTGTTCTTGCCTTTGTAACTGAAGTTGTGCCTCCGTTTGAGTCATCAGACCACTTCGCTCACATTCTTGCTGACCCTACAAGTTTTTCATCAATAAGGATGTACAAAAAAAGGCCGAAAGACACACTGGAGTTGGTGCTGAGCTATTTTTCTGCATGACAACATGGTCAAGATTCAAAAAATCTCTGGGCAAAGCATCATTGTTGGTCTTATCCCAACTTGTTTAACTGGAAGTGCTCTGAATACGCTGCTGCTCGTCAGAAAGAGGTGTTAGAGCAGCCCCCAAAGCCCTGCTGCTACATGGCTCCTGGCAGTCCCCTGGCTCCATGAGAGCCCGCAGGGTGAGTCCTATAGCTGATATCCAGCTGCTGCTGTCAGGGATGGTGCACTTCTCTGATCCATGTGAAGGTCTTCGCAATTGCCCTAAAAGTGTGAGAAAAAAAAAACCTCTGTAGAGCATGGTTGATTACTTCAAGTTTTTTGTGGTTGTTGCAGATAAAATGAGGAATTGAACTAAGTAAATCAATAATGAAAACAAAACAAAACATGTAGGACATTGAATGTGTTGCTCCCAACATTGACACAATCTTTCCAGTTTAATCAGTGAGCCTTTAAGAACTATTGCAGAATTTCCCATTTATTGTCCATGCGAACCATCCTGTATATGAGAATGAAAAATATGTTGTACTAGACTGTGATAAAGCTTGCAATTTTATATGCTGCCAGCTTGCTGCTTTATCTTTTCACTGAAGCTCCAAAATCCTAAGAAATGAATTATTTTAACTTAGCAAGAATCTTATGTCCAGCCCCAGGTTTGTTTTTTTTCTCTATTTCCTTAGAGCATGGGGAAAAACAAAAACAAAAAACCAACCAAACAACAACAACAAAAAAACGCATAACTTTTGATAAGTTGAAGAGCAAAAACATGTTGGCTTCCAATGTCATCATGGAAAATAGAAGATGCTCTTTCACAGGGAGGGGTTTATGAGCAATTAACATCTGTGGAGTTGCAGCAGGCCCTAAGATCTACTTACAAGGTTGAAGTCCTAATATATTTTCTTGGCAGACCTGAGATGTATATTTTTGGTATACTGGGTCCTCTCTCTCTCTCTCTCTCTCTCACATTATTTTAGGAGATTGTTTTATTGTAATTGGTTGCAGAACAAAATCCTGTTGTAAACACACATCTTTTAAAACAACGACAAGTCATTTTTCATAAATGACTTGGATGCAGGACATGAAGGTGTACTAAGTAAGTTTGCTGACAATACTAAATTGGGAGGAACAGTTGACTCCCCCAAGGGCAGAGAGGCCTAGCAGAGAGATCTTGACAAATTAGAGGGCTGGGCAATCACCAACCGCATGAAGTTCAACAAGAGCAAGAGCCAGATCCTCCATCTGGGACAGAGCAACCCTGGCTACACGTACAGACTGGGGGATGAGGGGCTGGAGAGCAGCCCTTGGAAGGGGATCTGGGGGTTCTGGTTGATGGCAAGCTGAA
>VXAL01012316.1:18032-79771 GCA_013399475.1 Chauna torquata
AAAAAAAAGGCTGGGTGGGGGGGGGGAAGTGAGCTGTGATCTGACAATACTTTTTGTGGTAAATATGTAAACCTCCATGATGCTATCCTGTATATTGGATTAAAAAGAGCTTGTCCAACTGGACAAAAGTACCAGATCACAAGAGAGATTGGTATTTTGCCTTCTAGACAGATTTTTAAAGTGGTTTTAAAGTTGGGGAGGAAGGGAACCTTATAAAGTGATGGCATTAATGTTCTATAAGATGGAGGCAAGATTTTGGAATAGTGCATTTAGCCTCGTGTCTCCACAGCATAAAAAGCCTTAGCAGCAAAAAATGCAGGCAGTATAGGAAGCCCTATTCTTTATTTCCATTTTCTTCTTTATAATTTTATTTTCTTTATAAATGTCTATGTTTTTCTCCAATGTTGTGCTGACAGCTGAAGTGTCAGGTCCCCATAGCGCAGCTCACGTGCTCACACAGTTTTAGCAGCATTTTTGTTACTGTTTTTAAGATATTGGTCTGTTTCTTGAGTTTTTCAAGCTCAACAGACTTTGTTTCAAAGTCCTTGGCAGTTTCTTTTGATAGCTTCTTCCATCTTCACGTAACAGTTTTGTCCAAATGGCTTGTTCTCATTCTTTGTACATTTTCGATTATTTCCTTTCTGTTTTCCTCCTTACAGACAGTTTAGAAGAATGTGCTGGGAAGATTTGAAGAAAAAGAAAAGCCTTTATTTATTTATTTATTTTTGAAAAGAGGTAGTTGTCTCATTTTCTGATCTAGCAAAGTGGAACACAAGTTCTTTGATCATTTTACATATTTGAACTTCTGAGCCTTCAAAGGTCTCGCATGCTACAGCTTTGGGGGCATTATTGTACTTTTTTATGATCATTCCTATATTCTTTTCCATTGTAATTAACATTTGACATGAGCTTTTCTTCGAACAACGTATCTGAGGAGAAGGAAACCTTCTGCCTAATGATACCTCCTTGTTTAGGTCAGGAGGTCTTTACTGGACTCTGCCTTTTGTCACCATCATTGCTGAACATTGTATTTCCTCCATGTTAACCTGTTTTAATGTTGCCTTGAGACAGGGGTTGCCTCTGTGGCAATCTGCTTTTCCTTAAGATGGATTGGAGATACTGAGACAAGGTTTTAGTCATAATCTGCAAAAAAATCAATCTCCTTGCTTTTTGGTATTGTGAACTACATCAGAAATCAGAATCTCAAAAATGAGGAGAAGGAAAAAAAAAGATTGTGCTATTTGAGAAATCTTAGTGTGTTTTCAGGACCTCTGCATCACAGTTATTTCTTTTTCCCGTACATGGATAGCTAGGTGATGCATGGGTTCGAAATTACTCCTTTTCATGGTGCAAATGAGCATACTAATAATAAGAGCTTCAAGAACTGCTCTCTGGAAACTGAAACCATCCAAGTATCAAATCACCTGTTGTTCCCATTGAGTTCAACAGGAGACAAGGTAATTTACTACTGAAAAAACAAGCCATGGCACTTTTCTGTCCAGCACCATCTCTCTTTCTCATCATTTTCATATCTGAGCAACATGGGAAGAGTGCTGGACAATGCAGAGGTAATACTACAGTGAATGTAAAAAGTTAGCGTAAGACCATGTGAGTGATTAGGTATCTATCTCAAATTGTCCAGTATTCAGATCTGTCCGCTTATTTTCCATTTTTGAGTTCAGTAGTGTTCGTTAGTGCAGCATGGATAAAAGAAACAACCAGTTCTGAGAAGCAAGCACTTTCAGGAGTGCTCCAGCACAACAAGGTTTTTTGGCTGCCTGCAAAATCAGGCTCTCGGACAGGCTTCCAAGCTGCCCGAGCATATTGATTCTGGCACCTGCTACCATAAGCAGGTGCTCAGGTTTATGTGTCCAGATGAAGCTACCTCTTAACATCTTGATTATGTTCCAGACTGTGACTTTATCTGTTGTGTGAGTAGCACTGGGTGTTGTTAGGAAAAGCAATGGAGAATTTAGGTATGCAAAAAACATTGCAAGAAAATTAAAAATGAAACAACAACAAAACCTATGTGCTTGTTCTAAGCATACCTATGTAACAATTTTTTTAACCTGTGGTAACAATAATATTTGCATAGTGTTATCTGCTCTACTGAATGGAGCCAGAATTGCTCAAATGTAGCAAGCGCACCAGCAAATGAGAGCATCCTTCAGCTCAGCGCTTTTCATATGCCAGTTTCACCTCCCCTGTTCTGTTGTGGTGGTAGTGGTAGGCACAGTATGACAAAGCAAAATGTGTCAGTGAGAAGTGGGGAGGGCTTCCCCGTCTGAACTGGGACTCCGTTCGGGTACACTGGCTACACGTATTCCATTCTGTGTGAACATTGCAAGGTCATTCTGAGTAGTTTGGCCTTTACATTTGGGATGAGATTTTACAGGAAAAGTTTTGCTGCTTTAGTAATGCCCATCTAGCATGCTGCCCCTTGCAGGATGAAAGGCTTGGAACAATTTTCACTACACTGTTATGAAGGCTGTTGTAGTATCTTTCCAATAAGAACTTGACAAGGCTGTTAAGTGAGAATGCCTAGATGACATCCCGGAAAACCAGTGAGAACAGGATGTTCTTGAGTGATTTCTTAGCTAGGTAGGAGGGGTTGGGCTGTGGTTATTCAGGCTTCCCAGAGCTCTCTGCTGAAAATTTCATGGTCAGTATCCCTCTCCTTGGAGATGCGCAGAACTCAGAATAACTTAATTTATTCTGTGAGCTTGTGGCTTGTCTGCACTTTGGCCGATATTCACTGTTTGGGTGCAAATGTTCCTTCTTGTAGTTGGTGCCCATTGACAATGCAGGAAATCAGCAGCAGTGGGAGGGTAGAGCCAGGGCAGAAGGGGACAAAGAGAGGAGCTGGTGCCACTTGGGCACCTCAAGAGCTAGGTCTGACACTGCTTCCCCAGGTTAACCTGCCAGGATCAGGTCACTTGACTGCTGCTTTCCCTTTGCTGTGGTGTAATCCTGAGGAAGCTCAGCACTCACTGATCACTTCCTATGGCTTCCGCACAAGTCAGGGCAAAGGAGCTGCTCTGGTGCTTCTCTGTGGGTTTCCAATTACGTTCAGTTTCTCCAGTTCCTTTGTTCAATCTCTTTTGAGAGTAAATCATGTTTCAGTTCCAGTTGTTTTGGAGATTAAATGTACGCGTTGTGTTGATCCCTTTTCACTCCGTCGGTGTAATTTGTTTACTGTCCCCTTACATATTGCCAAATAGTGTGGAAAAAAAAGCTGAAGTACCCTCTTGTTTTCATATTTCCTCTCCGTTCTTCCAGCATCATGATGTTCAACCCCACCTGTTTTCACCTTCACATAGAATTGCACCTTCAAGGACAATTTTACGCTCTGGTTGGTCTCCAGGTAACCTAAATTTTTCATTCCTTTATTATTAAACCTACGCTTGTAACTGAAACTGAACTCTCATCCCTTTTCAAATTAACCCCTTGGTGCAAAATGTCAAGGATTTTCCAGCTCTATCAAATGGAAGTTACTGAAGCCAGCAACCTATTGACACCAAGGGGTTAACCCATTAGCCACTATTTAATGTCCTCAGCTTTAATCTACAGAATTGCAAGCAGCACTGTGACTTCCTAACCCCACCACAAAAACGTCCCAGAACTCGTGTTATTAGGTCTTCTATTTGGGGATAGACTCGATAGAACACCAAACAGCTGTAAATGAAAACAAATAAAGGGCCTGGAATGGAAACCAGAAGTAATTAAAAAAAAGATGTATCCCATGTTAACGGTCCTCAGGGCAAAAGCAACTCTTAATTACAAGAAATGCAAGGGAAAAGAAATCCTCAGAATGCATTTATTCTCAGTTGTTTGCTCCACCATTCCCCCTGCCTTCGTCCTAAGCAGCCTCCATGGGTATTGCTGGGGATGGGATCAGGCTTCTCTAAGGGAAAGCTTGCTGTTGGGACCATGGCACCAAACGCTGGATTTTCTGCAAGGAGACAGGGATCCTGGGGTGTTCAGAGTCTGGGAGAGAAGGGTCAGCCCCAGGACGCTCGTGGGAAGCAGGCACTCAGCAAGGCCACTGTGGGTGAAATGGGAGGGAGAGGAGAGCGCTGGGATCTGCGGGGCTTTTTCCGGAGGCTTTTTCCTGCGTGTTTATCTCTGGTGTACTCCCTGTGCCGTCACGTTGGGATGCTGTGTCATACCCTGACACACGTGACAACGTGTACACGAGAATGCTGGGACAAGCACGGCTGTTGCTCTCGGTCAGGACACGTGGACGCTCCAGAGAGCCACTCCAGGACGTGAGAGTGGAGGAGGCTCCAAGGCATCCCGCCGCTCCTGCTCCCCGTGCTGGAGCTGTCGACAGATGGTTTGCATGTTTGAGAAATCAAAGCCAGGATTTCTGCAGACGCGCGGGGTACCCCGGAGAGGCTCTCCTCGCCAGCTATCAGCTCAGGTAGCGCAAATAGGCTGGGGAGCAAGAAACAAGCTTTCCGTCTGACTCCATCACCAAACGCTCCTTCCCTGCAGCACGTGGGGTGGGAGCGAGAGTTGTGGGCAGACGGCGAGGAGGACCCCAAGGGTGCGGGACAAGCACTCTTTCCCCAGCTCCCCACGGCACTTTGGGTTGCTCCCTGCGCTGCTGGCTATGGACCGGGCTCACAGCTTCGTTTTCTGGGCGCACAAAGCAGGAGTTAGTTTAAAAAGCAAAATGTGAATGCAGTGTAACAGGCAGATGGGCAAGGGACTGTAGGGAATGGGGATGGGGAGGAGTGAATTCAGGTTTGCAGAGGCTGGTGAATCTTTGGGCATTCGGGTTTTTGGAGGAGGGAGCGCAAAAAAGATTTGCGTGCATTGTTTTCTTCCTTAAGGAAATGCCGATTACAAGTAATTGTACAATCTGTAAGGCTGGAGACTGGCATTCTCACCTTGTGTGTTATTCAAAATACAGTATTTTCCTCTTACCATTGCCTGGTTTTTCTTCTACATAAATGTCTTGACAAGATATTGCAGCAATTCTCCAGACAGATCTGATAGTCCATCTCTGCTGCAGAGGCTTTAGAAGGTATTTGCTCAAGGAGAGCACATTCCCAGTACCACCAATTCTGTGAAAACACTAAATTAGGATATTAGTTATTAAATTCTACTACACAAATTACCATTTATATCATTATAAATCTGTCTGTACTGAGCAACCATTTTTATGGTGATGATCCTAGTATTTACATAAAAATTGCAGTACACAAGGTAAATTATGTATTCCAACCTGCAATTTTTGCTGAGGATTTGCACATGCAGAATAAATTATTTTCTCCTTCTTAAGCAACAGTAATCATAAGTAGTGTGCAGAAACATTCATAACCGCGTTCCCACATGAAAGATGCATTTTTTTTTTTTACGTAACCTGCTGTAATTACAGTGTACATCAATTTCACCGTAGGTAGATACACCAGTTTTTTTCCCCCTTTTCCACATACAATTTTAATGACTATCCCTGCTTAGAATACAACATTTTAAATTAAAAAATTAAAAATTTAGAAGTAGATTGTTTCCCTGACAACAACGACAGCAACATTTAGTTCCCCCCTGTGTCATTTGTAAATAAATACATACAGTTGCTGATACTAGCGAGATAATGTGCCTGAGGCTAATTGTGCCATTACAAATATTTTGAGCCTGAGTCTGATAATACAGGTCGTGGTACTTAAATATGTATGAACTGAACTAATTTAACCTTCTTGCTGCTTAGCAGCGTATTGACAAAACCCCTCTTAACGGGGCTATATGGACATCGCGAAGCAGCCGGATTATCTCGGGTTGGGTTGCGGCGTTTGGGTTCTTTTGGGTCTCTGCAGCAGCCCCGGGAAGAGGCTGGCGTGGGATCGCGTGGGGCGCGGAGCAGTTCCTGCCAGCCCTGTGGATGGTTTCTCCCAGGGCGGGGGGCAGGTTGTGTTCTTGAGACACCCCAGACCTTTCAGCACGGAGAGGGACGCCCGTAAGCGAGCTTTGCCTTAGTAAGCCCTGCGTAAGGACGTCAGGCTTGGCTCCTCCGTTCATTGACTAGCTGCAGAGCTGCTCCCGGGGCAGGGGCAGCTGTGTGTCTGGGCGGGCTCTGCTCACAACCACCAGCGTGACCACCACGCGGCCGTGCCGTCGTGTCCCGCTCAGCTCCTGGCAGCGAGGCTGGCCGGCACGCAGGCAGAGGCAGGGTCCCCGCAGGGGGCCTGGCAGAGGCCAGCCGTACTTTTGGCACTGCAAGTTAATGAGTCATTAAGATAGGGAAAGATGAGAAGGGAAAATAATAAGCTCTTCAGTCTAATTCTCATATCGTGTCCTGTGTCTGTGAGAGGAATTACTTCATTTTACCAGCTCCCTGTTGGAAAGATGCTCTGCCTGCCCTGAACTCAGCTCCCGGTTCTGTCCTACCAAGCCTTGAGCTCAGCTCTAATGCACAAAGTCCTTTTAACCCCCCCGCCCCCGCGAGCATTGCTTTTACGCTCAGGACTGCTGGTTTAGCATGTAAAGAGCTTTGGCAGGCCTCGGAGGTGCTGTGCCTCTCAAAGCAGCCCGCAGCTGGATGCGAGGAAAGCAGATTCCTCCTCTCGACTGCTCTGATCTCTGGGCTCAGCCTGGCTGGGAAGAGGAGTGTCTCCTGGGGGGCTCTGGCTCCATGCCCTCCCTCTGGCTGGTGGCAGCTGAATTCCTGTAGCATCGCTGAATTCCTGTAGCATCGCTGCAGCGACGGGTTTGGCTACTAACAGACTGAAATGCTCAAGGAGCAGGTTCTCAGAGATTTTTCTCTACTTGTCATATTCTTTCATAGCTAATTAAGCAGGTGGTGAACCAAGTAAAAATTTACTGATGCACAGGTAGGGCTAAGCCCGACTCCAGCATTAGGAAACCTATGAGACCAAATTGTGGTCAGCTCCTTTTTGGTGTGGTGCAGCTCATCCTCCCTAAGGCTTTTACGCATGTCAGCCAAAGGCTGCAGCCAGCACAGCATACCTGAGTTTGCTCGGACCCTTCGGTAGCTGGACCAGTTGGTTGTCCTCCTTGCATCAGCAAAACCTTCCCCAGGACTGCTGGGGCTGGCTCACATCCTCAACCCACACATCCTGCTGGGGCTTAGCTGAAGTCAGTGGTGCTACCATGTTTTATAGAGTCTGAGGCACTCACTGTGTGCTGTGGGGAAATATAATCCTGAAAGTGGTGTATTTTAGGGGATGCAATTTCAGCAGAGCAGAGCGGTGCTCCTGCAGGGCTCTTAGCTGGGAAATGTGCTGCCGCGACTCACCTAATAAAGCTCAGGGCGAGATGCCATGGTGTACCGTGATGGAGGGGGGAAAAAGCAGACATAAAGGGAGAAGTAATGAGAGAGAAAAGGCTTGAAAACCACACCATCATGGTTTGAGTCACCCTAAAAGGATTATTTTGTTGTGACTAACAGGGTCAGCATTTCTGTATCTAACTGGAAGAACCATGTGCTGTCCCATTACAGCAAACTCTACTTAAACCTTGTTTTAATGTGCTGAAATAATGTTACACTCAGTAGTCTTGGTCTGCACTAGTAATTAATGTGAGTGCAATTAATCTGAGTGGAGATGACACCTTTTGTCAGCGCCAGGTAATCCTTTCTAGCAAAGGTAAAGCTGAGCAAGCAGTTGAAAGGGAAATCATTTGCAATATTCCTCTGTGATGGCAAAGTTTGTCTTCACACCTTGTTACTTCCATAGATGGATGAGCTAAATGCAGAGAAAAGGAAGGGAAAAAAAAAAAAAAAAGCCCTTCATGAGCAGCTGAAGCCGTTCTTGCTGGCTGAAAGGAAAACTTTCCTTTGTATACGTTGATATTTCTACAATGAGATGCTTTGATGGCCCCTGAGGGATTTAGCTCATCCCACAATAAAAGTGGAAATTAAGGGAAGTATGCAATTTGTAAGACAATCATATTGTTTGAACAAAGATTGGCTACAAGTGCTTTTGCTCAGATTTATCACATTTAGGCATGTTTATATCCATTACTTCTTTTCCAGAGTCTCCGTCAGAAATATGGTCCCCGTTTGGGTACCGTGCAGGACGCGGTGTTAGGCTGCTTTCCACGGCCCGGCCAACCAGCACTGCCTGCGGCTGTCTGGGGAGCTCTGCAGAAATGTCAATTAGCAATAAAAGTTCTGCAAACAAGCATTATGCCATCTCCTTATACCTCCCCTGCTGCTGCTCACAGTCGCACAGTAATGTCCAGAGCTAAAAAATGGATGTCGTGGGCTTCTGCGGCTGCTGCTTCTCTGTCGCTGTAAGTTCATGGTTTTGTTTTTCTGGACACATTGTCCCATGGAAGTTCAGATGTCAAGCTGAAAATAGAGGAGCTAGCCATTGGTAGCCTTTCTCAAGGGATGTTTTTGAGATTGGAGTGCCTGTAGTTTGCATCTAATTCCACTTAGGCTTAAATATCTTTGTTTTTGGTTCCTGTCTGTGCTTCTCTCACAGGTGGCATTTCTGCAGGTGACTTGGGAATCTCTTAGCTCCTGGGTGTCACCCACACAGCTTGGGAGAGCTCTGCAGGCATTATTTTCTATTTCTTTCCACGGTCCTGATCTATGTATTTTTCACTGCAGCCCCCTTGATTTTAAAAAGGAAGAGCCCACATGTCTGAGCAGCATCTGTCTTTTCTCTGGGGTAATTAATTATCTATACAGGGTGCTGCATAGAATGCCCCATCAGGGGCTTAGTAGCTCAGAGAGACGTTCCCAAGCGGAAATCCCTTCCCTGTTTGCCCTGAGGGGAATTTGCCACGGATTTGCCCTATGTGTGCAGGGTGGAAGGAGAAGCCCAGAAGCCTTCCCAGCACCACCATCATGCAGGTCCAGAGGCAGCTGTGTGCAGCGAACCACCTGGAAAAAGGAGGCAACAGTGATGGCATTTGTGACAGCCGTGCGAGGTAGATGAGAATTAATAGAGCAGATAAAGCAGGGACTGGACAGCATGCCCCATGGCTGCTCTGCTGGGATCTTCTGCTTCTCTAGACCTCAGGTGAGTTCAGGAGTTCGTCTGAGATCGCTCCTCGTATAGACTCCAGCTCTTCTGCATGTCAGCTGGATGGATGCAAGTCCTTGCTGCGCAGCGGAAGCACGGGGCTAGGAAAGGTGAGCAATGACTGGTACCTGAGGAGCTTTAACTATTTGCTGTAGTGCCGACATCCTGTGTGGGGAGAAAATCACTTTTATATGCTGTGATGTCTAGGTGGAACGTGGATACTTTGGCTGGGGAGGGTGGTCTGGAAAAGCATGTTGCGGTGTTGAGGGACAGAAGAAGGGTGTGGGTTAAACCTTTCTTCCATTAGGCAAGTGCTCGGGTACCAGATGCCCTGATACTTCCCACATAGCACCCATGAGGCTGATTTGAATCTTTAGCTGCCTTTTTCCTCCCCAGACCTGGTGCGTCTCCTAACCCAAGGCTGCGTATCTGACACACGTGACCCATATGGCATTGTGTTGGTCATGCAGCGCAACATTTTGGTTGCAAGCCAACACGGGCTCTTTTGAGCACTGCCAGCAGTCGGGTGCAGTGCAGATCTGGTGTATATAGCACTTCTTCACATGGAGATGCTTCCTCCCTTTTGAAATAGTCTTACAAAGCCAGTGTGCTCCAGAGATGAAGGGTGATGTGGGCACACCCCGTGCATTTTACTTGGCTTATCTCATTTGTTCTTTTAATTGTTTGCTACGCAGTTGGGAGCAACTTCAAAGTGCTGTTTCTCAGCAAGCCATGTTCACCCCTATCACTGGAATATGCCTGAAGCCAGTTTCCTGTAGGGCTTACTTTTTTTTTTTTTTTAATGTATAGTATTTCAAAGTTACTTTATGATTAGACCAAGATCACTAGTAGTCGAATCTGTCACGATCCAAAGGTGTTTGAGGGCATATTTTTCCTAAGCCAGGGTGCAGGCATGAGGGGCTCAGCTGCAGAAGGCCTCCAGGTGCTCCATTGCTTCACATAAAAGAATAATAATGAATGTTTTCATTAATAAAAGTGCAGACCATAGCTTATGCGCTCCTAATCCTGGAGTAATTAAGTGACTGGAGAAAAGGATGATTCATACCAACCCTCAGAGTGCTCAAAGGGTTCCCTTTCTGTATGTTTGAATATGTCTCTAAGAAAAAATTTGGTTTGTTATATCTTACAAATAATTTACTGTGCTCTTGCTAATAAGCTGCTTTCATCCAGCTGGGGAGAAAAAAAACAATTGATGTATTTGGCTACCATGGTGTGCCACGCAAACCTAAGACTGACTAGAGAGCATGCAAAGAGAAGGGTGCGATACGTTTTTAGAAGAGCTTTTTGGGAAGTAGCAGCCCAAGCCAAGAGGCTCTGCCTGCGAATGGTGATGAGCTGCGTAGTGTTTTTGGTGTTGTGAGCTCCTGCTGCATGTCTCATGGTTTTGGGGAGTTATGACCCCCCAGCTTCGGGAATTCTCCAGTTCCGTGGAAATATCAGCTTTCATCAAAAAAGCATTTTCTTCTCTTTAGTCCTCATGATTGCAGAAAAATGGTCACAAATGTGACCCTGCAGGCTCAAAAACCCAACAAAAAGAACTCAGGTCGACTTGAAATTTATCTCATGATTAATATTGGAGCTGACTTGCCAATTTATACTACTTGAAGGGCTGACTTAAATAACCTGTAGCATTTATATACTACCCTTCAGATGTGGATTGAAAAGCCCTTTCAGATGTGAAACTCTGTCCCTTGTGATATACCTGTGATAGATTGCTACTGTGAATTTCAGCTAATTTGGTCTCATTTTTTTCTATGGTGATTTTTCTTAATTCTGCCTCACTTTTCTGTGAGTGATTGACTATACATATATATATTGCTCTCTCTGGGATCTATAGAAGCCTGCAAAATCCAGTGATTTCACCACAAAATCATCTGGCTGGGGAATTCACCTGCCCAAAAGTTAATCTGGGGAAGGGCATGTGTACAGAAAAGAACTGACAACAGAGAGGTGATATTAAGATAACCTAGCAAGGAAATCCCCCAGGAAGCAGTGTTTGTGCAAAAAAGCAGAGCAGCTCCACGTATTCCCCAGCTGAGCTAGCTCGCAGGTCTTGGAGAACATACCCAGCTCCTGAGCAAAACAGAGCGCCCATCTTTCCTCCGCTAACTTTGGAAAACAACCTTTTCTTGAGTAATTCCAAGCTGCTCAAAAGTAAGTGTATATAGGAATAAATTGTCATTTGCAAGAGAAATTTTGGGAAATTCTGGAAGTAGATGGCAGAGGGTGATGTAGGACGCAGGGGTGTCCTCGTGATAGCCATGAGCTTTCTTTGCGTGTGGAGGTGAGGAGTGGGCTCTGCAATCGAAGGACTCTCAAAGGACCGGTGCCTGCAAAATCAGTCGGTGTTGATGAAAGCCTCTGCATTTCTTGAGCTGGTTTGTTAGCATGAATTTGCAGCGTCTTCCCTGTGCCTCAGAGCATGTCGGCTGAAAGCACTCAGAACTAAGCTCTTGTCTTGATTGGGCTGGACTAAATCAAATTGCACACAAAATCTTTTGTTTCTGTGTAAACTCTGGAGAGCCCTTCTCGTGTGCCTTTGGGCATTAATAAATACCTTCTAGTCAAGGCTGGGGTGGTAGCCATGAGTTAGCTGACCCAGGAAAGCTCTCAAGTGAGCGAACCCAACCTGGCAGCTAATCCCCCCAGCCAGGCTCTCTTAGTGTCTCATCACGTACCTCTCCTTTCCTCACTTGCTCAGAAATAGCAGGCATAATTTTCCACTGAGAGATAATTTATAGGGCAGACAAGCTCACAGCAGCAGCAAGAGCTAAGCAATACACCCCCAAAATCTCACTGCTCTATGGTAAACGTAGCACCGATTGCTCATATGACGGTATTGGCATCTCTGGTTCTGCTGTAAATATTTTTTCTCCTGCAAATTGGGAGGAAATCTCCCTTCTTGCATAGGCACGATCTGGCGATGGTTCAGTCACGTACCCTGTGCAACTCCCTTGCCAAAATCTTTTCCTCTTTTGCTTTCCAGCACTGCATTACCACCCCCTGCACACACTCGTATCTCGTATCGTGCATCCCCAGCAGAGTAAATGTTTCAGTAAAGCCCAAATGCGTGACCTGCTCTTTGCAATATTGAGCTTCATTCCACTTCAATTTTTCCCAGCTCCTCAAAGTTTTCTAGCTCTTCCCATTTAATGCTATGATCCTCCTCTACATCGATAAAGCCTCTGATTTGCAGTTTGTATCTTACTTCCCTATGGACGTCTCTGTTCAGCAAACCCTGTTGCCTGCAGCTGTCCCTCAGGTGTCCCAAATGCAGGCACGGCAGCAGCTGGGGGATTTATGCAGCTGTGCTCCAAGCATGTGTTTGAGAAGCATGAAGTATGTTTGTCAGGTTTTGGGGCTACGCTTAGAATCAACCCACCTCGGAGCATGTGAAAGCCTGATGTATGAGAACATGCTTTTTAAAAAAAAAAAACAAAACATAACATACATATGTTTAAATACATTACTTGTGCTGCCAGCACTTGCTCACACGTGTGCCTGTACATGTGCATGCAAATGCAAGCCCATTAACAACCGTGCATGCAAAAGAGTTGCTTGCAGAGGTTTTGCAGGCCTGCGAGGCGGTTCCCTTTGCAACGAAATGTGAGTCATGGCTTTAATCGGCTGCGCTCGCTTCCCATGCCCACCTGGCAAACCATCCAGAACGTGTTTGGGGGGTGATATTTAATTCATGTGTGAGCATAATTACAGCAGATTCAGCCTGCAAAATCAGCTTGGGAGAGTGCTCCGATTACTGCCTGTCTGCTGCTCTCCGAACCTCCTCCTGGATAAAAGCGCAAGGCAGAGCTGGTGGGAGCCGGGCAGCCCTTCCTCTACCTGCTGAGATTAAGCCGTGATTTGACCACACATCAGAGGTGAACAATATCACTGACTGGATCAGATTAAACAGCACAGAGAGCAGCACAGCTGCAGAAAAGACGGGAGCAGGATAGTTTTGAAGGCTGGTGTTATTCTCCCAGCGAGTGAATGAGATGAGATGAAAGGATGAGATCACTGAGCAGATGAAGCACAGAAGTTGATCAAATCTTCAGAATTCGGAAGGTTTACCTGAATCTCTAAAAATATAGCAGGTTTTCCTGACTGGGACCGCGTGAATGAAAGCGTGATTGACAGAGCAGCCAAGCCTTTCACCTAAAAGCAAAATTAGGAGGGCATGAAAAATAAGCAATGCTGGTGCTTGAAAAGCTCATGCAGATTACTCTAGGGCAAGCAAAGGAGAAGGGATATGTCTGTGCAGGCAGTGTGAACGCCAAATCAGTGTCATTAACTGCGATCGTGGTAAAAGGCTTTGCAACCCTGCCAGAAGCAAACCACCACAGTTTGTCCAGCTTGTCGTGCCAGCCTCAAAGCTGAGAGGCGTGTGGAGAAAGGTGGACACGTTCCGCTTAACATTTCCTAATGGTTGGTGCAGAAGCCTGACTTATGTTTATTAAGACCCTCTGAATCCATTCTTTGCCCTGCGAACAGAAGCCAAGATTTTTCACAGTTGTGCTGTTGGTATTGCTAACCTCCAGGGTTGTAACCATGTCCTTGACCCATACAACAAGACTGTAAATCACTATAGCAGTGTTCACACTGCCAGCGGCTGAAACCAATGACACGTTTCCCCCTCTCCTCTTGAATCAGCTAGACTTTCCTTGGATTTTTATGTTTTAATTTCTTAGATCATCTCGTTATGGCTGTATGCACATTTAACTCAAAAATAATGCTTTGGAATTAGCATCGAGAGAATTAACTGCGCTTTCACGAGAAGACCATTAACACACACAGCAAGGAATCTGGCATGGGGATTGATGAAAGTCAGAAGTGGGATTGCTCAGGAGGGGAAGTTTAATTAGCCTGTGAGATTTTTCTTTAAAATTCTTACAAAATTAGGGATCTGTGCCAGGAGTTTATCGTGGGCTGCAAAGTCATTCAGGAGCTTAAGGGTTTGACCCAAATTTTGTCATTGTTACACATTAAAGATATTGTAGTATTAAGTGCAGGTAAGCCTGGAAGCTGAAGACAAATCTTCCAAGAAGTTCATCCAGCTTCAAAAATGCTATGATCAGAATCTCTTCCCTTGCAGAAATATGGAAGCTTTGAAGCCAAGTGTTTGGTTTAGGACAGGTACCTCTGAAGTAGGGCTTTGCTCCACTGCATGGCTGAGCCTGGTATGGAAAATCCAGGAGAATAAGACTAAAAGCTAATTTCCCAAGCTGACATGTTGAAGGGGATTTAACTGGAGGCTGCAGATAAAAGGCCGAATTTGTTTAGTCACTATCTCCTGGGAAATTACCAGAGTCTTTGAGGAATGCTGTAAACCTCTAGGCAGGAGCTTGCTGTCTCCCTGGACACTTGGCAAATCAGCTTTTTATAATTTTATGTTGTGCCTAAGAATCTAAATGGGAGAAAATCTTGTTTGTGAGAACATAACAATTCCCTGGAGCACAGGGGCAGCAGAGCTTGTGGAGCACTGAACGCCAACCAGTGGGCTGGAGAACAGGCAAATACTTTGAGCCTCTTGAAGCCCAGAATACCAACAGTGTTTTTTTTCTTATTTTGTGTGCATGTGAAGAAATCAATTATTTAACAAAACCGCACTGCAATTTGATTCAGTCAGATAACAGCCCAGAAATTTGAACAGAGGCCATGAATTTTTGCTTGTTCTAGGTCTTCAGGTCCTATTTCTCTGTGTCTTGGTGTCCCAGTGTGGTATGGACCAACCTGAGGAACTGCTTGACCTTCAGCCCCTTGACGGTGGCTCAGTGTAGCAGCTACAGGCTAGCAGAGCAAAGGCTGTCTGAAATATACAACTGGAAGACCCAACGGGAAGACCTGGAAGTCACTGGATGCTGAGTGAGATGAGGAGAGGAGTCCACTTGTGCCAGCAGAGACGTGGGGAGGTGCTTTCAGACCTTTGCCTATTGACCTGTCTCATCCCAAAGCAGCATTAGTCTGTGACCTGTAGACTTACCATGCTCTAGTTCGGGCTTTGATCACACAGAGCACAAGAAACCTTTTTCACTTGCTTGCTTTCAAAACCGAGTGCAGGTTTTTCTACTCTGAGTCTCTGGCAGTGCAGCACTCCGGGCAGAATCCACCCAAGCACCTTCCCCCTTGTACCTGCCAGTCCTGCTGCCTTCCGACCACTGGCCCAGCAACGACTTGTGATGGCGAGGGGCCCCTCTCATAGCAAGATGCTTTGCTGGTTACAGCCGTGTTTAGGCTGCTCGCCTCTGTTTTCCACCCAAAGTGGGTTGTTCGTAGTCTGGTTAATTAAGCGTCTGGGCACAGCGAGTGCCTTAGTTAATTCGCTGCATGCTGAGGGATGTTTATCACTGGATAGCATATGCTCAAATTTCCCAAGTATTCTTTTGCAGCAGAGACTTTACAAACCCTGCCTGTTTTTCTGATTCTCCAAGCCTCTTTCTCAAAATTGCATTTTTAGCCAAGGGAGGCTGCTTTCCTAGGCATTCCTGGTACCTGGTGCTACCGCTTTAACATCTGTTTTCTCAGTTTTTCTACTCCCTCCCCCCTTTTGATAACATCCACAGTTTTTTCTTCCAAACTTTCTCATTTCTCTCCTTTGCACGTTACCTGACATTAGCTAACCTCTCTGCCTCTTGTCTCTTCTTCAGAGCATCTGCACTGTGCGGGTGCATTTTATTTTTCTATTCCAGTTGTACAAACAAGGTAAGCAGGGATCAGAGTGATGTCAACCTTGCGTTTATACAAAGAGGGAAAACCCCAGCCAGTGTGGCAATTAGAGAGTCAGCAAGCTGATTGATTAATGCCCAATGGAAGAGCTCTGCAGAAATGTTTGCACTAAGCGCTTACCATTAATTATTCATCCTGCCCAAGCAGACATTATCTTCAGCTCAACATCCGAAGTTGCAGGGAAGCTGCAGAGTCTCCTGTGGGCAGAGGAGACGGGGAGAGGTGATGGAGGAGGTAGTACCTCATGTTTTACTGTCTCCTCCTGCCACAGAGGATCTCAACAGGGTCAAATTGCCATTTTGCTTCTGTGCTTTCAAGGCATTTCATTGCAGGGAAAGATTTATTAGCTGGGTAAACATTTTACATGGGCCTCCTTTGGCAGCAGTAGTCATGAGTGGGCTTTGTTGAGATGCTTTTTTTCTCCCCACTGGTAAAAAAAGACACTGGTCCCTGTAAGGATATACATGCTGAACTTCACTCCAAGGAAAGGCACCACTCCTGTTGGGAGGGCCAGGAGGACAAAACAGAAATGATAGGTGTGGACCTAAATACAAAGAAAATGATTTTTTTGGTGTTCCACTGCTCTAAGGCTGAGGAAAGAGACGTTAATGGTGTCCATTGCGGTTGTCTCACCCATGCATTTTGCTTCCTTCCTCCTGTTGAGGGTTGGCCACCATCCACGTGCTGACCAGAAAAAGCACTTTAATACACAGGCCTGCAGCTGATAGCACTGACTTTGCATCGTATATGAATATGACACGCATAGTCATTGTTCCACCTTGGCTTCAGGTGCCTGCTTATATGACCCTGGGCGGTCCCCAGCGTGCCTGCTGTGCGCATCTGCTTCCAGGTCCAGCAGTTATGTGAAACAGCGCTGCACCGAGCAGAAGGCTGCTTTAGCCCCAGCAGGCAGCTCAGCACCACACAGCCACTCGCTGCCTCTCCCCACGTGGATGTGGGAGAGAACTGGAAAGGTAACAGTGTGAGAACTTATGGGTTAAGACAGTTTAGCAGGTAAAGCAAAAGCCATGCGCACAAGCAAAGCAAAACCAGTAATTCATTCACTGCTTCCCATGGGCAGGCAGATGTTCGGCCACTTCCAGGAAAGCAGGGCTCGTCACGTGTAGCGGTTTCATGGGAAGACAAACACCATCACTCCCAACATCCTCCCTGCCTCCTTTACCCCAGCTTTTACTGCTGAGCAAGATGCCGTGGTGTGTGGGACACCCCTTTGGCCAGTTTGGGTCAGCTGTCCTGGCTGTGTCCCCTCCCAGCTCCTTGTGCCCCCGCAGCCGCCTCGCTGGCAGGGCAGGAGGAAAAGCTGAAAGGTCCTTGGCTCTGTGTAAGCACTGCTCTGCAATGACTGAAACGTCGGTGTGGTACCAGTTATTTTTCTCCTAAATCCACAACACAGCACATACCAGCCCCTGTGAAGAAAATTAACTCTATGCCTGCCAAACCCATGGCAGCTACAAATTTTGAAGTGGGGTGCAACAGAGTCAGCAAAAGGGGAGCAGGTCCTGGGGGCAGAAGGAGCCCCCCTGCAGCTCCCTTGCATCAGCGGCACCTCTCAGCTTTTTGGAAATTTGCAATGATCTCTCGTGCAGATTCCCCCCAGACGTGCCCATTCCCCCCAGACGTGCCCCAGGCTGACGGTATCTCACAGTTTTTTAGGTGTTATGTTGTTGTAACCATCTTTGTTAATATCTGTGACCTTATCTCCTAGACTGCTCTGTGAGATTTTTTTTTTTTTAAAAATTAAAATAGTCTAACCCTTCTAATGGATGAGATGGAAACTTCATTGACTGACTTACCCAGGAGAGGTGTGTGAAGCTCATCACACCTAAATTAAATTACATCTTGAGCACCTTTCCTTTGAGCACTGTCATTTTCCTCCAAGAGACTGTATAAATTGCTTTTTCACTTTATTTGATGTGGCAAAAAGCCAGGACTGAGATCTACCGTTCTCCAAATTCTGTGCAGTGGTGATGGGTCAAAGCAATCTAACATGAAGGTTATTATCACCGAGCGTATGGGTTAGCACAGTTGAAGAAAATAATGTATTTGCCTGAATTAACACCTAAGTTCATCGTGGCACAGAAATTCTGTTCTCTCTCTGGACTTTTTCTGATCCATGGAGGCACAGGACGTCCTGTGAACTTCATTGATTATCTCAGTCCTTGATTTCCCATGAGTGACACAGAAGGCAAATTACGTTTATGGCAGAAAGTCCCCCTAAAGATTGTTTAAATCTTGATATTAATTCTTTTAATAAAATAGGTGGGATGGCCCTAAGTGGCACTGGCTGAAAGTTGCCTGCGTAGACAAACCATACAAGGGAAGAATTTTGACTCACTCATAGAAAAATGGACATTAACATCAGAATTTACTTTTTTCCCAGCCCAGGTATGTGGGGAAAAAAGATGATGCTGGTCTGTCATTTTCTGCCAGCTTATAGTTGGTTAAGAAGTTTAGTTTCTTTTTTTTTTAATCTGTACTTTTATACATATGTATTCGCACATATACATATGTATGAATCCAACATACATAGGACTTTGGGGTCTTAACATTTGAGCTGAAAGAGGTTATAGAGTAATGCAAGTGGCAATGATTTCTGATGTCTGAGTATTGTAACTAATAATGCTTGTGGTTACAGCATGGTTTATGTCTTTCAATGCACTGAAACTACTGCAAGTCTCCACAACAGCTGTGAAGTTGGTGAGTATTATTGCCCTACTGTTGTTTAAAACTAAAGGATTTCTCTTGGCTTTTTTATAGTTCTCTATGCTGGCAAGAAATGTTATACAGCGATCAGATCCAAGGACTGTTAGAAACAGAGAAAAGGTGACCACTGGCTGCTGAGCCTTGGATCAGACCCTAATATTTTCTTGGAGATGATCTGTGCAGCAGTTCAATCCCATTTATGTTACGTTCCTTTCTGGTTTATGGTCCTGTTTGATTTTGATTCAGTAAAGGACTAGTGCTAAGCTAAGATTGCTTGTCCCTTCTCCATCCCAGCTCCCAGCCAAGGGTGTGCTTCTTGCAGGACGAGGGCTTTGCTGAAGTCGGGAAGCTACGCTGGCACTGGCCTGCTTCTCCCCTCTGTGTTCTTCCTGCTCTCAGTGCAGGTCTCACCCCACCCCAGCTCTTGGCTGATCAAAGGTATTATCCGTCCTTGCGGCTTTGCAGCACCTTACGAGCATTAGCAGAACGTAAATCTACGCATGTTGTGTTAACAGCATGGATGTACTATTTGTTTTTATGCCATCGCTGCCCACCTGCCATTGGGTTTTATGATTTGCATGGGATTGATGGACAACTTGTGAGTTCTCTGGCCAGTTTTGAAGCATCACTTTGAATTTCAGGGCTTGCTTTCCTCTCAGATTTCTCCTGCACCTCCCCTGGCAAGCTTTTCCAAGGCTGGCAGCTGACTGGAAGGAGGTGGGGAATATTTTCTTCTGGATCTCTCTTAATTTTTAATTAATCAGTGAGGTTTCTTTCTGGCTTGGGTTCTTTCTAGCTTCAGTGCCGCCATCTCATTAATTGCAGCCAGTTAGCATGGTGGAGATGCAGCCAAGTGTCAGCTGGTATGTGCTTTTTGTCTCTCTTGTCGGCATAATTAGAGAGTATTCACCGACTATCGTGTTGCTCAAACACTCCTTCGTGTTGTTTCCTCGGGTGTGTAGCTGCATTTCATTGCCCTTTGACTGAACCTGGGCTTCTGCAGTGGGGAAAGGTGGGCAGGAGCAGGGTACGTCCTTGGAGCTAAATACAAACGTGGCTTGGGATGTAACAGCAGCGCTGGGAGGACTTGCATGTTTCCTCAGCAATGCGGGATCCGCTCAGTGTTGCACCCAGCTTCATCATGGCGAGATACGCGCGTTGCTGTGGCGTGGCAGTCGGGGTGTTATTAGCACCCAGAGAGGCCTTCTCTGGCCACTACAAGGAACGTTACGGATCGCTGGAGGGTTAGGAGACATGGAAAGAGCCTCTGTGTGGCTGAGCCAGAGAAATCCCAAACCCTGGCTGTGGCTGGGCAGTGGTTTCTCCCTTCACATTCATTGACTAATCGTCAATGAATTTGCATGAAAAAAGTCAGGCTCCCAATTCTGATGATCTTCCCTGAAGTTTCCCAAAGTCAAAACCAAACAGCTTGTTTCTGGGTGTATGAAATGTCTCACTTGAATCAATATGCAGCAAAATTAAGCAGGCGTGGGGTTTCTTAGGTAGCCTGCGATCTACAAAAATGCTGATACTTCATCCCTGGATTCAGCCTGATTTATTCTTCCAGTCCTGCACACACAACAAGAGCAGCCCCTGCCCATTATAAACCAAAACTGAGGCATGGGAAAGCCCAAACTGCCCATGCTCTTCCCTCCAGCACCAAACCTCCTAGCGCCTGTGCTGGCTGCATCCCTGCATCCTGCCAGGGCACCTGCTCGCCGTACTGCTGGTGTGTGCTCACTTCTTTCCCCTTTTCTCCCACTAATTTGCAAGTGGAACCTCCTGCAAGGATATAAGTTACTGTTCATCTCCACTATTTATTTCTCTTTGTCTTCTCTCTGTGATCAAAGGGAGCAGATGGAAAACTTTGCAAAGAGAAAAGGCATCTCTGTTCCCCGCTGCAAGTCGGGAGGGGGCTCAGGTGTTCTCTCTCAGACTTCGTACTGCAGCTAACTGCATTTGTCCAGGGGATTTAGGAAGAAAAGATTCCACTGCCAGGCATCTGCATACAGGTAATTTGTCTTGATATGTTTTCAGTGTTACTGATGAGAGAGAAAGATGAATTCTTAATTAGGGAATTAACAGTCTTTTAAAAGATTTAGTTTTCTCTGAACTCGTTTATCAAAAAAAAAAAAGAAAAAGAAAAAGTGCTGCAAACTCTGTGATGGAAATCATTTCTCAATATGAATGAAAGGCTGAACAGCTAGAATAAAAGACCAGTGTAATTACTAGATGAACCTAGGTCTAGGCTTGCCCTATAGAAGTACTGCTTTCCATTGCTGTGTGAGAGACAGCAGTCTCGTGTGCTGGTCCTATTTTCGTCTTTTCCCGGAGTTACTCCCACCTAGCTCCTGGGAAAGGGTGGACACGTGCAGGCAAGCCAAATGCTGCAGGCTTCGATTCTGCCCCTATCACACAGCACTTTGCTCCCTGAGTCGTTCTCTATTATCTAATTCCTGTTAGCTGGAGTGATGCAGGTTATAATTTTATAGCATCCAGTCACTTTTGGGGGAAAATTGGAGCTTGAGACTGCTGCTGAGCATATGCAGCAATGAGGGATGGTTAGTGCTCACAGAGTATCTCAGGGCAACATTAAAACCTGTGTTTGATGCAGCGCTGCTTCCCACAGCCACATCCTAAGTTATGCCTCAAAGTCAATCAAAAATTAATTTATCCTTCCTCCATTAATGAGGATGAATCCAGTTTGATACATGAGAAAGGAATAACCTTTATTTCCTGGGATAAACATGAGGAGCAGATGCATGTGCATGCACCTGATACTCCCATATGCATCCCTTCAGTTGAGATTTAGTATATAGGATGGTTAAAAATATTCAGCTTTTATAAGCAGAAAGTAGCATCTTAAAAACTGTGACAATATTTTTCCCTTCTGTGAGCTAAAATCAGATATTGGTGGTTTTTTTGTCCTAATTTCCTGCCTGGCACTTCGTGGAGATTCTCTAATTGAAATTGACAGGTGCTTGTACAGTAGGTTGAAATGCCAAATAACAAGCTACATTTTGCATCTTTATGCATGTATGAGTGGAATATGAATTATTTTAAATTTATTGCAGGAATGGCAGGGGATTAGACAACACAGAATAAGATTTTTTTGTTTTGCTGATGCACCTCGTCTGCCCCTCATGAACCTCAAAGAGCGCCTGGCTATTAGTGGTTTCCATTTTCAGCAAAGCAGCACCTCTGACACCTCTTTAATATCTGCTGGCGTTGGGCTGGAGAGAGGAAATGCTTTTTGCCACTGAAAGGCCACGCTTGGCCGCCTGCTCGTGCTTTGTCCCCGGCCATGCCTAGAGGCTGCCCCTCCGTGGAGGCTCAGCTCCCTTCTCTCCTGTGAGCCCATTTTGGGCAAAGAATCGCTCCCTGCACCAGACATGGGCAACTGGGAGAGATTTGCAGGGCAAAACACAATTATCTACAAATGTGCCAGGAGTTGTCTTTGGAGCCCTTTTTTCTTGTGTGCTGAAAAAAAAAAGAACAATATAAGAAAAATCAGCATAGCCTCACTGAAACCCAACAACCTGGCTGTGTTGGGCTGGGAAATCGGAGCAATAATTGGCACCTCATTTGCTGCATGTAGCTAGAAAGAAAGCTTTTTAGCCTGATTCAGCGCTCATTAACACCTCTGTAAAAGGAGAGTTATAGCCACGATTTCACCTGGATGTGGCACTGGAAGGGATCCCTCTGTGTCTGCCCGTTAAGCTAACGGAGCACCCCGAACCGGGCAACCCTCGGCCCTGCTAGGAGGGCTGACAGCCGGCTGCTCCCCGACACCGGGAGTTGTGCTCGTTTTGGGCCGCAGGGCCTCTTCTCTGGCAGCCATCTTGAAGGCCGCACCCTTGGGGGCAGGCGATTCTTTTAGGATCCCTGCAGCGGTATACGTTGGTTACCATTAGGAAATAAAGCCGTTTCCAATCCGCATCCGTCGGTGTGGGATTGTGGAAGGGAAAGAAAGCCTGGTTTTTAGTCTTTAATGGCAGCTGCTACCAAGACCCATCGTGTGACGGCTGCTCTGGCGTCGGTACCTCCTCGCTGCAGCGGCAGCGATGTGTTATCCTCTCCCGGCCCTCGAAGGCACGGCTCTGACTGTGTTTCCTATGGCCTAATTATGTGAAATTATTTAAGCAAGCCAGAAAATGAAAGGGCTGAAAGCAAGATGCAGTTTGCAGGCTCCTGTGTTGGCAGGGTTGCCTTTCCACTGGAAAATGGCTGCTTCTGGTTGTAACTTGGTGATGGTTCAGGTCAGAGCACTTGTCCCCTCATCCCCACCTGCAAGCTGATGTCTGAAATTAAAGGTGTTGGAAGGATATCCCAGTGCCAGGAACTGGCTGCAAGCTCCTTGCTGCACCAGGTCATTTGCCCATTTGCTAAGGAAAGCTGAACAGATGGGGCAAGTTGATCAGACGGCTAGATCCGTACCGGTGGTGCCCACCGCGAGTTTGGTTTTCTCTGTGGGCAATACAATGATGATTAATTAAAACACACTGACCCTTTCAATTAGAGCTTCCAAAGCACTTGCTAGGCATTAATTAAGTGCAGTAGTGCTGTATGAGACAGACAGCATGTTATCAGCCTCAATTTGCAGATGAGAAAACCTCAATTTGCGGACGAGAAAACCCCAATTCAGCAAAAGAATCTAATTTAAAAACCACAGCTCAAATCCTTGTCCTGTGCACATTGATGGTAAAATTTTCTCTAAGTTCAGTAGGACCACATTTTTACTTCAGGGACTTTGGGGACCAGTGTCCCCATTAACACTTGCAAGCAAACTTCTGGTTCAAAATGTACACTAGAAGAAAATGTGTTATGTTGTCCTCAGGCTTGCTTCACCTTTTTGAATAATTTTCCAATAACTTGTGATGAGGCACCTGTAATTACTGTGCCAGTTTAATTTAGAGTAGGTATTTACCAATCAAATTATATCTGACACAGTTCTTGAAGGGATGGAAGTTATCTTAAATCAGTGTGCATCAGTAATATTCCAAAAATCAATGTTGTTTAGCAAGCCATATTGACCTTCTTAGAAGCTGAGATTTTTTTAATTACACCTCTGAAATAAGATTAAAACCTTTCATTTTACCTTGAGAATTGCCTTAAAATAAATAAATAAGAAGCACCTAAGCATTTCTTATTGATTTAAAAGTATCTTGAGTCTCAGAATACCAGTCTTTCAATCCAAACAAATCAAAATGGAAAACAAAACAAAACAAAACAACAAACCCTTTCTCTCTTATTTTCTGTTTCAGGGGGAAGTTAAGCTTTGACATATATTTTGCAAATGCTTTATTAATGTTACCTTCACTGGCTTTTTTCACATTTCTGCTCTTGGTGTGCCAGCAGTTGATTCTACCTTTAAGCTCCTGAGGCCTCTGTAGAGATGGTTAATGAATGTTGGTATTTTGGCACCTGAAACTATGCAGCGAGTAATGCCGCTCTGTTAGCACCAGCGCCAACATCTGTTGCTCATGAATCATCGCTCATAGAATGCATAACTGAGGATCTGTTTAAATAAAAAAAGCTATTAGCAGTGGGCTAAATGAATATAAAAAGAAGATTTTGACTCCACCGGGAAGAAGGATGGTTCACATGCTGAAACGTGCCCCGAGCATCCGCAAAAGCCCACCCTGGGCCTGAGGCACATGCAAAAATGTCAGGAGGAGGCAGGCATGGAAAAAAATGCACCTGGGGAGATTCAGCTGGATTGCAGGTTTTCTTTCTGGTTGTTAGCTGCTTTGGACCAACCTGGCTTTTTAGGCTATACCCATTCTGGAAGACCAGAGAGGATCACGGCTGGGACATTCTCGGGTGTCCCTGGGGCAGGTCATAGCTGGCGTGTAACATGCAGCATCCCCTCCCGTGTGCCGGGTGCTGTGGTCGGTGCTGCTGCAAGCATGAGACAGGTGACGTTCAAATAAGTAACAGGGAGACATGGAAAATATTCAAATATTCAGTGTGTGCTTGGCTAGTACTTGGAGAAGAAAAGTGGGATTTTTTTTGCTTAATGTTTTATTTCAAAATGGCTTTTGTCCACTCAAATGTTGACTTTAAATCAGTTATCTGACACTGGCTTTGAAACACCATGAACAGGTGAAAGGGGGGTAAGAGCAATATGGGAGAAAAAATGATCGGGTGAGGTGGGAGAGGTGAAGCTGCTGTGGCAGAGGTGCGGGTTGATCGGGGCAAGGAGGCATTGTCAGAGGGGCTTTGCCACAATATTGGTTTTAATGTTTCTCCTTTTCTCTTGCAGCACCGAATATTTCCCACCCTTTCGGTGCCTTGGTTGGGAATTCGTGTGCCAGCATGCACCTGGGGTATGGAGAAGAGCAGGTATGGGCAAAGCGGCATCCCAGCGCTGCTCCTCATGAGCCAGGGTAAGACAAATACATGGGGAAATGATGGGGCCGCGCAGCCCTCCTGGCTGCTGGGGGAAGCTTCCTGCAGGCCCAGGGAGGCTCTTGCATGCTGCCTCCAATATCAAAGCATAACACACCCAATATGGTGGCTTAATTAAATTTGTAAGGCCAACATCAAAATTTGGCATGTGCCCTTAACCTTGTTAGTCCTGGCAAACCCCTGCTTCGTATTACATAGGTTGGAGATTTACAGGGCTGGTTCCTTGTCTAAGCTTAAATGCAAAAACACTGCATGCGCTTCAAGCACTCCCGTACTCCTCCACGAAACGAGGTTACTGCCTGCACTAAAACTGCTCGTGGTGTGACGCGAAGGAGTTAGGGTAGGGAGGATGTACTGGAGGACACAGCGGGGGGAGAAATCCTGTGGTAGTCACAGACTTGCAAAGGGGGTGAGGTCGGACGGGACTTGGGCTGTGTGTTGAATTATGTTAACAAATGTTGTAATATGCATACTTTATACTGAGACTAACCTGTTTTACAGCTGGGCGTTTTGACAGCGGTGAATGTCTCTGATCACTCTCCTCCAGCCTGTCCAGCCTCTGCCCAGCAGCCTCTCGGGCAAGCAGCTTTGCTCTACTCTTCTTCAACTTCTTCTCTCACTTCTTTCATGTGGTGTGGTGTCACCAAAAAAAGCAGCGTGTGCCAGTGTATTGCCCACTGCTGGTGTTTAAGATGGTGAAGACACCCTCCTGATCCAAGCTGGCAGGGTGTGTGCTTGTCCTTTCTTCTGGATAAAATCCCATCCTCCTGAAGACTGAAGGAGGGAAGGGGGAAGCATTTTGCTCCCTACCACAACAAGGCAAAAGCAGGGCAGATTAAAGCAGCTGAAGATTGACTTTGAGGATTCCTCGTCTTGGTTCGCATCCGTTTTTATGAGCTGTGTCGGTTCATTTCTACACCATTTAAGCTTTGCTTACCACTTCTGCATCTCGATGTAGTGGAAAACATCTCTGAAATGGTTTTTCACACACATGCGTGCTATTGAGGTAAATGGCGCGGTTGTAAAAGTGAGCTTGGAGTCTTGAGCCAGGGCTATTCCCTTGAGTGCTGGTGGCTCCAAGGTCGCTGTGCCGAAACGGGCTCTGCCAGGGACCCCTCACCCAGGGCGGTGTCAGAAGAGTAACGCCAGCATCATCTCAGATGCAGAGGCATCAGATACATGAGGAGCAGGAATGAAAATCCTCAGTTATTAAAAATGTTTATCTTGTGAGAAGGAGGCTTTGACACCCTTGACCAGAAAGCTGTGTAGAAATTATTTCTCGTGTTGTAAACTTACCTGGAACCTCAGGGCCACGTTGCCTGGTTGATGACCCAGAAGAAAGTGAGAAAGTGTGATGATTTCTTCTCTGGGCTTTTCATGACAGCACATCAGGGAGACCCACTGCTAGCACTACACAGAGCTTTCCTTTGGATCTCTCGGAGGATGCTGAGCTTTATACTCTCTTTGCATTTCAGTTGTGCATTTGCTGATTAAAGCATTGGCTCGTGTTTCAGGAGAAGTGCACCTGATGGCAAAATTCATCCCCAAGCCAAGGTGCTAAAGTATTTGGCAGCATCTCACCCCACAGACTGGAAGCTCCTTGCAGCTGGGATAATACTTTGTTTTGTATTCAGGGAAGCGTCGCATAACGGAGTCCTGCTCCTCAGGGCTTAGAGATACAGAGATAATATAAATAAAGCTAATAACGAGTAATTGGCAATCCCTGTGAGAAACGCCGCTGCCGTTTTATGGTACCATCAGGAAAGGCAATAAGAAATGAATTGTTGCAAGAGGGGGTGCCACAATTTGCAGGCTCTGCCAGACAGCCCGTGGCTTTTTCGCAGCCCAGTGCATCGCAGCACCAGGGCTTGTCCCTGACCTGAGGCTGCTGCTCCAGGCACAGGACCCTCATCTCCTGCTTCCCAGTGGGTGAAGTCAGGCAACCGCGTTCCCCCTGGCCTGCCTAGAGGAACGCACAGAGTTGCTGGCTGTTTTTAAGCACTTTTCAGTGAACCCAATGCAATATTCATACCCCAGCCGGCACAGGCTGGTCTGGGAAGCATTGTGGCCTGGGATTTTGACCGAGATGCACAACTCACTGCATGGGCAAAGCTGGGCTGCAGAGGAGCCAGCGCTGCGTCTGGCACTGGCCTGGGGCTGTAGGGTGAGTCTACATGGGAGCGGCAGCCCCGGGGATGTCCCTCCCTCTGCTGCCTGGACACAACGCAGGTCTTTGGCTTGCCTCTGTCGTAAGCACAGAGCCGCATCTGTGGAAACGAACACAAACCTGCCAGAATGAATCCCAGCAGGAACAGGCAAGTGCCAACTGCTAGTGACAAATGGTGTTGATCCTGACCTTAATGTAAGGTATCCTTACCCTTATGTAAGCTAACAACCAATTTTTATCCTACATTCTTGTTTTGCCAATATACAAGTTTGCCTAGCAGCTTTTGATCACTTAGGCAATTTTTGTAATTTTGGTTTTTCAGGCAGATCATAAAGGTTAGCAGGTGCGGGGAGTGGGGGGCGGGGGGGGTGCACATGCATCTCTTTCTTGGTACTGGGGATGCCTTTGTCTTCAGATGTTCAGCAGTGGTCATGGCAGTCATCGGTATGTTTTCACCCTTGTGAATGTGATATGACTTCTCATCATTTCTCTCCTTTGTCTCAAATACCTCTGCCTCCAGCCTTGTACCTCTTCTGTTTCTCTGCAAGTGCTGTAGCAACTTATTTTGATCCTCCTTTTGCTCCTGCCAATGTTACTCCATTGATTGCTGGAGACAACGCGGAAGTCCTCTGCTGTAGATCAGCATAAAATAAGACCAAGGACTGGAAAGGTACAGAACTCAGCTTCTAAAGACTGATGGGCTGTCTGGCCTCGTGTCTTACCTACACCCATCAAATCAGCCATGGTGTTTGGCGGTTTCTCTCTCACTTTGACATCCGCCTTTGTTTCTTGCTGCCCAAATGAACTGCCTCACCACTCAAGCACGATTTGAGGGGTGGTGGTGTTTGGGGCAGAAAGACTTGGGTCTTGAAGAAGCCTAGCTTATAGGCAGAAGCAGTTCCAGGTGGGCCACACCAGTATCAGAAAACCCTTTTGTTTTACTGGAGAAGGAAAATGGTTCAAAAAACACATTTTCCTGAGAAAACTTAACACATCTTAAAGAAATTACATATTCAATGGAGACATTAAAAAGCCACATCAAATTTACAAACAGCTATAGCATTTTTAAGAACCTGAAAATATGTTGTTTTCCTCCCAAGCAGGAGATCATGTTGGTGTGAAAGGGGAGCCCATAATTTGATGATCTCTGAGTAATTTTCCTGTCTTCCATTTCATATTTCCAAAGATGTAGGGGGATGTGAGTGAAAGTGTGTGTTTGCAGTTATGTTTTGTTCTGGTGATTTAATTTAAGCGGTACTGAAACTCAAATTGAAATTAGTGTGAAAATGTAGTAACATTGTAGAGACAGTCCTGAAGGGGAAAAAAAAAGTCCTTTCCACGTTGCTAGCTTCACCAGGGAATTTTCTTTTGTGTTCTGAGCTAATCTTCTTTATAGTATGCCTGCATTGTTAAACGTTTAAGGACCTAGGCTGCAAAGAATTGATTAAAAATCTTGGCAATTGCTGTGTGCCATTAAACTTCATTTTTGCTGTAACATACTTTGCTAATTTGCTATGATGTGTTTGATTTAGTAGTTCATTTAGCCATTGCCAGAAGCATTAGAGGAAAAGGTAAATTTTCAGCTTGTTGACTGGTTTAATAATTTGATTTAGTCTTTCCTCTTTGACAAGTTTACACCAATGACATTAAGAGCTATAACAGTTACTCAGTCAATACTTGAGTTTCCCATGCACTAAGAAATTCTTCGGGCTACAGTGGGGTCAGGCTTGTTTGTGAGTGAGGCTTTCTGAACAAACAAATGTTGCAGCAGTATAGCCAGTTCCTCTATTTATTTATTTGTAGTAAGTTCAGGACTCTTGTAAGCGACTTTGCAGAAACAATTGCATGGATTAGGTCTATATTAATTACTTCCTTTTCCATACTGGGCTTTTGTGCATATGCACAGCCTTCGAGTGAGTTGTAGAGGCGAGGATTTATAAGGTAGCGTTCCTCAAGAGAGGGACCCAGGGGAGCATGCACTTACTGCAAATAAGGTGTGGGGGAAAAGGACCTTTTCTCAGAGGGGCTGCATTAGGTGAATACAGATGGAAAGTATTTCTTTGCCTAAAAGTAAAACAAATTTGTTTCCAGTCTTTTGGAGTTCACTTACCATGAATATTAGAGTGATCGAGTTTGGGAAGGAGAAAATTTCAACACTCAAATATTTATGAATTTTAAATATGTAGCTGGAAGTGCTCCTAGCAGACTTTTTTTTTTCTCCCCCCAAAGAAGTGGCCAGAAATTATTGTATGTGTGCATTTGTAACTGCTTTACAGAAGACTAATGGTTTGTAGGTATTTTATGCCACAGTTAATCAGCTGTTACAAGCAAACTATGCAAATGATATCCCAACACAGGCAAAAGACACCAACTTGCTCTCGATTGAAGGGCACAGCTTAATGAATCGCTGTAGGATTCAGTATGTCCTGCTACTACAGAGACTCCCCTAGTGTCATTTTGTTTTCTGCCCATGATGCTGTTAGTACCTATGTAATGTTTATCTGTATTACCATACTTAGCTGTTTAGCCTATTTCGTAGCTGCGTGTTTCACTATTTAGCAGTAGTTATATTATGAACAGTAGAAAAGTGCAGGTTGATAAATGCAGTGGAGTTGGTGTGGGGGAATACTATGAGCTGGATCTAATTTAGGCATCTAAGCTGTGATTTGAAGTACCTGTTGGAGAGACACCTTGATGCTTTGAAGGTATGTAGAGGAAGAACCTAACTTAGGTATTTAATCTAAAGATGACAGACTGTCTCTCTGAGGTCCATATTTCTCTCTGTTGACTGCCTAGGAAACTAAGGCATTGCTTCTCTTTGCCAAAAGAGATTTTTCTCCACTGATGTGGCACTTCTCATCGCTGGCCCTCCCGCTTGCTGCTGTATCTTGCTGGAAGGTATGCGAACCATTTTCAGAAATGAACAAATCAGGCTCTGCTGAAAATCCTTGTTGGCCAGGTGCCCTGGAGATGTCCCCATCCAGGTCAGGGGCAGATTTGCTGCTCCCAGAGAGGCTGGGGTCTGCCAGGACTCTCTGCAAGCAGCCCTTTTAACTATAGAAGATTCGTTAAGTTTATTTGCTTTAAGTAAAGTGTTGGGCATTCTATTACAGAACTGGAAAACCTGTAGAGAAAAAAACCAGGAAAATAACACAAATTAAGCTTATGCTAGCTGTTACTTGACATTTCTCCTGTGGCTTCTGTGAGCTATAGGCACTAAAGTATCCTGCAATACCAATTTCCATGGCCACGCTATCTGCTGAAGAGACAAACCCAGTCTGTGGGCTCTTCGTTTCCAGTTATAGTTTGGAATTCAGTTGCTTCTTCAGAACCATTGCTGTGTTTCAAATATAACTTTATTTGTCTCCTGGTTCAGGTGCTGTCTTCCTGGTGGAGCTCCTCCTTTGTATGTCAGCATCTGCAAGGTTTTTAGAAGACACCTCTGGGCATATGTGAGTACTCCCTTCACTAGCCATGGGGGATCCTGACGGCCACGGGGCTGTAGGCATTAACGTACATTATCGTATGCCACAAAGCAGATGCCTGAAGAGCATCACCTGGCAGTTTTACCCTCCCTGGAAAGCAGGGCTTGCAGCAGGCTTGTTATTGCAAGCACAGCCTGCCACTGCACACAGCCTGCCATGGAAGGCACTATGAAAAAACATTATTTACACAGCATTTTCCCAGTATCTCAATTCAAGCTATGTTGTGGTGTTTCCAAATAGCGTGCATATAATATATTATTAATATCAGTTAGTGACTTGGCTCACAAGTGCCTGAGGTTCCTCATTTGTAGGGTTTAGGGCATTCTGCCACCACCTGTTGAAAAGCTCTGGGACACGGAGTCCTTTCCAGAGCTGTTCTTTCAGGCTCTCCAGGAGAATTACAAAATTATTACTGCATTGATGACTCCTGGGCCACATATTCAATTTTTTTTTGCTCTAGAGTAGTAAAGCCTGGAAAACCATTTTCTTTAACACTTCATCGAGTCTCCCTGACATTTTCTTTAGCGCGATGTAATTATTATGGCTGTGTGTATTCGTCTGATATTCATCCTTTCCCATAGCTGCTGTACACCTTGATGTTCATCTGCACACAGTCACAGCGATCTTATGATGATAGGGCACATACCTGGGAACAATGGCTTTGTGCATTCAGTTGTTTGCCAGCTTTTTTAGAAGGTGAAGCCTGTAAGCACTTTCAGATACGCTTGAAAGCTGAACAGGGTACTCTATTTCCAGTCTGTGAGGGAGGGCACGACGGTCTTTTAAATCTTTATGAACAAGCTGGGAACAAAAAAACGATGAGCAAGACACCGATGTGCATCAGTTTTACAAATTGCATGCTTTACCTGCCACCAAATGGAAACCCAAAGCAGCCAAACCAAGTGAAATGGGAGCTGAGGGTATTCTGCCTCCACTGAATCCGGCCCATCCATGTGCTCACCCAATACTGAATACATATCGCCAGCATAAGACTGGTGCTAGATAGAATGCTTCCTGCAGACTACTTTTTGCAGGTGTGCGGATAGTCCCTTGGCTTATTTGAAATTGAGGAAAGCTTTGGAAAAAGCAATGGCTCCTCTTCACAGCCTCAGAGCTGGCCTCTTTCCAGCCAGCACTCAAAGAACAGCCTCAGCGCTGCTGATGGCCTCGGTGCAGGCAGAGGGCACGGATTCGATGGTGCCATCACTGAGCGTCTCACTTACGTGAAAAAACAGGCTGGAAAACATCCCAGATTTTGCATCTGTTCTTCTAACAGAGCCAATGAGCCGAAGGAGGAAGAAGCGTGGCACAGAAATGTCTTCAAACCCCTAGAAAACAATGGTTAGCTCACCCTGCAAAAGCCTTGCTACCTCCAACTTCTGGCCACCAAAAAAGGAGCACCTATGTCTCCCACACCTTCCAGGTCTGTACCCTTCATGCTTACAGAGAAAAGCTGGAAACATCACACAAGTATATACTAAAAGTCAGAAACTCTGTGGAAACCCTAGTCCCTGTTACCTTTCTTACTTCTTCTTCTTCTTCTTTTTTTTTTTTTTTTAACTTCTCACTTTTTATAGCTAGTCTTATGATGGTTTGAAAATCTGATGTTTTTTTGTGTGCATTTGGCACTGGCAATGCCCTGTTGGACATAATATGAAAGCAACCCACATAGAGCTGGTCAGACTTTTCTTCTGCAGAAAATATTAATGAAAAATCACACCATAGATTGTTTTTAACTTGTTTTCTAATAAAATTGCAGTGGGAAATACTGAATTTTTATCCAAACTTGAGGTGCAGTTTTCCCTGACACACAAAGTTTTTTTCATAAACTGAGAACATCCTTCTGAAAATTAGGTACACTCATGCCATGTTCCAGCATATTTTGGTGGAACAGAAAAAAATGAGCTTATCTCACACTGACCTTGGGGAAATAAGGGACTTTCTCTGGGGAATCTGGAAACTTCCTCTCCAATGATTTTTTAAAATGGGGTATGTGTTTTTCAAGGTTTTCTGTTAGATTCGGCACCTTTTTTTTGCAGCTCAGTGCTGATAAAGGTTCACAGGAGGATAGAAAAAAGCAATGACAATGGCAGATCTCTCTGAAGAAAAGGGGAACGAGGCTAGATGACCCAGGAGAGCAAGGAACAGCATCCACTGCCTCAAACACTGGTGCAATGAGCTTGCTGACACTTTTTTTTCTTGGGCTGCCAACATACACAGCCTTTTGAGGAGCACCCTTGGAGCCCAGCTGGACCATCGCTCCAGTCCCATCTGTCTGCAGAGGATGCAGCTACAGCCACCTCTGTGTGTTCAGGGTTGTGTTTCACTCGTAGTTTCCTCAACGAGCTGCCACTGTTGCTATGGCAGTTCTTCTGTAGCTTATTAATAAGGGAAGAGTAATGGTTAATTCAGGGAAAATGAAAACATAAAATATTTACAACTGACTTTTGTTTTTCTATTGCTAGTTTTCTTTTATTTTTTCTCATAAGCAGCAAAAAGAATGCCCTGTTTGCAAAAGCACAGGTAGGATTTCTGTTTCAGGACTGCATTATGTAATTAATTCACAATTGTAACCCCCCCCCAAAAAGAAATTCAACACCCAAAAAGAACAACAGAGGGGATCAGCTGAAGCCAAACTTATGATGTTTTTCATTATGTAACAGTAAAATGCTCCTAGTGAAAAGGTTTATTGATCACCCAATAATGAAGGAACAAGACTAAGCTTCCAAAAACGCAGCACCCAATCTATATGGACTGATAGACATAATTGATTCCTTTCAGCATGGAGGTGTTAACGCAGGAAAAGATTAGGTTATCTGAGAGGAGCAGCCTGAATGTTTAGATTGCTATTCAATAAATGCTTTGTATGGTACCAGCACTTAGAGGGGGCTGGTTCATATTTTCCGTCTTATCTGTCAACAGCTGTGCATAATCCGCCACGGGTGGATCAATACAAGCCAAAGGTATTGCGTTACAGGGTGGTAATTCCTCAGAAAAGAGAGCATGCATTTAGGCTTCTTTGATAGTATTGATGTCAGTGGGCAAGCTAAAAGCTGGTAATTATCCCTCCCTCAAAAATTGATTATTTAAAAGTTCCCATGGATTGGCAACATGTGGAGCACAGACCGCACGGAGGCAAGCGGCAGAGGAGCGGGCACCTAGCACGGTCCCCGTGCATGCCATGTGCCCCATCATGGCCAAAGTGACCTCCCATGTCCATCACATCACATGTCCATGCACAGGTGGAAGGAACTCTCCCCACATGTTGCAGCACCTAGAGCCAAGGGGTTTTGGCAGCGTGACTGGCATCCTCCAGGCTCTCAGCCTTTGGACCTAGTGCAGCAGTGCCTTGTAGATGAGATGGTTTTAATGCGTGTCTTGTCTGTGTGCAATCCCAGACGAGGAATCATGTAATCCACTAGCTCACTCGGGAACTGCAGAGTGCTGAAGTGTAAAGCACAGAGTTCACTGCTAAATTATAGTTATTGTGTACCGAAGGGGAATCACATGTGAATGAGTGTGTTTATTTTATACCATGAGATTTTATTTGTAAGATTTGTGTCATCCTCCCTCCCCCATAATCAGAGGAGGCAGCTTCCAGATGAAAATCCCTTTTTCAGTGGTGACTGTAAAACATAATAAAACGACAGTAAAGCCAGTGCCTCAATTTTTCAACTTGGGGCTCCAAACCAGATGAGAATGAGAGCATCCGTATTCAGAGAGCTGTCAAAGGAAGGGCAGCAAAAATGCTGGTGCCAAGCACATGCCAAAACCTTGCCCAGCAAAGCCCGGGGACAAAAACACGCAATCTGCAGGGAGCTGAGCCAGGCGAGCCTCGCCATCTGAAAGGAGAGGGTCTAAAAAAACCCTGTCCGTTTCTGCAAGATCTGCACGCGAGCGCAAAATCCCAGATGGAGCGATTCTGGCTTCTTGCTCCCATCCAGGGGCAAGGAAACACCGGGAGCCAGGCCAGCAGCCGGGGGCTGTGTAATTAGAGCAAAGCCGGCTGTGCCGAGCGCGGCGGTGGCTGGCAGCCCTGCGGCACGGCCGTGCTGCGCGCTTCCAGCCCCGAGCTGGGATCTCTTCTGGCAAGCGGCTTTCTCCTCCGTCAGCTCGCATGGGATCTTCTGCACCGGATGCATCTGAAATCAGCTGCTTCTGCGGATTAGGAGGTGGGGAGACGTCAGGTGAGGGTTTACAATGATAGCTTCTTGGCACCACGCATTTTTTATCCAGCTTTCTGCAGCGTTACTCTGCAAGCTGGTTGGTTTAATTAAAGCTCCCCAGCACAGGCTTCCCGCTGCATGTACTGAGTGCTGTGTTTAGGTCTTTCAGCGAACTAGCTACTAATTGCTGTAAGTTAATCTGCATGCCTGCCTGCTCTTTTTCCTTAGGGAATGGTGTGTTTCTGCCATCCCCACTATCTCTGTATCCCTCTGTGGACAGCCATGGCACCATCAGACCTTTGTCTGCTGTTCGGTGCACCCAGTTTTGCCCAGAGGTGCTGATGGAGAAGCCACAACCAAGTTTTCCAAGAGAGAGAGGTGATTTTAACATGCAAATCCTTCTAAGGAGTCATGAGGTACCCAAACACCAATCTGGGTGTCTAGCCTTAAGAGACAAACACGTGAATGGAAAGCCTTGTCCTGGTTACATGCGTTTAGTGATTTAACACACCCAGCAAAGTGAGCCAGTGCCCACCCCGAGGTCGGAGCCAGCCCATGAGCTTTGCCCTGCCTCTTCTTTCTGAAGTTTTGCACATATCCATATTTATATTTTAAGTTCCACTGAAGAAGAACAGAGCTGTCTCCTTCTGGCACCAAAATGCCAGAAAGAGCCTTTAGCTCCTCAAAAACTAATAACCAAAGTGCTGGTATCATTTTGCTCCCAGTCCTTCCTCAACAGCACATTAAACAGATGTCACAGCTTGCGCCAGCGAGACGACACAGATAAGCAGCAACCGTCTGGAGTTTAACAAAACCGGGAGAGGAGGAAAAAGAAACACACCAAGAAGCTAGTCAAAATTTAATTACCAGGACCTGGTGAGGATGTCTGCCCTCTGAAAAGCAAAATGAGCTGAAGCCTCAGAGGCACTGGACTCATTTCTGCTCACTGAGAGTTGTGTGCCCTCAGGAGCAGCTGCCCCTCCGGTGCACAGTCATCTCTGTGAGTGCCTTGTGGAAACTTGGGGTATGGATGTGTCTCCTGGCTCTCCACCGCTGCCTTTCACTTATGACTGCATTTTCCTCAGCCTCCTGCCCCAAAGCCCACCATGACTTTGATTTATGCCATGTCTGTGAGCAGCCTACAGAGCAGATCTGGTCTGAAAACACATCAGGTGAGAGCTTTATAATCAGCAACTGCTCCTTCAAGTGCAGGGTCTTGAATTTAATCTGTGAAGCAAGCTGGATCACAGCTTACGTGATGCCTGAGGAATTCACCCTCTCGTTGATTTGGGTCAACACCTAGACTCAAATCCAGTGTGGGAGGGATGGCACCACCCTATTGAACTGCAGCAAGGAGTCTCCAGTAGCAAGCAGGGCTGCTGGGTGAGTGCCTCTTCTGGGGAAGTCAGGATGTAGGGATCACACTCAAAACCCAACACAGGCCTGCTCTCCCCCTGGCCTTCGCCCAGAGGATCTCAAAGCACTGACTATAACAAAAGGAGGTGATTGATGAACAAATAAAGTGTATAATCAGGTTGCACCCTTGCACCGTTGGGTATGAGTTATGTAGAGGTGCTGGTTAGGGGTTCATGGCTTGACTCAGGATGCCACAACTGTGATCTGATTGAGAGTGTGGGGACAAGATATATTTTTGGCCAGGAGAAGAGGGCTTTTTTTTTTTTTTTTTTTATTGGCGATTATTCTGCTCGTGCCTATGTGAGCCTATGGATCTGATGTAATGAAGCTATCATATATGAGGTCTAAACTGCTCTGTAGGTGCATTTCAATTAGCACTTACCATTTCTGGGACATCTGTTCATGAACTTAAGCTTGCCTCAAGAAAGCCAGAGGTAGGAGTGGCAGCATTACTGAACTAACAGGAGCAGGGCTATTGTCCTGATGAGACAGTAGATCAAACTCTTCCAAACTGCTTCAGGTGACCAGGCCACAGCCATGCTCCAGAAGGCAAAATTAATTTACTGCTGGGGTTGCACACTTGGCATGGGAGGGCTGCCCCACCACCGGTAAGCTCTGGTTGAAACCAGGCACCACAGTTCCTAAAGCACCTGAAGTGTGCTGGGACTTCACATCTGCTGGTGCAAATCAGAACCGTGAATATGGCAACTCTGCTCAACAGCTGACAGTTCATTTCCTGCGTGTTTAGATACTTTAAGGGATTCTGAAAGAATGACTTCGGTTTAAGGACTTCTGTGTTCATGTGGGGTTTTGCCAGGAGAGTGAGGTTTTGCTGGAGGCTGTCTCCTCCTTCCTTTTGCCCTTGTGTCCCCATAATGCAAATTCCTGAATGGTCCAGTATATACCTTTTCATGAAGCCATGATACATAGCATCACTGTTTACAGGCCATTACCATTTCCTATAAGAACTTTACTGTTTCTTCTGCCATTTATCAAAAGGCTTATGGTTATGCCAACCACCCTCAGGGATGCTTTGCCCAGCCCACAGGCATGCACTAGCTGGAGCAGTTTGGCTACATACTTTGCTTACTCTTAAGTCTTTTTTTTGGCCTAATTTAGACTGATGGCCCAAGTAATGAGCTTTCTCAGAAAGCTTTGAAAATCTCTGGAAGCAATGTCAGCGCAAGGGGAAGAGAACAAAAGGAAGGTACATACCACAGGCAATCTGAGAGCAAGAAGTGACACAGCTCTGCCTCTTTACAATGAAGAAAATGTTAATTAAAATCCTTGTAAGCCTAGAAAGAGCCATTTCCAAAATTAAGTACCTGTTTTATCATATAATAAGGGACAGGAAGCAGTATTTTGCAAAGGCTGTAGAGCTGTTTCAGTGTCTGCTTGCTGCATTTGTGACAGTCTGTTTTTGACAACAGAAAAACGATTCTTCTAATTCCTCCTTAAATAAGGGAGCTTTTTGCTATTTTTTTTCCTGCTGCTGCTGGACTGCCATTACTTTTACGTATCCTGGGGTGAAGGAGAGGATGGCTTAGGTTTGTCAGTGCAGCAGTGGCAAAGCCTGAGGTGGCCGTGCTGCAGCATATTTGCGCTCTTTAACGCTTCGGAGCCTCGCGCACCAGATGAATCAAGCCAGAATAATAATGCCACTTCTTGCAATTCATTCTCATCAGTTTTAATGAAGATAAAGGGGCTCACTTTATGAATCCACTTGGGCTTAACAAATTAAACATGCTGCTGAAAGGGTACATGTGAACAGAATATCTGTCCTTATAATGTTCATTTGGATGGACGAAGTTAACTAACCTTATTCCATATATTTTTGTTTTGTTCTTGCTGCCTAAAGAAGGCCTCACAGCTCAACACTCCGCTCTGATCTCATTCCCTGCTCATCAAACACATTGTTCAGTTTTCGTTTTAGCGCCATGCCTGACGATTTAGCAGTGGTTTGCTTTGAAAAAAACTATTCTGGGTGTTGAAGGAAAGCTCCCCTGTTTTCTGCAGCAGCCATATCAGCCATCAAACAACTGCTTCCAGCCGCGGGCAGCTCTCCAACTCATCCACGAAGCTTCATTTCTCGGCCCGGTGCCTGTGAACCCACCACGTCGCTGGCTTGCCAGGAGCTGTGACCTTGGATAAAAAGCAAGGCAGAAGTGGACGAGCCAACGGGAAACATCCCTGCCTGGTGCAGCTGTGCCGCGGGGCTGGGATGGTCGATCCCTGCCCGCAGTGTGCTTAAGGTTGCTGCAGTGCAAATCACTGCCTGCTTTGCCTGCACCTTGGCCACTCTGTTGATAACATGGAATAAATAGCTATAGGTGGTGGCTTGGCTTTGACGCTAAGCAAAACCCATAGTTGGCCTTGACTTCTCATACACAGTCACTGACATTAAAATGTTATTTTACCTTTTTTTTTTAATCTGTTAAGTAAAGGTTCAGCAGTCTTTTGAGATGAAGGGAGGGCCTCAATATCTCCTGTGAGGGCAGGAGGGACAAGAGGGAAAGTTTCTTGAGCTCTTGTGGGTGCTTTTGTTATGAAGAGCTGATCATGTTGTCCTGAAAACAAAAAAGTATGTGTGAACATCAAAAAGGAGAGATGAGAACACAGAGTCCAGAAAATGCAGCTTTCCTTTCTGCTGTTTTATTTTCCTTAGAGCTTCATTGCTGAAGAAAGATAAGCACAGTATGTGGTATTGTCAGTTGCTCTAAACCTTGGTCAACTTGTACCAGCATCTACCTGTTCAAAATATTTCAGGCTTTGTTTTTGGTCACAGACTCACAGCAGTTGTTAGAAAAGAAACCTGGCTTGGCAGTTGGCGTTGGGCAGGCAGCAAAGAGGGAAGAGAAAGGAGAAGAGGAGGGAGAAAAGGACATGCAGGGCATCAGCAAAAACACAAGTGTGCAGATGTTTGGGTGATTTAGTGGAGCTGTCTGGCAGCATTGATCAGACCTTGGGGTCAGGATTATGCTCCTACAAAGACGTGCCTGTGGCATGATGGCGCTGGGCAATGCATCCCCGTGGTGGAGATGTGAATGGTCTTCCCATGTTGTACGAAACTGCAGCTGTAGAAGACTTCTGCAGTCTGTGCCAGGGGCAAACCAAGCCCCAAGAGCGACTGCACGGCACGAGCACAGGTGCCCTAATGTGCCCCAGGTCCACCTTCCCCAAACCACTTCACACTCCCAAAGGGCGCTCCCCTCTCCTTGCCCCGGGCCCGGCTGTACTACACCAATTGGTTCAAGCATCAAAATGGATTCAGTGGTGCTGACTTGCACCAACTTACACCCTAAATCCTCTCCCTACAGAGCACAGGCAGATTTGTGTGGCCACGACACTTGAGGCAACAGTGTTAAAGACAGTAGTTCATAAAGGAGCAACTAGACCTAAAGTTAAAGTACTTGTTAGCCTAGCAGTTATTTAGCTCAGCGGTTTTCTTCTTGGAATGAGGCAAAGATTTCAGGACCATTATTTAAGAAAACCTGTCTGCAACTTTTAACAGCAACGTTTGAGAAGAGACGATGGTGATTATTTCTGAAGTGTCTGTAATAATGATTTCACACCAGTCATCCGCTTGTAAGGAAGAACAAAATTTTCATCCTTTATTGTTGCCACTCTTGTCTTTCCAGTGATAAAAATACTTTTTTTTTTTTTTTTTTGTCTGGTGAAAAACCTTCATCAGCAGGAATTCCTCATTAACCTGATAAGACAGCTGTCCCTTTCCTGAGCCATTTCAAATGTGCCCCTCAGCTTCTGAGGCTGCATCAATCTCTAGCTCACGCTACAGCATTTCATCTTGTAGGCAACACCATCCAATTTGGGAATAATAAAATATAAAATAGCGAATAATAATAATAAAAAAAAAAAAGCAGAAGCCCGAAAAAAGCCCCAGGCATCTGTGCCTGGTGGGGTTAATCACAGTGCATATCATCCTGACGAATATTGTGCCTCCCTTTTCATTTCCCTTTGCCCAGCAACATCTCTGAAGGTACATCAGGAAATACGGCACAGTTTTTCACATGCTGTGCTCCGGTTATCTTTGATTTGTTTAACCATCTTTGACCTTTTGATGCCTCATAGCTGTGTCCAAATAGATTTTGCCTGGTGAACCATTATGCAAAGGAGTCAGCTCACGCGGCCCCCTCCAACGTTTCTGAGCGGGATGGAGGCACTGTTATTGCCCTCCGTGGGGTGATAGCAGATTAAAAACCCTCTTTCACCATCTCGTTTATTACCTGAAATTGCATTGCACCGAAACATTAGAAGATCCAGCATCCACCGAGATAGGCTAATTTTAATGATTAACTGAGGAACTGTTAAATTTTACTTCAGTGCTCCACTGTCATTATGGAATTAGTATTAATGGCCATGTACTGCAAGAGCTGTAATGAGGCTGGCTGGAAGTGACAGTGCCAGGGAGCTGAAGTTCTATAAATATGAACTTAGCACATATCATTAAAAAAAAAGGAAGAAAAAGTAGGAAAAAAACCTCAAGAGCCTCACTTCGTTGCCAAATTGTGCTTGGGTCCCTGGAATGTGAAGTCCAATAACTTTTTCTCCCCCCCTTCTCCTCCTCCCCCTGTCTCTCTTGCTCTCTCTAGTTGCTTTTAATTAAACCTAGATAAAATTAGCAGACAGAAAATCAACACTTGTAAAAATGTCTCATTACAGAATGATGGCGGGACAGCTTCCTGAAAGCTCCAGCAGTTCCTTCTACGCCGTCCATAAAGCCTGCAATGACTCCAGGCTTCTCCTGGTACCCCACTGTGGCTACTTTGGAAAGCAGGTGAGTGAAGGAGGCACGTAGATAATAAATCCGAGGCTTCTGGTGTTGTCCCTTACCCTCTCCCAGCCATACATTGACATCCTTGATTTACCACCAGTCGGTCTATTTTCTTGCTATTCTGAAGCCTGCATTCCCTCTGGTCTGTCTGCTCGTGTCTGCCTTTTGTTAAAGACCGGCCCAAACTCGCTGCCGTTGCCCTGTGGACTTGGACAAGCCAAGGCTGTGCCCCTCGCTTTGGTGGCGCTTCCCGTAGCACATGAAACGCTGGCTCCCTTTGGTCCCTGTCAGCACCATGCTTTGTACCTCTTTGTTTGGCCCTTGACTTAATAGCTGTCTCCTTCCCACTGGCTCCCCACCCCTTTTCGAATACCTTCCCGACTGTATCCTTTGCTTCAAAGCATCTCAGGCCTCCAGTGAATAGCCTGGCACTCTTTGAAGATCTAAGCTCCCACTTCATCACTTGTTTTGGCTGTTTTCACTTTTCTGTCATGAGCATCTGATCCACCCACTGGAGCTTCCTATTCTCTGACAGCCATTTATGCCTCATTATCTCCTTGATGGTTTCATTTTTCACTCTGTCTTCTCTACTTGATCTTCCCAATTCTTTTCAAACATTTGTTTTCAAAGTTATTTCAACTTTCTCCGTTTGTTTTCATGTGCTAATGTCTCACGGCCTTACACCATCTTCAGGGCGATGCTCACTTTGACAGTCCTCCCTTTGTTTTTGGATAATCTACCTCTTATCTGAAGTCCTAAAGAACCTCCCAGCAGTCTGTAACACACCAGATAGCAGAGCAAGTGACCCACTGGGCAGATTAATCAGGTAGGAATGATGTTTCCCTGGTGAGTACTGGTCCTCTTCTGCCAAGACGAAGAACATCCTCTCAGAGGCAGAGGATCTGAAATGAAGGCTCTTCCAGTACCAAGAGATGTCTCGGGGCTTTTTTCCTTTCTGTCCAATTCCTGTCCCCTGGAAGATGCCCCAAAAGCAGTCCTTGCTGTTACCATCAGTTTGTAACACCCACAGGGGCTTGATGTACAAGGCTGTCCACTTTCTGTGCAAAATTTCATTTTATCTCTAGTCCTGCAAATTTTGTGTTATCTTAAACACCAGAATTGTTTATCACTGACCTTGAACAGCAGCTCTTACACCATAAAAAGCCTGCTGTTTCTTCCTGCAACCTCACTTAAATTTCTTTCTTTTTTTTTTTTTTTTTCTCCTTTGGCAATATTAAAGCGCAAACACCTTCTCTGTGTATCATGGAAACATTTTCTTTTAAACCTTCTTCCTTCTGCAAGGTGCAGTCCATGCCCTGCTCAGCTACCCACCGGGGATGCTTTTGCGATGCTCTCTCTCTCCTAACCACCCTCTCCAACATTTATCACAACCACATCTCATACTGTTTGAAGCTATTCTTTTCAGCTCAAAACATGGGACAGGACTTAAGCTCCAAAAGTTTTATCAAGTTCTCTTCTGTCTCTCCTCTTTGTAGACAGAGAAGAGATCTCTTCTGGGTGGATTGTGCACCCTGAAGAAGATGAACATTTCCTGAGATGGTCCCAAGCTTGTAGGATACGTCACGGTGTATGCTTTAAAGCTGATTTCTAGAGATTTCCTTTGGTGCCCACATTTGCAAAGACATTGAAGGGAGGGCTGGGGTGCTGGTGGAAAACCACTGCTCTGAACGATGTACCCAAAATGCAGACGTTAAATGGTAGAGGCCACTTCCGTGAGTGAGCTGAGCAAAATGAATTATCTGAAGGGGTTTTCATTGCTGGAAGGTACAAAGCCAGCAAGAACAAAGGAGAGAAAGTGGCTTGTATTAAAAGCTCATCTCTAAAGAAGAAAACAGTGCAAAACCCAGTTAACCCAGTGGCTTCCAGTCTGACCTTAAACCTTCAGGCTGTATCACATCCCACATAAGAAATTAACATTAAAAAAAAAAGGGTGGTTTTTTTTTTTTTTTCCCCACAACTGGAAGCTATGATACCCTCTTTCTTTAACCTTATGTCAAAATGCAGTAGTTTACCATGCTGTGGATTTGTTTAGACCCAACCAGGTTGCAAGTACCGGTTTCTATTTGGTCGGCACAAGGTTTTGTACCTTCTCTCTGTCCTCGTGTCAGCGTGCAGAGGCCACTCAGAAGCAAGGCCCCTCTTTATTTAGCACATCATGGACAAACACTAATTGGTAGCGCTGCCCTCCTGAAGGTCCTACCGTGCACGTAGACAGGAGAGCTTAAGTGAGGAAGAGAGGCAGAGCCACCAGCCCTGCTCCGGGGATGGGGCACGCCAGCCTCCCGGCGCCTGCGAGGCAGCACCTCAACCTCCAGAATGGGCACTGGCAAAGCTCCCTCTGACTTTGGTGGCAGCAGGATTTTATCCAGAGCAGCCTGCCTGGCTGCGCTGACTTCTTTTGTTTCTTTTTTATTGTTATCGCTGTTCCTGTTGCGGAACCTCTGAATCAAAACAGAGGCACACGTGGCAAAGCAGTTAAATAGCTGGGGAGTTGATCTCTTAGGTAAGAATAGATTAATGTACTTTTTTTAGATGTATCTGCCCTACACCTCCTCAGGGACAAAATGTTAACTCTTTTTCAAGTCAAACAGCTTTGGGACTTAAAATATTTAATTGCCTATGGTAGTGTAATGGCAACACAAAGCACCACAAGAACAGAAAAGGTATCCCCCTTCTTTTACCAAAGAACTACTTGCTTGCTTAAAAATGTTTTAAAAATTAGTATCTCTTTACTCTTTTTTAGGGATTCATTTCCTATTAAGTGCACCTTGGGTTTGCCTTGTTACTTTGGTTCCTTATACAACGAGGATATCACTATGCTAATGCTTTAAACTCTGCAATTCAACAGAAGCTGAGGATTCAAATTCTTTAAAAAAACTTAAAACTAATTTGAAAACCCAGCTTTAGGTCACAGGCATCTATTGACTTTTTCTATATACCCTCCATCTCATGTTCCTTGCTGTTAGAGGAATTTTTCTTGCACAGTGGTGTCTTGCTGCCATAATTTAAGCAGGCCTTTAAATTTCTGTAGGTATTGCAAACTTTAAAACGAATCTCATGATAATCATTTATCTTAATAACCTGCTAACTTCTCAGGGTATCGATCTGGCACTGCATCCCCGCGGGGCCTCTTGCGTGTGTACATCTCTGTGGCACTTCAGTTGTCTCTTAAAATTGCGTTGGCGGGCTTGCGTAAATGTGACACTGTTAAAATTGACTTAATAAAAACAAGATGAACTTTTAAATAAAGAAAACAAGAAGAAAGATGATATCCTGCACCACCAAGCTGTGATCTTCCTTGTTGGGAACGTGGAGCAACTCAGTTTGCCCAATTCCTGCACAACTTGAAGCTCTGAGCATGAGATATGCTGTAATTTTTCAGCTCTGCTCTATCATCAAAGGATAGTACTTTTTCTTTTTTGGGTAGTAAGTGCAGTGACAGGTATTGTGTACAGCTGAGCAGCTCTGCTTGCCTCCTTTCACAGCAGCAGGGCTGTTTTATTTGATTTGTACCCTTTTCTGCCCGATGGCTCAGGCCTTTTTCTTGCGGATGCTTCCTGGCTCTTGCTGCCGTGAGCAGTCCCTCCTTGCCCGAGCTATGCTTTGGCACTCTTTAGTCTTTTGAAGGGTTTCTCTGGCAAAACTCAGATGTCACCAAGCTGTCCCCACGCTGCACAGCCTTGGACCACTCTGCTTCCTTCTCGGTTCAACCTCTTAAATTTGCATGCCTCCCCATGTAGAAATTTAATATGCAAGACTCTCAGGGCAGGTGCTTACCAGGCTAAAGGGCTGGATTTTACCTTTGGAAATTTCCCTTCAGTTGTGCCCCCTACCCCCGCAACCTGCAATAATCACAGCAGTCGATAGAACTTGGAGATTTGCTTTTCGTTCATTACATTTACAGGTCTAGAGGGGCAGCAGGCTTATTCCAGGGGCTCACTGCAGTCCTTGGGAACTTTCTCCCCCTACCTTTCTGGCGTGATTTTCTTTCCTATTGCTCCCTGCCAGAAGCACTATGTAGTGTCCCACAGTGGTGTCCCATGTGCAATTTTTTCATACTAAATGAGCTGCCTGTATTATTTCCTGGAAAGTTCTGTGTTTTCCAAAAAATCAGAATTCTCTTTATAAGCCCATTAGAAACTGATATATTTTAATGAAGTTTTATTTTAGGACCTGATCTGAAGTTTTATTGAGTTGCTGGAAAACTTTAATCCATGTATAATCATGACATAATTTATGATGACACTCTTCAAAGATTTCACTGACTTGTTTTGCTGACAAGGTGGCACCTCACCCAGAGGTAGGTCTGTGAGAATTAGCTTAGCCTTGATGAGCGGTGACAGCCCAAGCAAGGGACAGTGTTTGGGCCACAATTAACATTTTATGGATCATCTCGTTTGCTCATTGAGCCCTCCAAAATCAATTCAAATGGGGCCCAACCCTCTTGAATGCTTTCTGTGTGCTTAGTCAGGTCGGTTACGCAGTGATCAATAATATCAACTAGAACGAAGAAAAGTCCAGACCATTATGATCTAGAGCTCAATATCCACAGGGAAGAGAAGAAGAGAGGCAGAAGTCTAGCTGAGATAGACTTCTGAGCGGCAAAAGAAAGGTGTGGAGGAGAGGAAGGGACTTAGGAGCAATGACTGCATCCTTAAACGTTGCACTGTAGGAAGATTGGGTGGGTTGGAAAGGAGCACAGTGGGAGTAAAAAGATCTATCTATGTGAGTGAAATTAGAGGTTGCCTGTTTTCACACAGCAATTAAGAAAAAAGAAAGAAGCAGGCAGGAGATGTAAAACCCCATGGCAGAGTAGAAATGATGAAATGGTCTGCAGCAGGGAAATAAAGAAGCATGAATATTTGATAAAGATTACCAAAGTAGGCAATGGAAAAAGATATAGAGGGATAAACATAAAAGAAGATCTGAGTTCTTAAAGCGTGTGAGAAGCAGGAACCCAGGCGGTGCGTGGCTGGGGCTCTTGGAGAGTGGAGCAGAGGAAATTAGTGACAAATGAGCCCTGGGCAAATGAGCAGCTGCCAAATACAGGAGGGTCCTGGGAAGCAGTTGTACATCCCATAAGACTCCAAAAATCCAGGGATCTCCTACAGGACACCTGGCCTCACTAATCTCAAGAGTTGGTTTGCTTTCAGTGTCAACAGAGCCAGGATTTCTCCTTTGGACTTTGGTTGGTGCGTGCCTGAGACTGGTACTTGACTAAGTTTTTATCTTCATAGACATCTTGACTCAGTAACCCATCTGGAGGAAAACCTCATGACTTTATCTCTGCTTGGTGTATATTGTATATTTTTGTCTCCAGAGGACCTGTATCAACTCAGAGCAGCCAAAGGGTCTACCCTGTTGCATCTGATGTCCTTTGCACAGAGGACAGCATTACTAACAACAGAGATAAGATTCAATTAATATAATAGAGCCAAGCTTTATCACCAGATAGTAACTGCAATGCTTTGACAGCTTTCTGTGGAACCAGAGGAGACAGTTTCCAGTCTGAGGACTGACGTCATTGTAATAAGGTATGCGGTGATGTCTTAGGGGTTCACAGGAGCCTATCTGCTCAAAACTCCTGTTAGGGAAGGCTCTGCAAGGCTTTCACTGACATTATCAATTAAGCATGTTTCCTTGTGTGGCAGGTTATTATAGCTTGTCCAAAATCAGGCAGTTAATGAAAGGATCAGAAATAAAATGGGAATCTTTTTTTAAAGGCCATCAAAACCAGAGCCTATTTCACAATATTTTAAATATGAACCTATTTTTTCTTACCGTTTCATATTTTTTAAGATTGGATTTTCTAACAGGAATTCACTAAATCTTTGCAGTATATCACATTTCAGCACATTAATAGCTTCTCCATTTCCTCAGTGAAACATCTAGAAGGGTTTCTGAAGAACTCAAAACTTTTCTGGAACAAAGTAGCATATTCAAGAAGTTTTCACAGGGACCTTATCCAGAACCGCTGAAGCTCGGAAGAGTCTATCAGTTGCTTTTAAGGTGCTCTGAATTCAGCCTGTCAAGTCTTGCAGGATACTTTCCAGCACATGTCAAAGTGATAATTTCTGGTCTGCATGGGCGATGCATGCAAGAGCTTTCTTCCAAACTAAGAAAATTTATCCCATTCCTATTTCCTGTATGTTTCTTAAACGTATGTCGCTTGGATCTTGCGCTTGGTTAGCATCAAGGGCATCTGGTCTCTTCACTCCCCACTTCTCCAGCCGTCAGCTTTGCTCCCTGAAGATGCTCACTGGCGCGACCAGAAGGGCTCCTAAAGAGGAGCCTCTCTGGGGAGGTGCCATTTCACCATTTGGCCTCCTTGCTTCCTCGTTCTGCTACAGGTTCCCAAGCCAAGTGTTTAAGGACTAGCTTTGGCTGAAAACACAAGGCTTGGAAGTTAACGAAAATTGAGAACGCATCCAATTTGCACCAGAGGGAGCCTCTGTAATTCATTTTGTTGGAAAACGCCATCCGATCAGCAGTACACATATGGTGTAAGCATTTGAAAAGTTCATAGCCTGGCAAGCAGAGCCACACTGCTCTCATCCAAGCTAGCAGCAAAGAGACCAGCCCATCTGTGAGCAAAGTCCTTGGGCTGGGGGTTGTTATCCCCTTACGTTTCTTTCTTCTTCTTCCTTTTTTTTTTTTTCCCCTCTCTTATTGTCTTTTTTTTTTTTTTTTTTAAAGGAAGTAACAGAATTTCAGCAAGATGGTGCAGACAGCATGATTGGATTTATAGCATTTCCACTATCTGCTTCTCATTAATATTGATTTTTTTTTTTTTATATTTCATCTCTGACAGCAAACTTGACTCTTACCAAAAAAAAAAAAAAAATCCTCTTTTCAGTTCCCAACTTTTCATGAATGGGAGATACGTGCCCAGCTCACTCTGAGCAAAATGTGTACTGCTTCTCTGTATAGTTAATTGCTGTTCTCTCAGCATTACTTTGTTTTCTGGCACTCCTAAACAATTGCTGCAAGTTTCTCACCAGAGTCCAGAACTGAGAAAATAATTTCTTGAGACAGAATTGTATTTACTAAGTTAAATCTTAACATACTGCTTATCCTTCTAGACTTCAAATCTTGTGTAACAGTGGGCATTATAACGCGCTCTGTAATTAATGATAATAAGATTGCAGGTTCTTGGGAAATGAACTAGAGAAAAGTTTTGAATGCTGAGTGATTCCTTGATGCCAGAAGGTGATTTTTTTTGTTACTAAAAATCCCAAATGTTCAGACTAAGGAGTTAACTCTCCTCCCCAGCAAATTAAGGCAACTGACCTAAGGACAGATACGAGCATTTGGGTTTTTACTTTTTTTTCCCATCTGATCTCTGCAGATCCAGCACAGTTTGAAGCACCAACGAGATGCTCCTCTCTCCACAAGCACGGGTGATAAAAGCTCTCCTGACTGCTACAAGTGGCCGTTCCTGCGTAGCTGCCGCAGGCTTCGGCGGCACGAGGACCGTGCCCGCGCGTTACTGCCTTGGGCCCAACGCCAGGTAAAAACGGGTTTATTCTTCATGTGCAGCATTGATGTGCATCCAAGAAATGCTGTGATCTGCCTTTGTATTTAACTCTGGCCTGGAAGGGGAAGGGTCTTCTCTGAACCCCTAGAGAGTGCTTTTTAAGGAATGTCAGACAGATTTGGGGGAGAAAGGGGAAATCTGCCACCTTGTTACATGAGAAACTGGGCTTATCAGCCTGCCTGTTCCTGATGCCAGGGCAGATGAACGTGTATCTGGAAAAGCATGAGGAGTCTGATCGCATAACTCTCAAGCAAATAAAGCCCACTGCATTGAAACGGAAACTGGCTTTTATTAACTATTTAAGCATCTTTGTTTCCATAAAGGCAACTTGCCAGTTGCGAGCAAAACAAAATAATGACAAGGCCACCGCAAGCAAGGGAGCCACTCCTCTCCTCACTCCAGAAAAAAAAACGCCCAAATTAGCCAAATTGACCCAGGTCAACCCAGATGGGCCCTTCTTCATGGGCCACCATGTGCCCATAAGCTGGGGTGTCCTCCAGGGATGCTCTGTGTCCCTGCTCTGCCCGAGGTGAGTAGCTGTGCACCCTACAAAGCAGATTACCAGAAAAATAAATCTTTTGAGAGCTGATCTGCTGTTTACAGCATAGCTTTTCTTCCAATATCAAACAACACGTATAAGTGCCATTCATGCACCCATGCACAGCCCAGTAGTCATACTTGAATTCTCCCACCATGCTTCATCAAGCTGACTTAGCATTGCATGCACTGCAAAAACCCCAAAATCAGAAGGGGGAGTGAGGAGGGTGGGAGGAGATGGGGAAATTCTAGAAGGAGCATGCGGCAGCTGAGGACCGGGACAGGGGGATTGGCACCTTTTCAGGGGTGGGGCAGTGGAAGGGTTTTTGAAAGGTGGAGTAAAGTTATCAATAGTTGTCAGGAAGCATTGCCCATGTTTGCTGCTTCGCTCGTGGCTGGTGCTTGAAATGGAAGGATTGATTGGTTTCAGAGCATGTCGTAATCGATACAGCACATTTGAATGAATATTGCAGCTTTCCACTTAATTAGAGGTGACTCGGTTGTTTAGTATTTCAAATCAGTAAAATGATCGTGTCAACGCTGTGATTTCCTAAGAACAGAAATGTCACCTGATTTTCTGGTCTTTGCTTTGTTTTGTGCATATGCCTCCTTATTTCTGCATTTGCTTATACCGTTTGATTTAGAAAATAATCTTCGGTGTTTTTGCAGGCTAAGATTGAGCAGGATTTGTCATTGAGCAAAGCTTGAAATAAAAGCTTAACCTGCAGCTGAAACCCTTATTTTTCTCACAGGGACACAAAAGGAGAACAAAGTAATTGCATGGAGCATTGCAATTGCACTCCAGCACTCAAGCACCAGCAGTCAGCTTGCGGGTCTGCAAGCTGGCTTTCGGCAGCATCTTCGCAAGCTTCTGCCAGCCTCGGGCACTCCCTCCAGCTGCCACCACCCACAGCGTTATGGAGAAACCAGATCTAAAGCCCGCTGCTGGACTCACCCTTACTTGGGGCTTCACTTGTGGCTTTGATGCCACTATAAAATGCCCAGCGGTGCCCTGCAGCAGCATTACTGATGAGCATGTGCTTTGTGCACCCTGTGGGAGCATGGGGAATGAGAGGGCAATCCCTGTCTTGCAGAGCTGAAGCGGTATGGCCGGGCGGCGTGGAGCGGGTGTAGATGCCTGAGCTGAGCTTTGTCAGCCACCCTGAGATCAAGGTGCCTAAAAAATCCAGTCCGGAGGCACCCACATTACCACGTGGGATGTGCCCGTAGGTCACATCTGGCAGGAAGCTGCGGCCGAAGAGCCGAAATTGCCTTTTGCAGTTGCTGGCGACCAGTGGTGGTTGTCTCACCCAGGTGCCAAGACAGATGTGGCTTTGCCCTGCTGGAGTTCAGAGAGCATTTACAGAGACACTGTCTGCAAGAGAGCAGCTGATAAATGGACCCGTGGAGGCGTACAGAGATAAATGAGCTCCATAACCCTTGGCTTTGTCCACTCTTCTAGTCTTTAATAACAAAGGAGATGAGGTGACTCTGCATCAAGTGCCTTCAGCAGCAACCTGAGCATGCTGAGGCACTTCGTGCACGTGCCTCTTGCACACCTCGTCGCGGTTTTTTCCTGTCATGCGGCTACTTGAGCTTGATGCCTGGCAATTAGCCGCAAATCCGCTGCCTGGAGAACCGGTTCAAAACGGGGCATTTGGTTGCGGTTGAAGGAGTCTTTTATATGTAGATAGGTAGACGTATGTGCATGTGTCTAAGCACATACAGAAGTCTTCATGGGCACTGGAGGTGCTTAGAAATCTGTGTAGGATCTGCGTACCCTTCAGTACCCAGTGTTACCGTGCAAAATGGCGGTGTTGGCTCTCTCAGCCGCACGCTGAGCATCCCACGGTGGAAAAACCACGTATGGCTTTACCCGGCGCAATAACCTGTGGCTGAGGAGTAGCAGGAGCCTGCCTGGGGATGCACATCGGCTGATCAGACAGTACGATTCCCCAAACTGTACCTGGGCCTGAGAGAACAAATGGAAAGGGAAGGGGGAAAAGGGAAAGGACAAAAGAAAAAGATAATCAGATTTCGCCTGTTTTGGTCTTGTTTTAATTGCTGACATTTCAAAACATGAAACACTCCAATTACCTCCCAGCAGCATGCTGGAGGTTTCGAGTGGCTCCTGTTGGTATTTAAATATGCATTAGGGTGGTGGGGGATCTAATTAGGGGATGGCTGATTGAGGCGATGTTGTCCCTAGAAGCAGCAGTCTCTGGGGTAGCAGAGCAGTCTGAAGAAAGCAGAGACAGACACTTGGTGCCAGAAAGGGGCTGCCACCATCTCCCGAGAAGAAAGAGATGAAATTAGATAATCCCTCATTTCAAAATGGGATTCCTTCACCCGCAGGTTATTAGGACTGAGTCTGAAAGCAACGAGCAGGGGAGATGGGTGATGATGAGACGATGGCAACTTCCAACTCTTTCTTTCATCATAATGGCTTGAAAATCCTGTGAAGCTGTGAAAGCTTTTTTTTTTTTTTTTCCTGACTGATTTGGACTTCAAACCAGCCTTTTCTAATAGTTTGTTTTATACGATTGTCCTTTTTTCATCCCTTCTTTTTCTGTCTCTCTGTTCCCCTCTACAACCCCTCTCCCCTGCCTATTTTATCCTCCACTGTGTCGTATGTCCCCCAGCACAAGCAAGGGAGCAGGGAGCAGACAGCAGGGGTCTTCTCAAGGGCAAGGGTTGCTGGCCGTACACCCCAGCAGGACCAGACGTCCCCCACTGGCCCTCCAGAGACCATCACGAGCAGGTTTCTCAGGTCCATGGACATCAAGGCTGTAGGAAATCACACGAAGCCAAATGAAATGAAATTTCACATCACCCAACCCCTCTAGGTCTGCTTGCCTTCCCCAAGCCCTCCCGATAAAGTCCTGAGCTGCCAGGGACAAACACAAGGCATCAAAGCACTGAGAAACACCCCTCTGGAGTGTGTCGGGAGGGCCCAAACTTCACTTCTGCCTCGCGATCTTTGTGATCCCGGAGTTTTTGGTAAGAATTAAATCATCTTAATTCTCTGGCAGTTGTATTTGCATGTATTGATTGCCCGAGAGTCAGGAAGTTTAAATTGGAGTGACTGATGGGCGCAGTGCTGCCTCTAATTGATACGGCACCTTTGAACGAATACAGTCTTGCACTTAATTAGAGATGGCTCGGTGATTTTGCAGGGCGCTTCCTGCCGGGACAGGTATCCCACACACCCTTCCGCGCTGTCGGAGGAAACGTGGCTGGCGTGTGGTGCTGGTGTGCCCGTACACGTGTAACAGCAGGTGGAGAGGAGAGAGAGCAACAGAAATTCGGAAGGGAAGAGTCTCACCTGCCTCCCGACCTCATCTGCCGATGCTGTTGCACTTCGTAAAAATAAAAATAAAAACACTTCAGGGTGCGCTGAGGCTGAGAGACAGCGAAAATGAAAAGCAATTACCTTCGGTGCTGGTCTCTTGTGCGCTTAGCGGTGAGCTGAAGCTCCCCAGCTCTGCCTCGTGCTGCGGGGAGTGCTCCAGCCTCCCGCAGCCTCCCAGGGCACGGCGGCTGCAGCTCAGCCCCGGCACCCTCTAGGACAGAGCCAGGGCTCTCAGGCAGGAGAGGAGAGCGATGCCGAGATGGGCACCGGCCCCCTGCCGTCCCTGCGGGACGCGCAGCGGCCCTCCGCGTGATCCGTCATTGCGAGTGGCCGCGAAAGAGGGCGGCGTGGCTTTTGAATGAAATGGAAAGGTTAATTTGACCCAAATCAAAAGTTTTAGTGCAAATAAATAAATAAATAGACATAAACAAATAAATAAGATGAAAGAAATATAAGACGAGCACACACCGTGGAGCGTGGATGAAGGGTGCTGGCTCCTGGGGGCCGCTTTCCTCTCTCGGGGTGCAGGACCAGGTTACCCCACTGTCCCCAGCACGGGCACCCGCTGTCCCCGCTTCCCAGCAGCTTCCTGGGTGCTGGCGTCCCCCGCGTCGGGGTTTGCCCAAGGTGACCGGAGGAAACGCGGGGACCGAGCCCAGCAGCCGGTTCTCTGGGCTCCATCCTGCATTGAGTGGGTTGATTCCTGTGCTGGGCTTAGTCACAGATTCCTCAGTTGCATGCGGGCAAAAACACAGCTGAGCACTCATCAAGCATCTTTATTAAAATTTTATTATGTAAATTAATTGCATACATAAGCACTGGCATAGCACATTGGAGCGCGAGGTTTGCAGATTCAGAAAATGCCTGTAATGTTGGGGTTTCTGCAGTTTGAACATGTTTTCTTTCCCTTCCAGAAACACCAAAGAGCACAAATGGGTTTTTCTTACCCCGGGGCAGGGAGATAAATCATCCAGCACAGAGAAAGGGCACCTGACATAGTGAAGGAAGGACTCGGCAAGGCAAATTGTAATGCGCGCGCGCAGATCCTCGATGCCGCTCAGGAGCACGGCGATATTAAGTAAAACCACGCTATCGCGTCACCAGTGTTCTTTCTGAGGTGTATCCTGTGATTTCAGTGCAAATAGCTATGTTTCCCCAAATCCTCATTAATTGTTTCCAAAAGAATGTTCTCTGTACCTTTGCCAAGGGGGTATTTATTAATATTTAAATGTTTATTTCCCCTGCTCCACCTGCTCAAGTCATTGCTCCTCAGCTAGCATCACCCCATGGCGACTTACGAGCGACGTCTTTGCCAGCGGTAGGTGTGCGTCTCTTCTGCCTGCTGGAGCACGTGTCACGGGGAGAGGCTCGAGCTCCATCTCTGTCAGGCAGAAACTTCTCAGAAGCACCTTCCAGAACAGTTTTTCCCCTCTGCAGACATAGTCCCACGCCAGGTGGAAACGAGGTCCGACCACGGGGTGGGACCCGTGTGGGGACCCGTGTAACGTGATGTTGATGTCCACTCGGCACCTCAGGAGCCTTTCACGGGCACAGGGTACATGTGGTGCAGGTGCTGGAGTGGGACAACTCCGGCACTTCTTTATCTGCTCCCGCTGGGTGGGCCTGAGGGCTGCTTTGGGGCATTTGGCCTCCGAACCCCCAGCACCTCACAGCATCGCCTTTGCCAGAGGCAGCACAGCACCCAGGGCTCCGGTGATACGGCAAAGGGATGGAGGTAGGAAATGAGGGACCCACGCACTCTGAGGAAACAGTTGTTTAATAAATTAACAGGCAAATTAAAACAATTAAGCTACATTTCCTATCAGCTGCTTGCAGTAACGAAGTTTGATGCTAACGAAATCAGGCACTCAATTTTTTATCTTTTTTTTTCCCTCCCTATGCTGGAGGAAAAGCTGTGGGAAGGCACAAAGAGTGACACAGGGTCACGCTAAATCCATGCGTGGCTTAACGTCATGGTGCTGAGCGCCCTCTCAGCGTGTAGGGTGGGATTTTCGTTCTTTTTCTTTAAATAAAGTTTTTTGTCACGGTGCCACCCAACCTCACCCCGATGCAACTCAGACATAGCAAACAAAGGAGCACATCCTCCATGTCTGTTGGGAATTTGGGAAAACTAGGAAAATAGTAGGCACACGCCCAGTGCATGAGGGTGGGGGATGTCTGACAAAGCCGTGGAGCGCTGTCACCAGTGACTTTGTGCCACCACAGGGTACTACCGACAGCAAACTGGTGCAAGACGCGGCTCCTCCACAGCACGTTCTTTCTGGACCCCGTGCGTCTCCCCCAGGCACGCCTGGGAGAGGACCAGGGCGAGGCCGTCGCAGCCGCACTCTGCCAAAACGGGCACCTCTGAAGCGGGCCCAGGACACGAGTGCCGTTAGCTGGAATGCCGTGATGCTGCGTGTCAAGACCAAGCCTCTCCCAAGAGCAATAAAGGGAAGCGGTCGAGATCTCCCTGCTGCATAAAAGACTTCTGTCATTGGCTTTGTTCCTAGGAATAAATACACTCAGAGGGCGTCAAGAGCTGGGCAGCAAATAAAACACCAGATCCTGCGATGCTCCCGGGAGCTGGCACGGCAACGCGTGTTGCCGCTCGACACTCCCTCGGCACAGGACGTTTCGTCGCGGTCTGAAGGAATGGAAATGTCCCCGCACCTCTCCCTGCGTGCCCTGACCCCTCAAGGGCAAGCGTCGCCTGTCCCGGTGAGGGCCGAGCGAAGCTGCTGTGACCCCCAGGGAGCCCAAAGCAAAGCTGGGGAGCTGCTACAGGGACGATGCGAAGGGCACGCGCCCCACAGTGTACGCTCAGGTCACCTGGGTGCAGACGTTACGGCCCGCAACTATTTTTTGGCTCCGCTCAGTCTTTGTCGAGAGTCTCATTTTTTGGGGAGGAAGCTTCGCTCATCCCAACACGCTGGGCAGCGGCGAGCAGCCCCCACGGGCAGGGCCGGGAGCACGACCGAGGTGGCTCAAGTACGTGGCAGATGGACGCCAGCGGAGGCTGGAGTCAAGGGGATTTTTCAATATGCCTTTTTTAATCTCCTCTAAAGCAGACCCACTCAAGGAAAGCTGTAATTATTTTAATCTCTTTCTTCCCCTTCCCACTCTGCAAATGCACTTGCCTTGGTAAGGCCTCAGGGGCAATTTTTATGGAAGAAAACATACCAATTTTTTTTTTTTTACTTTTAATTATTTTAGATACATTTCTATTGATGTACTAGCCAAGGAACAGGTTTATTTTATTTTATTTTATTTTATTTTACTTCTTCTTAGAGATTGATTCAAACTCTCCTGAATGCCACCGTGGGCCATTATGGATAAATGAGATCTGGCATATAATTACAGCAGGACTGCTCCCTTCTGCAAGCCCAAAGCTCAGCCCTGCACACCCCTTTCCGCCCTCAGCCCCGCACGACGGCCGTGCCCTGGGAGCAGACGAGGCACCGCTGGGCAGCTTGCAGCCCCCCCGCAGATGCTGGAGACGTTCCTCTTAGCACTTGCTTCAGGGTTTGCACCAAAGTTATGCCGGCGATCATTTCCCTTGTGTTTTGATTTTTTTTTTTAATTTTAAAATTATAATGTTTCTTCTTTTTCTAAAGTGCATTTACAACCCAAACCTTCCAGCCCAATCCTACTGCAGGTTGGCTTCCATTAAATCTAAAAACAGATTTCCTTGGAGTTGTTGCAGTATCTAGTGCCCTTCCTGGAGCAATGTGATGTTTGTGGAGGAACCTGCCATCTCTCAAGGCACACTCGCTGCTGGAGCTGTTTGCAGGGAATTTTCCTGCTGCTGTTGAGTAATGCTGTAAAGTGACAAGCTGCCTCCGGGATTAAAAATTAAAAAAAATATATTCTTCCTGGTGGGCTGATGCCAGGATGGAGGAAGCCCCGCAGGTGCCTGCAGTTCCCCCAGCGAGTTAGCACCAGGCAAGGCAGGGTGAGGCCAAATGGCCACAGCTGAGGGAGATTTGGTACCAGCAGCCACTGCACCTCTGGCAGTGCTAAGGCAGCCGTGGGCTGAGGCTGGAGTCAGTGTAGCAGAAGAGCAGCAAAGGTGGCTTCCTTGTGCTCCCTGGTAGCAGGGAGGTTCAGGAGGCACCAGCTTTGGGAGTGCATCTCTGTGTTACTGAGGTGGACCAGCAGCTGGTGCAGAACTTGCAGACCGGATGGGAGTTGTGATGACGCGTCTCCTGCCAGCCTGGGTAAGTTGCAACCATCTGCTTTTTAAGTGCTTGTAGGTTATGGCTGTTAAGAATATCTTGTTTCTGTTTAAGAATAGCAAGTATCTATGTACGTAGAGAATCTCTGCAGCTTTGTCTGTTCATAGGTGTGTTAGATTTCTAGTAAGACCTCTTAAGTAAAAGTCCCCAAACCCATTCCTTAGAAAACCATGATTTCTCTGAGAACATCTGAATGTCTCCTCTCCCAAAGGTGGTGAAGAGGAGACAACCAGAGCTGACTCATGTGTGGTTCGAGGGTGTAGTGGTTGAGGGCACCTAAGCTGTGCATCTGTTGCTCCATCTGGGGATCAGAGGTGAAAGTTCTCTGCCCATCAACAAAGTGGCTGGCTGATGGCCGATGGAGGGAGACAGGAGGAGGGACTTTGGGGAGCAGCTATGGGAGAGACCTGGCTGTCTGCAACCTCAAACTCACGCTGGCTGTTATAGCAGAGAGGTGCTTGTCGGAGCTCTGTGTGTTGATTGGGAAACTGGTGACAACCTCTGGAGCTAGTCTAGCAAGCACAGTCCAGAGCAACCTCACCCTTCCGGAGGTCTAAAACTGTCCTGGGAGCAGTTGGAGGCTGTCTGTCCTGCTGCTCTGTCCCCTCTCTTGTTTGTCAGCAGCTCTCATGCTGCATCAATGGTGTTTTTATAAAAGCGCCCATCAAACGCTTACTGCAGTTTACCAGTGAGAGCTCTGTTTTCGTGGTGTCCAGCTGTATAGGATCTGATAAAGCCAATGCACAAGCATGTTCTTCTGCAGCCTTGATGCTGCACCAGCAAAAACCATGAATGCCAGAAATTGCTTCTACACTTCAAACATTTAATAAACAGGTCATAAACCTGATGATTTAATTAAAGCCACGCCAGAGCAGAAGCTACTCTGGCTGAAGGAGCCCAGCCTGAAGGCTGCCGTGGGGTCGACAGATCCTGCAAAGACAGGGCCAAATACTAGGCTACAGCTTCACACCCAGGGAGGGGAATATACCGTGTGCTGCAGGAAAAATGACCCCAAAACAAGCCCTTCTCCAGTTCCTCTATTTTAGCATCTCTTGTTATTAGCTTATATTAATTGTTTTGTTTTTCCCATCCATTCCTGCCACTTATACCTTTATATCCAAGGATGTGTGTCCCCTTGATGGACAGCAGTTCTTTCTGCCACAGCACTGTTGATCTGTGCTGGGTCCAAAGGTTCACCTCTGTAGTGTAGTTCACAGCCACTGGGTTTGTTTCTGTCCTCCGTCGTTCCTTCCCTCGTCTCCTGTAATGCTTGTCACACATAAGACGCATTACTGACAAAAAGGCATTTCCTGGTCTTGTCCTGGTGGGACCTGTTACCCCAATTGGCAGGTCGGGGCTGGCCAGCCTCCTGGCCTCACAAGCCTGTGTCCTCCAGTGCCAGCGACCCGGCTTCCTCCACAGCTTTCCTGGGTCTTCCCATGCGCTTTTTGCAGCTCGAAGGCCATGTCGTGCTCGGCTGTTTGAGCCCCATAGCTGTCAGTGGAGGCTTCAGCTGGAAAGTCAGCTAAAAGCTTGTCTGTAATGCTCACGGGCTTGCCGTGATCCTGCTCCTGTGCTTTCTGCTCTACCTGTACGTCAGCCTCCTCCCATAGGGAGGGGCTTGCCCCTGGTTCAGTGCCCACGTTGGGGTCACTTCAGGCCATTTTGGGGCTGCTGTTGGCAACTCCCTGCTTGCTATGCTGCCTCAATGCTTACGTGGAGGTTGAACTTGCTTCCCCTTGCTTTGGCCCCTGAGCTGCTCTCCATCTGGGACACCAGCAAAGGTGTCCTCCAGCAAGCCTGTCCCATAGAAAGCCTTTAGTTCTTTTTTCCCCCTCCAGTGGGGCTGCAAATCCCTGCATGCCTTTGGTTTCCAAGGTCTTGCGTAAATATGTTGATTTCTCATGGTTGTCACAGACGCCTCCTGCTCATGCCTGACCTGTCTGTAGGAAGGGTGTCTCTGGATGGCTTGTTTAATGGCCAAGCCAATGTTGTTTTGACACTCTTTTTTTTATTTTTCAGGGCAAAGAGGCGCTCCTCATCCTTATTATGTTCCCTGTATATAGTGTGCCCTTGAAATACCCTGCGTATACCCCTGGGTATAAAGGCAGGATCGGATAAATCAAATGTGGGACTGATTCTTGTCTTGGTGTAAGGTGTTGTAGAGTCATTGAGAGTCAAAGGTTTCTGTCGTAGCTGCCTGTAGACAACTTGTGATGCTACAGTAAAAATTGTCTGCAAAAGAGCATTTCTTGGCTTTTGCGCTGGCCTAAGTCCCCCAGAGGCTTCAGGAGCAGGAAGTGGGGATCCTGGGTGCAGCTGAGGTAGCCCAGCACTGCCAGAGGGTTTGGGGACACAAGCTCCCTGCACGTCACCCAGCTGGCTCTTCAGAGGTGTGCAGGGAGGGGCTGGGGCAGAGGCAGATGTGGCACCAGTTGGCCTCCTTTTTTGGGGGGGGGTTCCTGCCAGGCAGTCCTTCTACAACCTCTGTCCCCCTTTCTAAGGGGCTTTTCCGAGGGCTTCAAGCAAAGCAAGAGGGAGATTTGGCAAAAATAACTTCAGCTACGGCATTGCCCTTGCAGGCAGACGTCACGGGGAGGTCTCGCAGGCTGTCCCTGCCAGCAGGAGAAGCCGTGGCTGAGCAGAGTGCTCCTGCAACAAATGCAGCAACAATTCATCTCCAGTCTACTTTCTCCAACCACAGTGAGATTAAAACAGCAGGAGGCATTTTTCACTGCTCATGGCTCCAAATCTCCTTTTGGCTAATAGACAGTCAAAAGCCCTCCGCTTTTTCTTGGGGTTGTGTTACTACTCACGCTGCTGTGCTTTCTCCAAAGCTGGCTTTGTGTGCTGCTGCTGTGTTCCCACCACCTCCTCCCCCTCCCAGGCACGCAGCCCTGTGTGGCTGCCTCCCAGCAAAATCCTTCCGCCCAAATCCTCTGGCCTTCTGAAGGGCCTTTGGGTGAACGTTGGGTCTTGCAGCCCTTGGGCGTGTGATGGGATTAGCAGCTTGCTCACTGGACTTCCTCGCTGTGGTTCAAGGCCAACCAGCCTCAGTCGGTTTTGCTGTCCCTGACCAGCTGCTTATTAATGAATGCAGCCCAGGAAAAAGGTGCTCTCATCCTCCCATTTACAGCAGCAGAAGAAACAAGGATGTATCATTACCAGGCAATTTCATCTGTATCACCGTTTTTTGTCATACTTGCTCTGTAAAACAGGAGATTGCAGCCATAGCCTTTTTTGTTGTTGTTGTTGTTTTCTTTATTAAATGAAATTCTACTTTTATCTTCTACATTTAGCAGTAGGTTTGACTGGAAACAAACAAACTTAAAATGCCTCATGTTGTCAAGATGTTAAAGCTTTGGTTGCTGCATTTAGATGACAGCACAGAGCATCTGGAGGCACGCACTGCTTACTGCTTTTTTTTTTTTTTTTTTTTTTTTTTTTAAAACATAGCTGGAGAAAAAGGTTAATCAAGGACTGGTTGGGGTGAGGGAGGAAAGCTCAAATCTGCATTATTCAGGACCTTGGTGTAAATACTGTCAGCTGGGGGTTAGTTCATCCTGCAGGTTTGGCTGCAGCCAGTTAAATGGGCTGGATGGGATGTGGGGACAGAAGATGGGGCTCATCGAGGACTGCAGCAAGGGCTGGGGCTGAAGCAGGGGGCCAGCTCCTGGAGATGACAAAGTGGCTCACCTTGCTGCAGGAAGGTCTGGTGAAGCAGGGAAAGAGAGGGTTTTCCAGCCTAACAAGCCCTTCACCTGCATGGCTGGAGGTGACTTGCAGAGCTCCAGCACTGTGAGCTGCAGGGGTGGTTTCCTCTGGGCTGATGTGAGGATGAGGAGGAGTAAGGCTAGTGCATCAGGACCAAGAAGCAGAGTAACTTGTGAGTGTAGTTCTTCTGTATGTGAGTGTATTTGGTACCCAGTGTGAGAGCTGGAAAAGATCTGGGAAAGGCAAATGCCTGTTCCTGAGGCTGGCTACAGAGAAATGTTGGTTATGAAGCAGCTGCTGCAGAGCAGGAGAGAACTGGAGCATCTCCTGCCCGGTTCCAGCTGGGGACAAGTACCAATTTCAGCTACAGAGCGTAGCTGCTGATCTGTGCAACTGCTTTGTGCACAGATTTTTGAGAAGGATGCTCAGTGCAGCAGCTGAGCCTTCCCTGCTCTCAGTTGTATGGCAAAGACTGACTGTCTGGTTGGTTTTCCCCTTGGGCCCCAAAATAGCTGCACTAGCTAAAGATTTCTTCTGCACCGGTGTTACAGGCATCTTGGAGTATGTAAAGGCTCCTTTCTTTGTGATGACCCGTTAACTACTTTACACAGTGCTTCCTACTGCACCCCGCCTGCTGTTAGACAAGAGGGATGATGTCGGTTCACCGCGAAGCAAACAGACCCTGGCAGCCAGCACGCGGGACGCGTCACTATTCTGTTGAATTGTTGGAGTTTGTGGCTGTTGTATTTCAAAATGCTTCATTTCAGGCAAAAAGCCTTCCTGGGCAACGGAAGTCTGTTGTGGCTTGAACAGGATTTTGACGAAAATGGCTAAGTTGCGTGTCTTTTGGCTGCTAACTGCTTGTCTGCTGTGGGAAATCCCCTTACGTCCCTCCCAGGCTGTGCAGAGCAACTGGGCAGAGAGGGGATCTGCAGCCTGGCCACGCAGGGCCCGGTCCTGGTGTAGGAGGGACCTGGCGGGGTCTGGGGGTCTCCCTCCTGCTGCAAGAGCACCAACAGGGCTCTGGGAAGCACCCAGGGCAAAGCAGGAGCTGGGATTTCTTAACCATGCATTTTAGAAAATCTATTATGTAGGAAGTGAAATTTTCTTTCTCCAGGAAAAAGATTATATGTAATAACATCTCCCTTGCGCAACGAAACGTGGTCTATCGTGCAGCTTGTGGCAGTGCTGTAGAACTGAGAAGCCTGGGACAGATTTTTCTACAAGAATGTGTCCAACAGCTGACACAGTTATTCTGCCACAGCTCTGACTCCACAAAATGGTATAATTATATACTATTTAAGAGGTAACTGTTAATAACAGCATAATTCTAAAAAATAGTAAATAAAAAAAAAAACTGTGAAAACTGTGAAGTGTCAGTGTTGTTCATTCTTCTTGTTGCTTGGTGTATTTGTGTTTTTTTTTTTTTTTTTTTT
>VXAL01012316.1:79792-107198 GCA_013399475.1 Chauna torquata
TTTTTTGTCCCTAATGCACAGTTTTCAGTATTCTGTGTGGATTAATCCTAATGTTGCAGCCTTTACAGTTAAAAACATCGTTTCAGTGTTCAAGCAGGTTCTCTTCCAGGGCAAAACTTAGGTAAGTTCTTGGGTAAGGTCGTCTCCCCTCCAGGGTGGCAGGAGAAGCCCCAGGCTCCACTCCATGCAGGCTGCAGCTTCCTCATCTGGATGGACCAGGGTCCACCCCAGCACCTGGGACACCAGGGCAGTACCTGGTGCTCAGCCCTTACCCTTCCTGGAGCTGAGCCCCTGGGGTCTCAGCCAAATCAGGCATCATTCGTTCTGTTCTTCTCCTCCAGGTGCCTGACCCAGCATGAGGGCTGTTACGACACCTACCAGAACAATTTCAGATTGAAGGTGTCATACGCAGGTAGCTGAGGGCACAAGGATTGCCGGCGGTGTCACAACAGGGATGTCCAGGAGAGGACTGCTGTGCCCAGATGCTTTCACAGAGAGCTGCTCCCTTTAGGGGACTGCTGGAAGACCTCAGGTATGTCCTTTGCCTCTCAAACCAAAAAAGATTCCCACTTCTGTAACTCCACCTCCTCCTGTCTTAAGAGAGCTACCACAGACGGCTCACAGGAGGTGGGGATGTGTCACCGCTCACCTCCAGCAACTGAGTCAGCTGCAGGCACTGTGCTATGTGTACCGGCAGAGATGTATTTGGAGCTGCGGCTATTTATAGGTTGAACCTCTCATCATCAGGATTTTTTGGCTGGGGGAAATCAGTACTCGCCTTCTCTTCGGCACCTGGCCTCTCCAATTTCCTTTTCCTGTGCAAAAATAAAAATAAAACCCCTGTGGTGCAGAGATGATGTGACTCAAAGGCTAGAGGAAGGAGTTTTAATTTCAGGATGCCCCTTGGATTGCTTATGGTTTCACAGGTCTTCTCCGCTCATTTCTACTGTCTCGCAGTTTGATAATTGTGCTCGGTCCTTCTCTGGAAATTACTGTGCTTCTATTCCACATGTATTTCCTGGACTTCTTGAGAGAGGAGAATTAAACAATATCCTTCAAGATTAGGCTTCCATTCCCCATCCAGAAGCCAGTGTGAAATGAGTAGGTGATCAAAGCACATGCTACAGACCCAGCCTGCTCTTTGACCACACAAAATAAAGCTGCAGCCGCAGCACTATTTCCCAGGCCCATGCTAAAAAATATTAATAAAAGCTTGCTCTATTCTTGCCCTTACTGCAGTAGTTGGTGACAGTGAGGCTGTCCTCGCTGAACTGGGCTTCCTTGCTGTTTGTTGTGTGCACAGATGTTGACTAAACACCTTGTCTAAGGAGAAAGGGGGGCGGGGGGAAATGCTCTCACACCTCATCTGCTGAACACCATCTATAACCTTTCAAACGAAAAAGCAAACTTACCGGCTGACCACACATCCATCTTGACGGTGTTATCATTTCTAGGTGACACATCTCGAAACACCATGGTGGACTCTAACACCTAATAGCGTTACAGAGACCTTAGGTCAACTTAGCACCGCTTCCCTGCCGCAATCTCACAAAGGTCCCGTGACTCTCCTGAGCACACCTGCCTGGCATCATGAGAGTCCTGCAGAGCTCCTCCAGCACCGCAGTTTTTTGGATCTCGTTACGGCATGAGTTCAGAGCAGGAACACAACCATGGGTGCTGCAGACCTCCCACGTGTGAGATGGGCTGGATTTGGAGCCATGCAACGTGTGTCTTTGAACCAGGAGCAAAGGGAACATGAATATACGCAGCCGTGAACAAAAAAGCTAAACCCACTTTCCAACTTCACCCATGCACAGGTGCTTACGCTTGCCTATCAAGGAAAGGGTGTTGCTTGATAGGTTCAAATATGTGGGAAACCCACACCATCAAAAGTGTCCCCTGAGTGCCAATCAGAGATCTGCCACCGGATGGTGTCCCCTCCCCAAGTACGCCTGGAGCCCAGGCCTCCAACCTGCCCAACTGCTCTGTTTTAATCAGGCCTTTTCTTCCCCCCCTACAGGAATTCATTATGATAAATGATTTATTAGTGAATTCCAAAGGAATTAAAAATGATTTGCCACTTACTTGAAGGGGTTGCTGATAATTCTAATGGAACGAGAAATTAGGGTATTTAAACCTCTCCTGACACTTTTATTTAAGGGGAAAAAAATATTACAAGACTAATTAAAATCCCAAAGCTCAATTTTCACCTTAAGAGATCGATAAAGGTTATAAAGGCCTCATCAAAAGCATGCATCTGTGGAACAGGAGTTCTACATGTAAAGGGGGAAAAAACAACAAAACAAATTTAAAGCACATGCTGTTCCTCTGCAGAACGGAGGGGTTGTGCCGCTTGGTAAGCCTTCGCGTGGAAATTATGGAAGACAAGCCAGTTCCTCTGGAAGAAGCTCACCGAGAAGGCTGAGTGGGAAAAGAGGTAACTGCACCTTCATTTTTGCTGACCGAGAGTGACCCCCAGTTGTACATTTGATACTCGATTGTATCACTTGAGTATCAGCTAAGCAAAATTTACTTCCCCAGATGCACATCTACCTCTTTTCCACACACGACCTGGAGGGAGGTGTCAATCTGGTCGCAGACTACAGGAATGTAGTAAAGCACACATTATTGTTCATCTTTTCCTAGCAGACTTACCTGCTCTTTACCTAATCCATAATATCTGGACAAACTTATCACTGCGAGGGCCTGAGCAGCCTTCTTCGCCCTCCACAACTATGGAGGTTTTTCCTCTCAGCCCTGTGCTACACAAAAAGGGGAGGGGGGGAATGGAAATTACTTGCTCTTCATACAATACATGAATTTTTTCTTTTTTTTTCTTTCAAAAACATGCTTGCTACAGAGAAAAACAGTCCCTTGCAGCAGATGTAGGAAACCAGGCACCTCCTTCTAGACTGCAGAGTTCCTGAGATAAAAGGAAAAAAAGTGATAAAAAAAAAAGAGATCTTTATGAACCAAAACCAACGAGGTGCTGCTTTACAGATATCACTGGTATTTCTCTCTCTTAAGTTAACTGGCTGCTATGAATACAAAACATGAAAGTTCAGCCTCATACCCAGAAAAAAAAGCAAGGCGTTCCCCAGCGCCACACATCTCCTGTGCCTTGTCCCCTTTTGTTCAGCTGTCAAGGAAAGGTCAGCTTTCAGATGGGTCGTCCCTTTTCCAGAAGGCTTTCGACACTCAGAGCCAGCCCCCCTCAAGGCAGTTACCGATGATGAAATTCTCGGCCTCGTCTAAGACGGGGCCTGCACACACGTCTTCACCGGCACCTGTGCAATGGTAAGAAAAAAAGCCACCACCCTGATTTTTGCAACACCTTATAACCGTTTGGCCTGTCCTGAAATAAATGACTGTACCAAGGGAAGAGTGCTAATGGTCTCAGTACTGGTAAAACTGCAATTATTATTATTATTTTTTAAAATAGCCCTGGCTTAGTAACGTGATCAACCCAACAACCTTTTCCCCTTCAGGCTGAAAAGTCTTCATTCGTACCTTTCTTTGTTGCCTTGCAAAAATCCCTCCGATGTATCCATTTCTTCCAAGACTCAACTATTGCATCAACAAAACATTTAATTGACGACGACGATGTGCGAGCGCTTGCAATTGCGTATCCAGCCTGAAAGGCGCCTGCTGAACAACCAAAGCGGCTGCCGTACGATCAGCAAAGTCAGGAGGCAGTAAACACACGAGCGACATAGCCTTGTCTTCAGAACAAGTTTTATTAACGTTTTGCTTTAACAAACAGTGTAGTATGAAGGCATCGATTCTTTAAGTTTTCCGACGTATGGCACAGACAAAAGGAATAACGACAGACTCGGAAGCGAATTCGGCATGTAAATGACAGAGTAACAAAAGAGGCGTGTGTTAGCCTACATAGCTGTTATACCACCTATTAGAAGACTTTTTGCAAGCAATGGTCTACATTTCTTTGCATTTAAGTAAAAACATATTTTTGATCAAGAAAATTACTTTTTTTTTTTTTTTTTTAAACTTTCCTTTATATCACAAATGTCAGGGTAAGGCAAATCCTGGATGAATCGTATGATAAAAACCCCTATTCCCCAAGAAAATAGATTCAACGTACTCTGCTAAGTTTGTCAGTTTAAAAGCAAAGCAGGCATGCACTGCATATAGAGAAATGTCTTTTATTATTATTATTATTATTTTGATCGAGTGCATAAAGCAGAACAGTGCTAATTCACAAAAAAGGCTGTTTCAGTGCTTTATAGAAAGATTTGCAATTAGCCGCAGTGAATGTGTGACCCACTGTTACAGACAACATCTCAGACATTCCTTCGGAAGTCAGCGTGGAAGGAAACCTGTCTGTCATCAGAGCGGCCACCAGCTGGAGGACAAGTGTGCCCCATGGCAGGGACCAGCACTTTCGGAAATGGGAGCTACAACGTTAAAGCGGAGTCTGGTACTTTGTGTGCAGACATCAGACACTGAAGGGCTTCTGTTCTCTTTATGCCACCTAGCAGGGAACAAATTCTAGTTTTAAACCAAAATCCACAACAAAAATCACTGTGGAACAATTCCAGGTCTGATATTCATTCTTCTACAAAACCTGCTTCCTGCATTTCTACGGCTCCAGCAATATCAGCAGAGGCTGCGTCAAGGGGCATGGGTCTGGCCGTGACCAGCAAACCCAGCTGAAGAACTCTTGCTGCCCAACTACACCCACTCTGTAGCTAGTAAAAAAAAAACATAAAAACCCAAAACAAAACAGAAATCCACCTGAAAAAAGGTAGAGACTTATCTGAAAATTGTCCTTTAAGAATTTAGTCAACTCACACATTTCCTTACTCAACACGTCCCACACTTCTTGGCTTCACACTTTGCCGCCGTGTCTTCAGGAAAACCTTTCACAGCTTCAAAGACTCGCTGCCACTCAAGAAGCAAGGTTAAATGAAAAGTGCAACAAAATTACTGTCAGGGGTTATAAAAAGTGTGTCTAACGTATTTTTGTAGTTAATTGCTTTTCTTTACATCAGTCGGTTTTCGCGAGGAATTGGAGGAGCCTTTGTTTCCGAATCATCATGCCTCCATAGCCAGCCTCCTGCAGGGCCCTTCCTTTGGCTCCCTTGCCAAAACTGAAGCTGGCAACTGCCTGAGGGACACATGATAGCTCTGTCAAGGCCAGTTTACCCCAGCTGAGGACCTGGCCATCTAGGTTGTCCTCGATGTTTTTGAGTGGCTCAAAGATGAGCTTTCCAAATCCATTCCCTGCCCTCCGGAGGTGGTTCCCTCACGTTCCCAGATAAAGGGAGCCCTTCGATCCTTGTTTTTCACAGAGACCACACAAAAGGGGAACTGAGAGCTACCTAATGCATTTATTCCTTTTCCTCCTGAGATATTTATCTACTCCTCCACCTTCTGTTATGACAGGCTGTTTAAATCAAAATCACCCAGTACAGAAAACAGACAAAGATATGGGATGTGCATCACATGGATACGCTATCTGCAAAGTGGAATCGGCTGAAAACGAGGTGAAAGAACAGCAGGAAAAAATCCACATCCCAAAAGACGCATTTTTGTGTCAGGGAAGCTAACAGGGATGGGAAAGAACAACAGCAGAGATGCTTCAAAGGGAACACAGAGCCCAACATGTGGGGCTAGAGGGCAGGTATCTAGCAAATCTGGGAAAACTAGCAATAGTATAAAACCAATTAATAGGCTTACATCAGCTCATTTGTTTCTTTTAAAGCCAATCCAACTCAGAGTTACATATCCACCAATTTCCAGGAGAACCATATGATATAGAAGCTCCTCGATATCTTCTCCAGCATGACCATCATCTGGGGTAAAAGGCCACAGGAACCAGCACGTGGAAATATTCTTCCACAAAAGATCCCACAAAAAGCAAACGTGCTGGAGCCATACACAAGGTGAAAGGAGGCAGCGTTTCTAGAGGCCATACTCTCACAGGGAAATCTGAGGCTTTCATTATTTTCTTTTCTAATCCTTGTTTGTCTTGACATCCTTCCAAATCATCCTGCAGCAGACAGCAGCCATCAAATGCCACAGCCAATGCTGTATACCTTATAGCCACATTTTACTCACTGTTACACTGGCAGAAAATTTATCGCCAAAGCTCCTATAGATGGGATAAATGTAGATCACAGGAGGATGGGTATCTTTCCACATCTCGGAAAATGTCTTGCCTTGGGTTTTGGTAGTGAATAACTATTTTGGCATTGGTGCCTATTTGAAGGGAAAAAGAGAACACTGCAACTACTTTGTTTAAAATGATCCAATTATTATCAGAGGCATTTTAAAATATGGTTTGTAGCATGTTGCAGCCTGGACGCAGGTTGAGTGCTCTTCCATCATGTGTATCATCTATCGGTTTCATTTACAGCATAGTTGAGAACTGTACATAAAACCCTTTTGTTCCTCTTCTAAAAATTTCAGTGTAGCATTTGCTGGCAGAACAATTGACATATGGTGAGACATTCTTATCCAAATAGCTGTTAATTGCCTTTTTTTAAAAAAAAAAATTGAAAAAAATCATGCATATGCAGTAGAAAATATAATGAGGGCTCACACAAGATACGGTGTGAAGCTGTTAAAGCCAGAAGCCGTATTTAAAGATGTTTTGAATGCAGAACGCCTGCTATCCTCCTTCACTCACAGGCTGCAGAAATATCCGTTGCCTACCCCTGCCTGAAGGTCGTACTTACGGCGCGTGCATTTTGAGGTGCACGGACCCATCCGGGAAAGAGTCGGACTGATTTGGGCCGCTGACTGTTCGAGGCCACGTGTGCGAGACCCGCAGAGGGGCACAGCACGGCGTATGCTAGCCATGGTTTAGCTTTATCGCGCCGGAGAGATCTCCTTCAGGCCTGCAAGCAGCAGAGCCAGGGGAAATCCTGAGGCTTTGGGTTAGTGAGATGATGGAGTTAATGCACAAACTCTGCCTGCAGCATGCGCTCAGGGACTGGCCAGTGCCTCTTGTAGCAGCCAGGGTTCAGAGCCGCCGACTGCTCCATGCTGGCAGAAGTTGCCGGAAGCTGCTGACTGACAAGCCTGGAGGTGGGCAACGTGCAGGGCTGTCTCTATAGATATTTCTGAGATTTTGGAGCGGCTCGTCTTTCAAATCCCTAGCACGAGGAGGGTTGTTGTTTATCAGTGCATGTGGATTATAATCCTTTGTGGCAGTTCATGTTCTCATAGCATATCTCCATTTGTATCCTAGGGAACAGTTTAAAAAAAAAAGGGGGGGNAAAAGAGACCCAATATAACACAGGGACTCATTCAGAAGAAAACTGTTGTAATTGCAGGGATAATTGCAAAACATCGTTAGAACTGGGAAGTTGTGTTTCTTTCCAACAGGTTTACAGAACAAAAAGCAATGAAGAATGAAGAGAAATTAAAGCAAAGAGTCATTTCCCCAAAGCTCCCTCCCTCCCAACCCGCGGAGCACCTCTGCGTGCTCTTTTCTGCCAAGAATGATGCCATAGGATGTCAGCGCCTGCCCTTCGGGTTTCATCAGGTCTCTCGTCTCCTACATCCTTCCTTCATTGCAGAGGGGAAGAGAAAAAGAAAGAAAAAGTGCAAAAATTCAGAAGCCTGCACAGAACCTGGATCTCATCTTTCTAGCACAGCAGCCTAAGGTTTCTCCATCCATCACATACCCAGAGCATGTGTGTGTCTCATGGTATATATACATATATAACATCTACTATGATCTCTCTCCCACTGAGGAAGACCTGGCAAGCTCAGTGCCTACTTCTGCTGTACCGGAGTACCACAGCCATCAGTCTGTAGCTTCGTGCATGCATTTGTTCCGTGAATCGCCGGAATAAATTCCCTCGCTCACAGCGTATTGCACCAGCTCGTTGGCCAGTCCAGCCCCGTGGGCTCAGCTAATCCTCCAGCTCCAGTGCCAGAGCTCAGTCCTGGTGCTAATATGGGATTTGAGGCCTCCTCCTGCCATCCACCTTTATTCCATTAGCAAGTCAAAGGCAATAATTTACCTCCACACAAGGGGTAAGACAGAAAGTATCAGTGAGGCCCTTTTCCAGTTCATATGACCCATGACCCGTCCCTCATTCCCTGCCCATTTCGTGCTGCTGTGAACCCATCCGTGTTTCTCGTGCTGACCACTTGCAGAGCAACTTTTCCTGCCCCAAACTATCCTTTCATTGCTTTCCTCTCCCCTGCTTCCCCATTGCTGGGTCTCAGATAGAAATCAGCTTTCGGGCACATTTTAAAAACCATGGCTTTCTGCACTGGGGAACAAACACGACCCCCAGCCACAACCAGAAGTGCAGCACCCATCCCGTGTGCGGCGCCGCGGAGGCACTTACTCACACAGACGCTCACCTGACCCAAAATATATAGGGCCTGAAGGCTCTCTGACATGATCCCAGAGCCTACAGACTGGCTGGTCTCCAGCCCACGGCTGCATGAGAAAGCATGGCTATGGAAATCGGTGATGCAAATTGGCAGCACTAATCAGGGTTTCGTGTTTTCCCGTAGCAACATGCTACCTAGCATGCCCTGTCTTTCTGCTATCAGAGGTCCCCAGCTCTGAGGGGTGCTTCAGTGCCAGACCAAGTAACATTTTTTGAAAACACCACATTAAAATACTAAACACAGTAAGCAAAGACCTGAGAGCGCGCTGTACTTTGAGGTTTAACAAGCTGAACAATCCTCCCCCATGGACCTGCTCCTTGCAATTAAAACAGCGGCAACAGGGTCAGGAGGGCTCAAATGGAGAGCCGTGAAGAGTTCAATTCCTACTTCTAAGCCTGCACTTGCCATTAAAATACTCAGAAAGTCCTTTTGCAGCCCGGCTCAGGCCCCTTTGCTGCAGGAAGGCGCCAGTTGAGCCAGACCTTGCAGTGGAATTGAGGACACTTATTAATTAATTGCTAATTGCAGTATTATTCTGGTGAACTTCACCTTCATAAAATAAAAATGACTGCAGCCCAAAACGTTCACAGAAATGAATTTCCATAGGAGAATGCAGCCTGAAATACAGACATCCTACAGAACATGTGAAAGCAGCAATAACCGTCAGATACATTTTTAAAATCAATAAGAGTATTAACCTTTCAGTGTATTTTTAACAGTGAGGATTTTATTAGTTTCTTCTCCTTTTTTCTCTAACAGAGCATACAACTAGAGGCTCCAGAAGGGGGAAGGAAGAGCCGGGGAAGCTGTATTTTAATTGCGAGGGCGCCTTCTAGTTTTGCTTCAGTACGTTTTAACAGGGACCCCATCGGCTGTATTTCTCACTCCAGCAGTACAGCAGCATATTGTCAATACGCTGACAAGGACAAAGGGGTATGGCTCAGTAATAAGACCTTGTATTTTAAATCTCTCCGATACAGCTGCCACTGTTGTAAAGCTTCTATATTTGGTCTTGAGCTACATGAAATCCTATTACAAGCATAAATAACACACCTTGCTGCATACGATATGGGCACTGCACAATAACCCTATGCTGAGGGAGCGTTGTGTATTAACGCTTGAAAATTCTGAGATAGAAATTGCAACTGCTTCTTGTAGTTGAGGGTGGGCCCTGGACTTTTGTCTTCCTAGCAAACTACCCATTTTTATCTAACGGTGAGGCTGTTTACATCTGTGAAGAACTTCGTCGCAACAACCACCGTTGTGCGCTCTTGCAATAGCACCATTATTTAGCGCATAAAACAGTAAAGCTCCAAAAAGCGGCACGGCTCCAGAAAGCAGCTCACCGCCTTTGCCTTGTTTTACAGCGATATAGTTACAAGTGACGTGAGGCATCGGAGAGCCAAGGGCAATAAACCCCTCATGACACGAACCTGTTGTTCCCAGAATACAGATCGTACAGAACTGAACTCTGTTCCAACCGGTATAAATTGCCTGTCATTTTCCGAAGCAATGCCAAAAATCGTTCACTTGGTTATTCTTCCATTGCTTATCTCACTGCTGTCCTGCCTTCTGATGATCTAAGAACATGCACTGTCTAAATCCATTACAGTTGCAGAATGCTACTATAATATTTACTTGACAAATCAAGTCTATTGGATATTTTTATCTTTTTGTGCAATATAAGCCCTATTAGCCAAATTCTTTTCTTTTGTGCTCTGTCTTCTTTTTTGCTTTTATTTTTTTGTGAATTCTAACTCTAACTGTGGTCATTTCTAAAGTAAGTTTTCAAACAGAACTGGAATGGAAAACAGGAGGGTGGGGGGAAATAACCATAAATGTCTTACCTATTAGTTAAGCCTCTGGCGCAGTTTCTGTGGGATCCTTTATACTTTCGACTTGACTATTCATTTCAGCTGAAAACAAACCAAGAGAGCTGTCACATGCTATTCACGGTACATGTTAAGTTCACCACATTAAGTAATAACCACTCCTAGCCCAAAGGGGACAGAGTTCAATTACTGCATTTAAAAACTCCGCGCCATAAATCCACAAAAGCATCTCTTACACCAGCCGTCTTAATCTGCAGTTACACAGAAAGCCTGATGAGCAGTTCTGCAAGGGCGTACGCTTCAGCATTACTAGAAATGCAAGCCTCTGGATCTACGTTTTCCCTTTGGTCCAAATTCATCGAGTTTAACTACGGCACCTACCAGAGCTGCCCCACTCAATGACCCTCCTCTGTCTCTGTAGGCCACCGACAGAGATATAGGTACCTCCAAAGGGTGATTTAGAGTTTCGCCGGGCAAAGCGGTCTTGACCCTTGCCTGTTACTGCTGCTGTGTCACCGTGCTGCGGTGAAGGGGTTATACAGATGCAGAGTCATTTCTTTGGCATCTGACAGGGAGATTTTTCACATCAGCCATGCTAATGAGGGCTGTGGATCTCTCAGCTTCCCTTCGTGAGAGTGAAAAAGCAAGGATTCCCTGCACGTAGCCTTCGGCTGAGATAGCAAAACCTTTGATTTGAACCTCCGCGGGTCTTTGACAACATCCCTGGCAGGACCTGGACTGCACCATGGGCTGGATGTGGATCTGTCTCTAATTACACATTTGCTGCCTCTGCCTCCAGCTGTCCTTGAACTGCAAACTGCTGGAGCCTAGGACAGCAGCCAGGGGCAACAGCACTATATTCCTACACAAACTAGTTTACTAGTGTACTATCAATTTACACAGATAACCTTATTTTTCGATATAAAACTACTAAAAAATTAGACATGATTTAAACAGAAGGCTTAAGTCTATTTCACTATGATCTCCGTCAAAAATGACATCTAAACTCTGGCACGTCTGATTGGTCCTATCTAGGCTAAATACAAAAGGGTTCCTTCAGCACGTGCATTTTTAGGATGAGTATTTAGTATTTGTTCTGGAATTAATTTGAATGAAACCATTTACACTTTTTTTGTTGTTTTTTAACCTTGCTTTATGTTGTGGTCTCAGCTGCAGATTCCGAGTCATTTGATGAGGGTGACAGGGAAAGCCCTCAAACCTGAACCTAAGATTTGGAAACTAAGGGAAGATGAGGGGAGACAAAGGCCGAAAATCAATAGCTACTTCCAGCCAGGCAGTATGATCTCTTTCAAAGTCAATATCATGTCAATACACCTGTTAGGATTTTGATGAATTATCTGTAAATTATTCATCATCCATATGCAGAACAGATCCCATAATGGCTTCCTGGATGTATGCAATGAATAACAAGAAAAGTATCCGCTCCTGATTATGGAGCTCTGATGCACATCGCATTTAGCGATGTTGTGTTCTCCATACACATTTGCATAGCAAAGACAGGATGCTTAATAAAAAATCATTAAGGGAGGCTGCTGCACACTGATGACAGCAGCCTTTCTCAGCCTCATTATGTCAGCCGGCTTCAGTGGCTTGGTTTTCTGAAAGTACCATAAGGCTTCACTCACATCTCACAGAGATCTCTTTCAAAACTAAAGCTCCATTTGAAACTCAAGGTCAAGCTCTGTCAGCATCCCGAATGAGCACACCTCCTTCCCCCCTTTCCGTTTTAATGGCTACAGGCAGTCGGCCCTGCTCCTGGAGACAGCACATCGCATCGAGGCGGGCGAATTGCAAACCACACAGGACCGCTTTAAGGGCAACACAAAAGCACAGGGGAGCCCTGGAGGAGCCGTGACACCGGGAGCCGGTGGGAGAGCAAGAAGAACCACCACTGAGTCCCACCGTTCTGTGGTGGAAACCACAGCCGGGCATCCTGGAACACCAGCGCTGAAAGAATCCAGCACACGCGCGCTGGCAGGTACCGGCGGGTTTCGTTGTCAGATTTTCTCTAGCTGGTGCCTATGCTCAGCTCTTTGTATTAACAGTGATAAGGTCAGGAAGATCTAACTGAACGATAAGCTTCTGCAGACCACTGTGTGAACCCCAACAACAGATGTCACTACGATGCCACCTACAAAATCCTTTATATTTAGCCCGAAAACAACACGGCCACGAAGCACCTACCCCAAGAGCAGATGGAAGGACTGCCACTGGGTACAAGGGGATGTGACTCACCAGCCTCGCTGCCTCCAGCACGAGCTGGTGCCGGAACGACGCGGTTAGCCCTGGGTGCGCTAGATCCGATCGCATTGCAAGCCAAAAATGGCCTTCTAGCTGCTAACCAACGTTTTTAGAGGTGTTAAACCGCTAACTTACATTAGCGGTCTTTTTTGCAACAACAGTAACTTGCTACAACAGCCACCAGCTCAGCAAAGCACTGAAGTTCAAACAGGCTGCCCATCACCTACATTCAGTTTTACCCACTGCCCCTTCCGCAGCTTCGCGTGGGGCTTTTTGCAACAGAAAGGGACATCTCTGTGCAATGGAAATGGACGTTTCTCTGCACTCTTCCTGTTTTCTTCTTAAATTCTAGCCTGTTGGGGAGGACCTGTCTGCATCTCCTCCGTCTGTGAGCTGCTTAGCAGCTCTCAAATTAAGACTGGGGAAAGGTTTCCCCTCAAAAGCAAAAGCAAGCCTGCCACAAGAGGAGAAAAAGCAGCCCAGCACATAGTTGTCACTCGCCAAAGCGCTGCAGCTGCTGCTGAAGTGGTGGATGTGCTTTGGCAGCATCCTGCCTCTGCCCTGTGAGACAGCTACATGCTTAAAGGTCAGGTAGCCAGGAGTCACAGTGCAGCATCTAAGCAGAGAAAACAGGTAAATGGGAGACTGGAAAACTAAGTTTAGAGTTGTCTGAGAGAGACAGAGCATTTCCCCCCCAGAGGATATTATGCTGTAGACCTGGATGGCAGAGGAAAGAAAAGTATCATTGTATTGATTTAAATAGGAGCTCAGTCAGACTCTTACTTGCAAACGTAATCTGTTTCTTCAGCTGCTTCCTAAACAATGTTTTCCTTTGCATCTATGTAACTTGGCTATAGCACATTCAGCTGTAACTCCAGACTGCTCAGGAGAGAAAATTATCTATTTTCAATCAAACCCACTGTGCTGCGATGAAATCTGTGCACCTGTTTACTTGGTAGTTACTTGTTTCTTGGATCTTACATCAACAACACAAGAAGTGCGATGATGTTAGCTGCTAAGATCTTGCTTTTATATTGCTTCTGTGAGTCACGTGAAGGTCAGGGTACTGGTGCCGCGCTCATCAGCTCACAGTGGCTTATGAAACAACCTGAAGTTGCAGGTTTGACACTTCTTTTGAGCTCACTGCATCTTTTTCTTTTCTCCTATTGTGTCAGCAAGTCAAGATGCAGCTTTCTGCAGGCTTGAAATAAAAAAGGCAAATGAGTAACTCCATTATTAGAGGAGTGAAGAGTTTGATCCGCCTAATACCAGCTGGAAATTAGCATCTACCTTAGTAATCTTTAAAGCTTTGGTGAAAGAGAAAAAAAAAAATTGTCCGTTGGCAGAGAAACACTGTCTAGGAAACCAATCACCAAAGGTGGTTTTTGTCATCATTAAAAATACTAATCAGCAAATCTGTCCTGGGAACAAGAAGTTTAATAACCAGGATCTTTGCTGTGGTTGCTGATGGAGATCACCAGCAGCAACCTGTTACTCTGTACATACACACCTACCTATTCAGGCTTACGTGCACCCGACAGCCCCGACAGCTTTCCTGACGGGCAGTCCTGCTGAACTTTCCAATACTAGTAATTTCTGAAATATATCAGTGGTACATCCCTGCCCACTAGATGGACCAACGTTGAGATCAACCTAATCTCTCTAAACTCTGCATTTATAGAGCACTTTCCACCATGACATGGTACGCAGAATTAAAAAACAGAGCCAGGCTGCCGAGGGGTACCTGGTGATACATTCTTGTGCTTTCAGCTGTGAAGTGATGAGCTCTTCTGGGGCAGAAGGAAGGGGACCAGAGAAAAAATAGGCAATTTACATAAAAATTACTGTCAAAGGGAACCTTTTTATGTTTTGCAAATGTACCCAGTACATTTAGAAAGCTGGGTGCTTTTTTAGTGAAACTTAACCCTTTAGATAAAACAAAGCATGAGGAGTTTGTTCTTTCCTTTTTTTCTATTTCTTTTTTTAAACATGTGATTTTTTTTTTTTTTTTNTTTTTATGTTTTGCAAATGTACCCAGTACATTTAGAAAGCTGGGTGCTTTTTTAGTGAAACTTAACCCTTTAGATAAAACAAAGCATGAGGAGTTTGTTCTTTCCTTTTTTTCTATTTCTTTTTTTAAACATGTGATTTTATGCATCACCACATGAAAAACAACCCTGTACTATGATCCCAATAGCAAGTTAAGCTGTGGAGAAATGAACACTCCCCTTGAGAGCAGAGTACTTTTATGCAGCTTTGGCAAACACGCTTTTCCTGTCCTTTCATATAACAGAAGGTTTGCAGAAAAGGAAGTTACAAGATTAGCTATATGTAAAAGACCTTACAAGATGAGCAAGAATGGAAACAAAAGAAACCTATGAAGATCACCATTTCAGAAGCTGCCAGCTGAACCAGCTGTGCTGTAGCACACATCACAATAGCTGCGTGATCACTCCTCTTTACAGTAGGAAATCCCTACAAATACTCCTTTTTTAAATTCTGTTTTCTGTAAGTAGCCCAGGTCATTCCAGGGATCAGAAATTAAAATAATTTAACATAACTATGGATTTTTTGGTTGGTTTGTTCAGGGGATGAGGAGAGAAGGCTGTTCTGGCTTTATTCTGCACACATACTAGTAATAGCATAATCTTCAGTATTTAAAAAAAACAACAAACCAACAACCAAACTCACTATGCATGCCACCTTTCTCTATTGTTGCAAAAGCTTCTCTACTGTCCAGTATCAAAATCAGTCACCAGTTCAAATGCTGCAGTATGATATGATCCAGGGAAAGGAAATCGGCCTTAGATTCTTTGTGTAATTACTATCAAAAATAATGTAATAATTGTATCTTGGAAATGTAAAAAAAAGTGTGCCCTGAATTTATTTTATGTAAAAGTTAAAGAGGTTAAAGGATGAATCAGATATCAGTCTTCGCTACAGACAGGGGTCTACTTCACAATAACAAACCAAACAGGGACTGGAAGCACAATTCTGAGAACACTGCCTTTTGGAGCTGTAAAGAGGACCTTTTGATGAAAATCCAAGAGAGTCCTTTATATAGCTTTGTTAAGCTATAAGAGCCCATCTAGAAGCATGATAAAGGGTTTCCCTCACCAATATCTAAGCACCAGGGCCCTGATCCCACGCAGTGTTTCCTTACACATGGGAAGAACACAGAAGGCCATTTTTTTGTTTATGAACTGGTTATTCATTGCAGGGCTGGAGCAGGGTCCTGGTACTCAGCCCTTGCCAGGGCTTGGCCAGACAGCTAGGTCATCTGCTTACTGAAGTCACTGACCAAAAAAATGTAATCGAGCTCCAAGTCAGGAGACTTGGGTTGCTAACGTTCACAAACCTGACTGGAACTGCTGCTGGGTCACAAAATCATCATAGTTTCATTAGTAGTAAATGTTCTAGGGAAAGAACTTCCCTTTTCTACCAGACTGAGATATACTGGGACTCTGAAGAAGAAGAGAGGAAGGGAAATCAGCTCTGAGCTAGAAGGAGCTTAATGTCGATTAGAGGTCAACATATGAGTTCAGAGTGCTTGTATAGCCAACGCTTGCCCCAAAATGGAGTCGGGCACTAGCGCAGAGGTTTTCAGAAATATTCTTTTCTGACTCCCCTGTGAGACCAGATACATCTTGGCTAAATCAATTTCCAGACCAAAATTACAGTGGGCCTAAAATATTGTTAAAAGGCATGCAGATTGAACTTACCAACTGAACATATAAACTGAGTCAATCAGAAAAGCAGGGGTATGGCACCAAAAGGTTCTTCCACTAGACTTCCAAGGAAGTCTCTTGGGCTCAATTTTATGAGAAACATACTCCACTGAATCTTGATGGGCCACTGGGAATGGGGATCTAGACCTAAAAGACCCAGGCATAACTGTTAAAAATTTCATCAGCCTTTAACAGGTGAAAGTAGAAATTTTATAAGCTCTCAGAAGACTCAGTTGAAGGGATTATAAACATAATTCTTATTTTTTGGAGGGAAGTGTACTGACAATCCCTGGAAAGGCATGATATGTATTCACTTTTGGACAATTAAAATATTAGAACAACATACCATCGTTGCTTGAAACTTCTGCTGCTTCACATGCGAGTTCAACTTTCATAGGCTCTGCAGAAGTTTCCTCTTTCTCTTGCATCCCTGTAAGACAAGCCAAAGGAGAAAAATTGATACTTAAGTACCTGATTAATATATAATTTTCACATTCTGTATGCCTGGTGTTTTTTTTTTTTTCCTGGCATGCTCTTACCTTCATAGACTCTGCTGCTGTATAGAGGCAGTCATTAGAGAAAAGGGCAGAGGATATAGGGGGAGAAACATGGTTTGAAAATAATTGCTTGAATATTTGTAGTTGCCTGCACTCGTTTTTAACTAGAATTGTTAAAACCCCATCACAGTGTGTGCTTGTGCCTCCCTGCCATTCTTTTCCTCCTCATTTTCGAAGAAGCCCTTCTGCTCATAAACTGCAATATATGATGGGGACCTAATCACACTTACAAGTTTCTCTAGCTACCAGAATAAAAATAGATACAGTGAGAGTTCATATATACTGGTAGTCAGACGCAAACTAGAATTTGAATTTAGGAAAAAGCATTTTATTGCTGAAACTCAACATTTTTATCTCCTCTGCCTCAGGCTTGTCTGGAAACTTAGATTCAATCTCCTAACAATATTTGAAATGAAAAAAAAAAAAAAAGTGCTTTTGCTCTTTCATACACAGTTCTCCTAATATTCTGCCATTTGGAGTGCTGAGAAGCCAGTTTTTACTCGATTTCCGTCAGGGTACTGCTCTACTTTTGTGGCCACCACAAGCCTGTTGCACCTATCCCGCGGTCCAGCTCCAGGATGTCAAGCTACTGGTTGCTAAGCAATCGAGACATTTTGGTTGTTATTATGAGACAGCAAAGCATAGCAAGGACTGAAACATTTCATAAATGGTTTACTTTTGAGCTGAAACCATTTACCGCCTCAGTGTCGGACATAAAACATTCAAAGTCACACAAACACCTCCTTCCCCTTTCTGTACAGATCTAGGGTGTTTGTTTTTTTTTTTTAAAAGCACTTCTGCATACCACATTTATTTTGTCCATAAACATGTATTTACCACTGAAGCTTTCCTCCTGATTGTATCTGCAAGCCACTGTACCACGATGGAGATGTTAGTCTCCTCTGTGCTCCCTATGATGGCAACGCTGCTCTCACAGGCAACTTCCAGCACACTACCTGTAGTTCTACTAGGTGTCAAAATGCTACAAGAAGCCAGCAAACACAGAAGCCGACCAAAAAAACCAGCCATCAGAAAGCTCAATTCACCATTTCAGTGAGTGTGGGGGGGAAATGCAATGGATGACTTTACAGTGAGAGAGACGTCACCTGTCCTTTCAATAGATCTTTTACTGCAAAAATCCTTCAGTAGACCGTCGTATCACCAGCTCCACCTCTTCCCCAGTGGTGTAAATCATCTCCCTGTACAAACATACAAAATGCCTGAAAACATCTGCAACAATGAACTTCGCAAGTCAGCAAATGCCTGAGATGGCCGCTTTGGTGCACGTCAAAACCCTGACGCTTCTCCTGGGAATTGAGGAGAGCAAGCGTGATTTTCTCCTGAGGTTTCTTACACAACAAGAGCCCAGGGCTCTTTTTCACTCATGCAGAGAATAAACCCAGGTCACTCCATTGTGGAAGCGCAGGCACGCGCCAGGAATTTGTCAAGTACAAGGCTGAGAAAGTATGTTCCAAATTCCTGCCTGATTCCTTCTAGCAAAATCAATATGAAATTTGGGTGGCCATCAAAGCACTCCTTAATCAAGGAAGATAAACTGAAAGATCTCATTTGCGCTACTTTTCGATTAGCTTGGGGAAACAGCTACGTGAAAAACAAAATTTTGGAAAAACAACCGCCCCGCCACGAGCGCAGCCTGCGGTGAACACAGCATTTCCCACCGAGACGCTCAGATGTCTGCTGTAGGGATTCAGGATCCTTGCTAAACAGCAGCACACTCTGACTGGCAGCTGATGCCTGTGAATCAGGCTTCGCCTCCTCTCAAACACTGTCTATTAACCAAATAAAGCAGATGCGATGTGACAGGTTATATCTGGGCTCCCAGCTCCTCTAACAGCTACAGATACCTCTGCGGTTGGCAGCTGCTAAAGATGCCTGCGTGAAGTTCCCCAGCCCTATCCCAAGATCTCCCATTAACTAGCCGGCATGCCTGGCTTCACTGCGCTGCTGAAAGGTTTCTCTCTTTCGATTTCAGAAATCTCTCATGCAGCTGACAGGTGCAAAGGATTATTGGCACGGTGCTAGCTGAAGACAGAACCTAATTAAAGCCACGGCACTTTGAGCACACGCGTGAGTGTGTGTGCACGTGCACACACGTGCTAATTGGGGCTGCTGGTGCAGGGATGAAAGTGGAAGGCGTCGAGGGCCCTCGATACCAAAAGCTACAGGTTTGCATCTCAGGGTGGACAGCCCCTGAGGGAGACTAGAAAGGGCAACAACAGCAGCGGTAAATCTGCAAAATTACTTTTCACAAGGTTCATGGCCACGAACATTGTCAGAAGAACACTTGCACATGTTCTGCATTCTCTCCCCCTCCTTCCTAGTCTGAATAGCTGACTCCCCATCCCTTTGGGGACTGGATTATGGCCACATTGTGTTTTTTATGGCGTATGTTGATTGTTGGATATTGTGAGCAAGAAAATGATAGTGGGAAACAATATTCAGGGACAAACAAGGCAGAAGATATTTTAATCCTTAACAAAACTGAGTACCACTGCAAACCTTGGCAGGAAGCTTGTACGTTCTATCAGCTGATCTTGGGGAAGACTTTCAAACTCTGTTAACATAAATCTTCATTTCTTCCCTTGCTGGTATTACGGGTGGGGGACAGCAGCATTCACTACACTGCCATGCACACGGAAAGAGTATTATCCAAAAAGCGTCTTCCCTGCTGTGCAATAAAACCGAGTGCTTCGCAGATACAAGCCCATTTCACATAAACAGCAGAATCTGAACAAAACCAGAACCGCACTGACAGCCAATTTATTCCAGAGGCCTCCCCCCACCCCTGGTTTTGATTGCTACAGGTTAGAGCACAAACAAGCAACGTATTTTGGTCTCCGAGCAGGAGCTAAGCATTATGGAATCAGAAGGAGCCTGGGAGATACCACTTTCAATTCCAATTACCATTTCCAATTGTGCTCCTGACAGAGCTCATTGCCCCAGCCCTTTGTAGGCTGCTTACACAACTAACAAAGCAGCGAGTGACAACAGGCTTCCAGCGCAGGCAAGGGTGGCTCCCAGCCTTTTTAAACACAGAAGACAAATATTTACCAGGAAGATAGAAATCTCCGTACTGTTATTTTGTCTTTTTTCTCCTTTACAGTTACAATCTGTCAGTAGTTCCACGCGGTTACAGCTAATACACTGCTCTTTTCCTGGGAAACACGACTCCAAATTCATATGCAATTCATGAAATTAAAATGAAGACGCGGTGTTTACTGGTACATTAACATCAATTTTAAAAGTGCCTGAATACAGAGGTCAGATATCTATTCTCCACACTCCTGATAAATTGATCAGTGAAAAGTGTAACCCTCCTCTCCCTCCCTTTGCACAAGGGTTTACATCTATATCAAGCGATAAAAGCAGACAACTATACAGGCTTAAGAAGGTATAATGCAGAGCAATCCGTAAAACTCGTTTTTACCTGATCATCAGCAAGGCTTTGCTGTATACTGAAGAGTGCCTTTGTAATCAGGAGAGAGAGGCAGGCTCCTCTCACAGGTAATTCAAAGCAAAATCCTAACTCAGCCTCTCTAGAATCAATGAATCTCATTCCTGGAAGGTGCCTAAATTGGGTTTCTACTCTCAGCTGCCCAACTCCAGGGAGTTTCTCATTGTTGACTGTTGAGGGAGCCGGGGAGATTGTGCGCTCTCGGCAGAGCCCAGCCTCTGAGCTCAGCCTTGGCAGAGCCCTCCTGCCAGCTCTGGGCAAGGGGTTATCGGATGGGCTTTGCAGCAGGAATCTGGATTTCTGCAATTAGTTCCTCGCTAGTTATAATGTCAGGGACTAGCTTTAAGACAAACAGAAAATGAGATTTCGTGCATAAATGAGTTCCACCACTGCAACCAGGCAACACCAAGATAACTAAAATCTTAAAAAATCCTCAATTTTAGAAGTCTTGCAACTAAGTGTGAAATCCTCGTGCTTGGATCATTCTGAATTCTTGAAGAAAAAATGGTTAGCAATAACACAACAGTCCAAGGCTACTACTACTATTTTTTCAGGTAAAACGGCAAGGTCATTGCTTCTGAAAAATATTTGCCCAACAGTTTTGGGTAATGCCACAGGATTTCCAATAAATGCTATCCTGCCCATGGATGATTTGCAGCCAGGGGAAATTCATTAGTCATGAATTATTTGTCTAGCAGTCCCTTCTACTCTGGTTATATACCTTGAAAAAAATCACCCCTGTGATTACATAATATGAAAACTACATTGTAGCTACTCTGAATGATCCAGATTTCCCTGATTCTGTAGCGACTAAAAAAAATTTATTATTTTTGCGTTTAGCTGTAAGTATGCTTCTCCTAATTGGGACACAGTGAGAAACAGAGGCTCGTTAAAATCTGAATTTCTCTGGTTAAAATTTGAAGGCACCATTTTTCATCTGCAGCAACAAAAATGAAAGACAAAGCTCTTCTGACCCAGAGCTGCATTGTCTTATCTGTCAAAAACAGTTCCATTTCTCTTGCTCTGCAAATAGCCAGGGCTGTTTTTTTGCTTCTTCCCAGTCATTTCACTGTAGCTGTTTGCTAATGTTAGTGTCAAGCCTTCATGTACTTTGTTTACTGCTGTATTTTAGTAGCATAAATGCTGCTTCACTTAGGAACTAAAGGGCCCGCTTTGACTCCTACTCACCACCTCCATCTGGCATGACTGACCCTTTTAACCAGACCAAATTCTCCCTCAAAAAAGATTTATGCTGTCTTCTTATATGGCTCTATGTGCAAAAGCACCCTACCAGCTGCTCTCAGGGCTCTGAAACACAGCAGTCATGGCCCATCTTAATTTTGTTATGTTAAAGGCTATGGGCAGTTTCCCCTTCGCTATCCTCCCACGATGCCCAGGTCAAGTCAGAATACAAGGTGTGACTCAGTGCAGCTTCATTATCAACAAATGTCTTGATCTGTTAAATCAGGAATACTTTACCTTGATCAAAGAGCTCCCTGGCAATTAGACACCACAGAGATGAAAAGAAACCTTGAGATTTCAGAGGAAGGTGTACTGGCTGGGATGCCAGCTTTGCTAGGCTTTGGAAGGAGCTGAGCATCGTTTCTTAATGCCATGTGTGGGCTGCCAGGATTCACAGCCCCTTCATCATTAAATGGAGTGTTTACCCTCCCTTTTGGCATTTTGGCTTTGTCTCCTAGAGTAACCAGTGCAAAGAGGCTCCCTTGTTCCTTCAGTGTAACGTGTATCGTGTCAGCTCTGTGTTTATGCAAGCATCTGTACCTAAAGGCATTGCACTGCTTCCAGTCACTGTTATTTTCAGCTCAAGCTGAACTGCAATTTTTTTTTTTTTAACATGATTTAAAAGTGTCTTAGATCCACTTATCCCTGTCCCCTTCCAGTTCTTTATTAAACATACTCTTAGTAAATCTCATTATGCCTCCTTTTCCCTAAAGGTGGAAACGGGAGTGCAGGGAGGATTGTCTCTCAGCAATATGGTCCATAAGACCCATACAAATTGGGTGTCTCTAAAGTCGCTAATGCCCATCAGGAGCTCTTTGTAGCTTTTGTCTCTCTGTAACAACAGGATAAACCTGCACACAGCAGGCTCTTGATGAATACAAGGGCATATCATTTTAAGAAAAGGCCTTTCTGAGTTTTTATTCCAACAAAGAGGCCACGCTGCTGTTTTCCAGATGCTCTTTCTGTGAAACTGCTCATCAGAGAAGAGCCCTACAGCAGGGAATATCTGAAATGGAGCACCCAGAGGCTTTCATTGCATTCTTCAACTGCTGTCTGTTAACATAACTGAAATGTTGCCTGGTAGCATTCACACCAGTAGTTTACCTGGCCCGAACTGCTTTCAAAGCTCTCTTGCTCTATTTCTCTGTCCATAAACGAGGCAGATAGCATGTTCAATGGTCTTATGAAAAGTAGGTGTTCTGAAAACATAGAGGTCTCTAGAAATGGCATGATTATTTACCTTTCTTTCCCATTCTGTCATTTTCCCTGCCACTTTTAACGGCTTACCAAATTCATGAGTTATGTGGTTCAGTTCCTGATCACTAGCTTCCTGATGCTAAAAAGCTTGTGGGTGTGAGGAATTGCAGCACTGGAGTATCCTTTCACGTAAGCCAGAGGAACTCTCCAGGTCTCCTGAGGCTCAGCTTCCATCAGGGAGAACTGACATTTGGGCATTCAAAAACATCCTTCTAATTCCCTGGTCGTTGGAACAAGCCTGCTGAACAACCGCCAGCTGCCCAAACGATACCTGTACATCCACTCCCATCGCAACACATTTTTCCCAGGCACCTGCCATGCGCATTGCCATGCTTCTAGTCTGTCTCCAGCTATTCTTGTACAGCAGGTTTCGTCCCTCTTTGCACCACTAACCTGGGGTGAGGACTCAATCCTTAATTTTGAAGAGCTGACCCAGGTGCCCAATAGCTTCAGTAGGCCTTGCTTTCCCCTCCATCACAAACAATTGAATAGCTCACCCTGCTGCTGGATTTTCCACCAGCACTTACTGTACTCCTATTCCATTTCAGTCTTACATTCACTGTATGTTCTGAGCATTTCCAATAATCCTGATGCAACTGCAGCAAAGCAACAGACTGTGAAAGCAAAGAGGTCCTGGATCTCATAAGCAGACTGGATTTGTCAGAACATCACGCTATTTATTCCAGGGATGGTAAAGAAATTTTCGGTTCCCCTCTATAGGAGCCACCCCAAACAGAAGAGACCATGTCAGTCCTCAGCCCTGAGTAGTTGTACCAGAACTAGGTAGGCTCTGGGAGAGCAACAGAAATGATAATTATAAGAAAGAGAAATCATAAGGAAAGGGTGGGGAGGTAGAGGGTAAGAGCCTGAGAGGACACAAATAGCAAATTGCCCAAGAAGTGGAAGAGAGAAAAGTCCCTGCCAAACATTCAAAAACTCTCAGGAAAGCACCCACGTCTTTTACAAAGTCTCCAACCCCGGCTAAAACGAAGAGGACAACGAGGTGAAAAAGCATGCCATGCACACAGGACAAAAGGAGGCTTTGCCTGAGTTTCTCATAAAGTGCAGCCAGGGCTGCTCACCCTTACGACTGCAACCATTTATTTCTGGGGTCACTGCTTCTGAAAGAGATTACTGCTGAGTCAAAGAGGAGCCCTGAAAAATACTCTGTTCAAATCCTTTTCAAGGAGACTATTTCCAAGTATATGAAGAATGGGCTTCAAAGTGGCAGGGAAGAGCAGCACAAGGGTAAATAAGGAGGCTGTACTGTTCTACCTGAAAGGTAGTAACAAAATACTGTGTGGGAGAGAAAGAGACGCTTTCCTGTTATTCATCCACAGACCCCAACCTAAATTTTGCAGTGTAAAATAGAGCAGAATGTTCTCAGCAGTGAGAGGCACACTGAGTTCAACAAAGTTCTGTTAATGGATGGGACCTTACAGGCACACTGTAATTTTCAAACATTGTGATGTAAAGATGCAACAGCCAGCATGGAAAAGTGGAGTGAAAAAAAAAAAGAAAGAACAACAACAAAAAAACACTTACTAAAAAGTTTGCATAACCAAGGGTAGAGTATACATCACACCTGGCTGAAACATCTTACTATTTACAAAGAGCACTTCCATTTCTAAAGGCTCATCAAGTCCCAGCCGAGCACTGTTTTAATTTTTATAAACCTGCTAGCTTCCTAGAACTAAGCTGAACAGAATATGAAACTCATTTGCTAGAAAAAAGTGGTAATTGGCAGCACTCAATAACAAAGACCTCACAGGTGATACTTATCATATCTTTTTCCCCTACTGAGACACACATTTGGTAAAGATCATTTTTCAAAAAACTGTACCCATTTATTTTACTTTTTTTTTTTTTAACTGAGTTCTGCTCTGACTCTTTCAAAGCCGAAGCTTTCCGGTCAGCTTCAACTATATGGTGATTAACACAGGTCTGCTATAAAGGAATAATTTTGCTGTTGAGATCCTCACCTGTTTCTGTTGTCATACCTGCTGCTTTACATCTAGGTGGTGACTCACCAAAATATAACAGATGTTTAAACAACGCACATACACATACTTGCCCATATATATATATATATTTACTCTCAAGGGCACTAGGAATTTTTTCTTAAGTAAATGGCTGGGGGTTGTTTTCCCTCTGTAAAGAAGGGAATAGCTGAGTGATAGATGACAGTGCTGGATGCATTACTGAAGGCGATGCTCCCTACTCTGCTCGGGAAGCACCGCGTGCCCTGTGGAGAAAAGCCATCGCTGAAATCTGGCTTCTGGAGATTTGCACTGCTTTCGCTGTCAGAGGACGTCATTAATGGTGATTGCTGCCCCCATTTCTCTGGTGAAAGCCTGGCTTTCTCCTCTACAGCGATGAGCAAGCCAACACCAGCCAGCCTCAAAGGAATTAGAGGAACAGCAAACATATTGCAAGTGCTGTATTACCTCCTAAGCACGGATGCCATTTTTAATTTCTACTGATAACTTGATGAATGTAAGAGAACAATTTTATGACGATCACGTGGAGTAAGATGTTTCCCCAGGATCAATGCTGAAGCACTGCAATATAATGAAGCGCCCAATGTTCTTGTCCTGCTCTAATTGAGAGCTGCAGGTCAACTCAACCACAGTGTAATATTGAAAGCATCACTCAGCACTTGTCTATTCACCTCTCATTTTAGGGTGTTTATATTCCCATCATAACATTTCATATTCCAAAGAAATTTGTTGTACTAAATGCTGAATTTGTTGGTGCCTGGCTTTCAAGCAGAGGACTATTTCAGTTACATGAGCAATATCTGTAGCTTATTTTGTTGCATGATAGAGCCCAGCACGCAGCTTCAGTGGGAGGGAAAGAGAAAAGAAGAAATGCCTTAGATTTAACTCCAGAGAGGAAGGAGGGCTTGATCCCCACTCACAGGCACTTCCAGACCACATTTGGCCACTGGGAACTGAGGTTCAGCTGAGAAGAGTTCAAGCACTCCCTGCATCACCCGGAGCTGGCCCTACAGGTTTCAGCGCTCAGCTCAGCACAGCTATGTCAGAACAAGGGCTGGGCTCATCTCCGGCTGCCCCATGCCAGCAGGGAATGACCTCATCCTCCTTTCAGCACAGAAATAAGCCATGAGAGGACCAAAATCCCTAAAAATCACAGTGCTGCCAGAGGGAACTGCACGCCACATATGCCCAAACTGAGGTAAACCTAAAAGAGCAACCTAGCTACCACCGCAGTTGTTTCAGGTGGCAATCATGCTTTTCTACACATTTCAGTGGCATGTTTTAAAACTCAGCTTTTACTACTGACATTCTGGGGAGTGAGGGAGGTGCAGAGCCAGACCGTGATAGTGTAGCTGGTTTTTAATACATGAAATACTTGCACCGGTCCTCCTGACACTTACCCTCCTCCCACGAAGCCAAGAATGTTTCCAAAACACTAAAAAGCAAAACAGAAAAGAAGATTTCTGTGCGTTGCTTTGGAAAAGTCATCACCAGCCTGGGTGTTATTACCTGCACCTTAGGAGCGCATTGACACATACTGGTTGGTTTGACCGGTATTTCTTGGCAAGGGCAATAATTGGATTTAGAATAACACCAAATCTATTTGCTCTTTTTCATGAAGAAAATTTTAAGGCAAAATTCCAAATTCACGGTGCAAGGTTGAAAACTTTTTCCACTATAGAGCTTCCAGAAAAACAAATTTGCAGGCCAGGAAAAAGCAAGTGTCAGTACTGGCAGTCATATGCTTGCTTCTCTTCCTTGTGGAGAGCCATTATGCAGTGTTTTCTAAAATTGTAAATGTTCTTTCGGGCTCACAATGGGAAACAACACTAATATGCATCACAGGGTGTGAGATAAAATGTGTGCTGCTATTGTTGCCTTTGATTTGTCTTCCATTTATATCAGCTCTCAGTAAGAATTACAAAAAGACAGAGCTGCAGATTTTTCTTCTCAACTTTTTCACATTTCATCCTTTGTTTGGTTCATAAATTCTATGGTCCAACTAGGATGCTACATCAGAGACAGACATTTACATTTAGATAATGTAATGCAAAGAATACTAACAACTATAATCCTCCTCTCTCCAAACAGCTCCAGAGTACTTCCCAGCTGACCTCAGCTTTGTAAAAGAGGGATCTGGATTATTTGCTTTAAGCTGAACATTTATTTCTCTTTCTCCAGTAAGTCAGCATTCAGAGTTTTTAATTTTTTTTTGCCTTTTCCTTAATTTTTGGAAGTCTCACTCCCTGTGCCACCCCTGCCTTGATCTCTAGCTACAGGGAAGGCTCTAGTTTGTAGGGTGGGATAAGACCCTGAGGACAGTGTGGGAGTGTGACACCTGGAAGAGGAAGGCCACTTTGTTTCTTGTAAGTTCCTGAAAAAAACGGGTGGCAGATAGCCCCAAGGAACAGCTTACTGATTGCAGGGCACTTATGAGGTACAGCTTTTCTTCTCTGGGACAGTACACAAGGATTCGCTAGTCGTGGGCAAGCAAAAAACCAGCAGCGTGCACTAGAGCCACAGTAAACCACTCTGGAGAAGTCCTCAGTCAGGTTCATGAACTCTGACATCTCCCAGTGTTGACAGCCAGCGATCTACCAGATCTGCAGTTCAGCCTGTGTGGAGGAAGGCAAGTACAGGGGGCTTTTGTGCCTAATAAATAATAAAATAATAA